>JAWZSL010000041.1:3930000-4312500 GCA_034769285.1 Lutjanus argentimaculatus | reverse complement strand
AATTGTTGAAATAATGACTTAGTAACTCAAAATAATGACATCCTAACTCATTATTTTGCAATATTAAGTCATTGTTCTCATTATGACTTACAGAATACTTATTTAGGCAGAATTGGGCTTCCATAATAATCCAACCAGTGGCCTGTAAACAGAAGATTCCTCACCTGGTCTGGTGTGTCCATACTGGTCTGAATGGAAGCGTGCAGACCTTCTTTCATCATTGCTGTCAGCTGGTAGAACTCGTGCTCTTGGTTGATCTCAAACACCCCGAGCATCCTCCATCTCTGTCTCAGATGCCACCACCGTCTTCGCCGCTGGGTGGAGTTGCCAGCAGTTTTTTTGCGTCCCATCTTTGATGCCAGGCACAAATCAGATGGAACAAGTTAAAGAATGGCACTCAGCTGTTGTAAAGTGCATTTAACAAAGTATATGATCTTGTTCCAAGAGGAAAAACATTTCAAAATTGAAAAATCATGGGCTGCAGTACTACTGTGTTTAAGGCCTTGATGTAAGTGTACAGTGTGGGATCTGCTTGGAGCGTAACAGTGGTCTCCTGCTTAATATTTCTTCTTTGTGCTATTTGCAGACAGAACAAACGCTCAAACAAGGTTTATTTATGAAGAATACAATGTTGAGTTTTTGTTGACATTATCAGAGAGATGTTAATTGTCCCTGCAAGGTGTAAGCTTGGAGGCGATTGTGCTTCCGTGTGTGTGCATGCATGATCAACAGACCTGCATCTTGTTCGGAGTTAATCCCAAATATTACTAGACTGATCAGCCTAATTTTTTGTGTACTTTCGGGACCTCTGTGATGTAGAAATCTTGCAAACTTTAGACCTTTATGTCTTTCTGTTTTTATGACTGGAGGCATTATGTTTTCATGTCATCTCATTCTTGTCAACATGATGCCTCAAGAACACCTTGAGGGAATTTCTTCAAACTTAACACAAACGTTCACTTGAAAATTTTATCAAAGGTCAAGTTCACTGTGACCTCTCGTCCCTCCCATTCTTGTGAACATTATATTATTATTACATTATATCAATCTGGATAGACATGAATGTACACTGTAACTTGACTGGTTGGTAGAGACACGCTATAAATATGAGGCAGTAATTCTATTTTTTGACTGCTCTGTTTTATATGACTATTTTCAACTTTTTCTTTAAAGATATTTTTGGGTCTTTTTATGCCTTTACTTAGATAGAACAGCTAAAGATATGACAGGAAAGGGGGAAAAAAGAGTACAGGGATGACTTGCAGCAAAAGGCAACATGTTGGAACCGAACCCACAGCTGCTGCAGAGAACACAGCCCGGGGGTCATGTTAATGTCAGCGGAACTTTGGTGGTGACACTGCAGTAGGTGCTTCACCATCTGCTGCCTGGTGGGGATCTGCAATCTACTGAGTGCCCCCCTCTATTCTAATTCTACTTCTTCTGGATGGCTTAGGCAGCGTGAGAGGCGTGTTGCCACCCTGTATAATTATATTAAAATCATAAAATTATGTTATTACTATCTCTAAGTATCCAGGGACCATTACAGTCACAATTTTGGATAGGCAACAAGTTTCAGAGCAACAGAGATGCAGAGCATCCCTGTAACCATAGTAACCCACTCTCACTCCTGCCTGCATGCACATAGTGTGAAAAGAGAGAGAGAGATGCTGTACTGCTGAAAAAAGAGCTGCAGATTATTCTGAGCAGTGTGCATGGGAATGAATTACAATATAGCAGATTTGTGTATATTTCTCAACCCCCCCCATGTTGGAAAAAATGCAGTAAAAGTGCTCCTTTGGGTGCCCGTATGGTAGATAAAACATGATAAAGTGTTCTCTAGGGTGGCCCAGTGTCCAAGAAAACATGATAAAGTGCCCATTGCAGTAAATAAAATGCCATTCTAATGCAAAAAAAAAAACCAAAAAAAAAACATGATGAAGTGCCCCCTAGGGTGCTCTTCCAGTGGAGAAAATGCAATACAGTGCCATACGGGCTGCATCCTAGAAATTGAGTGTCTGTAAAGGGTTAAATATTTAATAGTTCCCTGTATTTTTGTTATAAAGGTGCAGTAGTTGTTGCACTTTAGCTCAAATAACAAATAAAACAATTTTAATGTAAATCCCAGATTGAATCTGGTGCCCCTCTGTATTAATCTTGTGCCCTTCTTATTTTTTTGCACTTGACCCTCAAACAGCCTGAGTCCGCCACTGCCAGTAGTCGCGCCCCACACACGCCCCTGCTCCCACTACAGCAACAACAGAAACATGTTCTTCCTGACAATGCAGCTGCTGGTGTTTCGGTCCCTCACACACTCTGCTGTAAGGGGGCGTTCAGCCGCTCCTGGGCATGCTGAACCTGGAGCGGAAGCACATTTATGAACATCCGGAACAAGCTTGTGTCATCACATGCGGTTTTTGTCGTTCACCTCGAATTTTGAAATTTTGATAACGTTTAATGCCTAGGTTATGTCTAACAGCATAAACCTAAATAAGTGAAATCACAAAAAGGATAAAATGCCACCTTTAACTAACACTATTATGTATTAGGTTATATCTCAACACTCATCTAGTCAGGGTTCCAGAAACTTTACTGCTATGTATACATTTTGTAAATATCTTGCTTTTCAAATTGAAACTGGCCATTTAAACAACTGTTGATAAAGATAACAGCCCACTCTGTTAGAACATGTTACTATTCCAGATAACGCCTGTTACACCTAAGATATAGCATAGTACACCATCTAAGAGAGCAGGCTCATAAACTCATTAGATTAAAATATGTGATTAGTCTTGTTTCTAGATGATGCTGAAAAGCTAAATCACACATAAAGTATATATTCAGGTGGTTCTTACCTGGAGTTCTTGCTTGGACTACACCGTAAAACACAGAAGATGGTTCACACAACTTCCCCGACAGTGTGTCTGAACTTAGCCTCGTCTTTGTGTATGAAACGTTCCCTCCCCATTCCAAATAGTACCGCATTCCAGGCAGGTTATACAAGCTCTGCAGGGTGTGTCACATGGAAAGACAAGGTGTGTGATGCAGGAGTCTCTTCACTGTACTACAAAGAGGAAACTGAGGAGAGCAGCCAGATTCTGCCGGCACTCCTACCACATGCTCCTGTGGTACTCAGAGACTGTGTTGTATTTTGTTCGCCACAGGGCTGTAAACAATTGACCTTTTCCACAGCAGCTATTTTGACATTAATAGCAGTGTACACACACAGGTGGTACTAATAAAGATCTCGTTCCATTCAGGTCAGAGTCAGGATGCTGCTATTGTGCATGTTGGCTCAAGGCTCTGCTACATTAACTATTAACTGTTAATTGCTTTCAGATATTCAATCTGAAAAATATTTAACAGCTGATTTTACTTTACCTTAAAATGTGTCCAATAAACTGCTTGTGTTATCAGTCAGACATCATTATGTTGGCTAAATTAGCTTTGTTTGCCAGAGCGACAACAGCAAACAGTTAAAAGCGGTGCATGGCCAAATTCTTAATCATATCTGATGTTATCATGAAGGTCGTCTTTATTACTAGCTATTTGTAGCACAGTTTGAGTGCAGCACTGACTCAAGGGGTGAGCGACGGGGGTGATCGCCCACCCTGGTGCTCCGATTTTCTAAAAAATGACACAAACGTGCCCTCTTGGGTGCCCCTATGGTAGATATAATGTGATAAAGTGCCCTCTAGGGTTTAGAACTTTAATTGGGCCTGAAAAGGCCCAAACCCAACAAAATTCTGCCCAAACCCGAACCCATTCCTCTTTAGTATATTTCAGCCCGAACCCGATTACAGCCCAACGTTTTTCTTAATAAGCTTCCCTCTATGTATCAAACAGCAGGAGTTGGAAGTGACAGGGACAATACTTGGGGGGAATTTGAATTGGCACGACAAAACTGGGCAGAAAAAGAAAAAAAAAAAAGAAAAAAGGATACTACTACTATTACTACTAACAATAATAATAATAGTAATAATAATAATAATACTACTAACATAATATGTAATAACCAATTACAAGCCCATCCATCATATGTGAGAGATTTGATCTAAAATCTAAACTGGAAACTTTTTTACCTTGAATGCATGATGATTTTCGCTTGCACTGGTGCCCTTCCACATACAGCTGCTTCCCACATTTTTATTTTGTTCGTAACTGGAATACAGCAGGGATAAAAGAAATAAGGCACAAACTGAAAGGGTTGGATGTTTCTTATTGAAATTGTTGCATGTATTATTGATGTGTGTTTTGTGATATTGTAGCTTTTTTCTCTGAAACTGATTGATTAAAGGTGGTGCTCTTCCTTGGGTTCAGCAGACTAGACGAATGACATATTGGAGGTCCCTCTTGTTCATCATTTACTTCCTCCCTCTTGGCAGTAATCTCCAGCATTATGGTACTCATTTTCATTCCTGCACTGATGATACACAGCTTTATAGGTCCACTAAGCCAACCTCTACTCTTTGATTTTGAAACAGCAGCCTTATGTTGTTGTTACAGCCTCTATGAAGTGTATAAAATGTTATGGACAGTATTAACTCTCTGTACTATAAACTGCAGAACAATTTTTAACAATAATCCTGTAATTGACCACACTGCTGTGCACTTCCATGTATGTACATGCATGTTATGCATGTTATTAGTATGTTATAACAATATACTTTCACGTGTGATAACTTGAATTGTTATGACACAAAAAGTTTCACATTATAATATGATGGTCTTGGGCAGAGGTGATATGCACTCCAGTTGTGAATGGACACCATGACTCAAAACAGTGATACCCTACTGCAGAGATTTCTACAACACAGCAGTGCACCAGAAGAATGCCTCTCATGAAAGGAACAAGAATGAGTTTCAGGGCTTAACAGACCGATTGCGCAGTGCATTCATAATGGACATTACAATACAGTGTGAAGAGCATTACTGCTGCAGCAGGAAGGAAGTAAAATAATGTTACATGAGGGAGTCTTCTGGAGCAGTTATTCCTGAAGACTGGGGCAGGACCCACAGGTGGGTCACATGATATTTTATCTGGGTCACCAAATAAATAAAAGACTACTGAAGAAATTAAGCAAATTTAATATTTAAAATATGTATATTGTTTTACCAATGAGAGGAAAAAATGAGAGCCTGTTAATTCTGCCAAGATGCACTTCCTTTGTCTCATTTATGAAGCAGGGTAAAATGTCCAATATTTGGATATGAAATAAAAATATAATAATAATAATAATAATAATAAGAGGCCTGTTAACTTAGCCGAAATAAATTGATTTCTCATTTATCAAGTATTTAAAATGTGTATGATTTCAATTAAATGCATCAAGATAATACAAGGCAATGCAGAAATGGCAGGAATAAAGGTCAGGAACATTTATTTATGCACAAATTAACTCTTCTCAAGATTTGTTTGGGCCTAAATTAGGTCTTGATGGTTTGTCATTTTTAAAAAGTAGGTCCCCAGAAAAAAAAATTGGGAAACACTGTTCAAGAGAAGGTCTCATAGAAAGTACAGACAGTCTTCATAGTTTTCTTTTTTTTTTTGTCTATCTAATAATTCACATGAAGATGTCACTTAGATATTACCTTTGTAATAATAAATTATTACATACATTTGAAGCAGATGTTTCTCCAGTATGTTCTTTAGATAACTTATTCTATGAATGTAATTATTCTCAGACGTTCTGTGTTGAAGCTGCTGTACTGATTTGTTGACTTTTTGATAGATTTACACCAATATTACTCTCATTCTCATACGTCTTGCTTATATACTTTTCACAGCGGCCATTTTGACAGAAATCGTAGGGTAAACACAGGTATTGTTTTGATACTAAGAGTCAGGGAGCAGCCACTGTGCATGTTGTCCCACTGGAAAGGCTCTGCTACACTAAATGGAAGAGGACATTAATTAGTATCATTGATAACTCCTGTCTTTGCCCTACCATTTTATGTCAATATGGCTCCTGTGAAAAAGTCTACATCCATCTATTATGTACTGAACTGCAACATCTCTGCAACAAACAAGAAGGATACTATACCCTCTCAAATAATTGAATGTATACTTTTTTATTTAAAAAAAAGTTGTTTAATATAGGCTATATTTAAGTTTACATTTCTCCTGTACAATTTGATGTTATTGGTGCTGTTTGTGTGTGTGTGTGTTTTATATCTAATAATACTGTTTCATGCATGAATATAAGTTTTAACAATTTCTTTTTTACAAAAACGCTCCACACTCCAGTCCAATAGGCGGCGGTAATGTGCCTATAAGCTTGTTTGCCAACCATCTATACAACTCAAGAAGAAGACGATGCACAATAAGTAGTGGTAGAAGAAGACCTGTCATCTCACTCTTGTGTTGTTGTGCTTCCTCGTGAAAAAAACAGTGAACTGTGGAGGAAAACATGGATGTGAACCAAACTTCTTACTGCACTGTGTTGGATCAAAAGAGCCAGAGTAGATTCATCTGCTATACACGCAGAAAAACCGGAATATTTAGTGTTTGGTGAGTTTTACAATGCGTTTCAACAGTGTTTCTACCTGAACGTAGAGAGTGATAAACCAATCTCCATTTAAAAACCCGACGTTTATTGTCTAAGTGCTCATCAGGAACAACAGCTGTTGTGTTAGAATATAAAAGAAGACGTGAAGTGAAAGTCGATATTCCGCCAAGCAGCGTCAAAATGAACATCATGTTGACGTTTGTTCATCTCCAAGCTGCGTTTCACCAAGACACTGACTTCCAGTTTGAGTATAAAATGTACATTTAATCACAAAAGGCGTTTCTTAATATGTAGACTTTATATGCCGAATTGAAGAGTGACCCCCTAAGTCAATAATGTAACCTTCACTTGTATTCTAACAATGATTTACATTTACCTGCAAGCCAGGAAACATAATATTGCAGACTATTTAAATGATGTTTGGGTCACACCTGTCAACCTGCGGGGGCGTACCAAGTATAGTGGGATGTACATACAGGAGTGATGTACACAATAATATGAACATGTGAAGTATCTGTGAGGGCCTGTCACCGCTTTTGAAACTGTCAGGAACTCTTAAACTTATTTTTAAGACTGTGCTGTACGTGTGTGTTTATGTCACTGTGTCCATCCTTTGTGAGTATTGACAGATTCTGGGGCAGTGGGCCCCTGGACACAGACTGGGAAAGGCCCCCCCCCCAGACCCCAGACTGACAGAGAGACAAAATGACATAATGAATTTTGTATCTGAAGCAGAACTCTCAGAGACACAAAAATCATTTTTTGTTCTTTTGTGTCTATTATTACCATTTTTGTGTTGTTGTCATTTTGTGTCTCATAATTTTGGGTCTGTTTGTTGTCATTATGCATCTCATAATAGTTGTTTTGTCTCTTTGTAGCTGTTTGTGTCTCTTTGTTGTTTTGTGTCTCTTGGAAAGTCATTTGTGTCTGTGGTTATTTTGTGTCTCTGTGGTCGATTTGTGTCTCTTTATGGTTGGTTTGTGTCTCTGTAGTAATTTGTGTTTGTATGTGGTTGTTTTTTTCCTTCTTGTTGTTGTTTGTCTTTGTTTTCGTTTTGTTTCTATTTATCGTCACTTGAGTCTCTATGTAGTCATTTGTGTCTGTTGTGGTGTTTTGTGCCTCTGTGTAGTCATGTGTGTCTATTTGTGGTCGTTCTGTGTCTCTACTAGTCATATTGTGTCCATGCATGGTCATTGTGTCTATGTGTGGTCAGCGTGTGTTTCTTTGTAGTCACTTGTGTCTGTGTGGATTGTTTTGTGCCACTATGTTGTTATTTGTGTATGTTTGTGGTTGTGTTGTTTCTCTTTGTGGTCATGTGTGCGTCTTTATAGTCATTTGTGTCTCTTTGTGGTCAGTTTGTGTCTGTGCCAGCTGACCCTTGTCCCACTGGTCCTGTGTCATGTGTGTTCATTCAGTAATCCATCTGTGTTTGTAAGGACACACTAAGTGTGATTTAATATCTCTTTTCTTTCCTTATCGTGATTTTGTTGCTGTGCTGTAGTTTGACAGATGCTGCAGATGTTTGGAGCACAGAGTACACTGAGGACACATTGAACCAGTTTGTAAGTCTCACCTGCCGTCATGCTGTGATTTTCACTCATCAGTGAAGGACTGACTGTGGTTGTAACTCTGCCTGTTTGTTTAGAGACAGATGTTTGCCTTGAGGTCTACAGAGGATTACATCCTGAAACTCAGGTCAGATTACACTTTGTGTAACACGAATTTTTTTCTAACAAGGTACTACAGCAGAACATTATTTGTATTGAGCAGCTCCCACATGTCTGTGTGTGTGTGTCTGTGTCCATGAGACTACAGATAGTTCAATATGATTGTGAAACACAGCTCGTGTAATAGAGGCAGAATATTCCTTGTCTCTCTTTCTCAGGTCGGCCTGTGGCAGAGGGGACGTGTCTGTTGTGGTGCATGACACCAGTGTGGAGCTCCACATAGGCCCCAGTGACCAGAGTGTGACTCTGTCCAGGCTGGAGGGCCCACAGGCCACAGCGGAGCTGAAGGAGCTGCTGTTCAGGATGGCTGACAGCCTCACACAGCCTGACAGTAAATGTACTTTGTTCCTGTGACTCACTGCAGCCGTTTCTTATTGTGGGATTTCAGTGTTGTGCATGAATGTGCTAGAAGAGATAAAGTGTGATGCAGACTCGCGGCAGATGAGGAGAGATACGTTCTGATGTTAATGTGACAGATAAATGAAGAATAACATGTCATTTAAATCACATGACTTTGTTTTATTAGTTCTGATTACTTAAAAAAATCACAGATATTTTATGGTAATTAAAAAAAATTTTTAACTGAAATTTAAAAATCTTTTTAAAATGTTTTTTCATGGCCTCTCAAGGCCCACTTGCAAGGCTTTCAAGGCCACTAGTGGGTTGGCGGGCCACAGTTTAGGATGCAGTGTGTTACAGGCTTAGCTCAGGGATATAAAAATTGAACTCTGTAATACATGTAGACTTACCTTGCAAGACAGCCGGATATTAGAAAGCAAGTATTTCCAGTGTCTCTAAAACTCTGCAACTCACACCAAAAAAATCTAGATGGATAAACAGCACAACAGGCCAGAGGAAAAATGTTACTGTTCATTTAAATCTCTGTGAAGTGAACTCTGAACTTGCAGAGTAGAATTTATGCAGAGTTAAAACTCACTGTGACTTTGATATCAGTACTGACCGTGTTTTGTCTTTCTCCTCAGGTGGCTCCCCCTCCGTCAGTCCATTGAAAATTCACCAAAAGCGGCTCTCAGGTGCGTTTTTGAAGACCCCTCGAGTGAAAATGATGTTTTTAACCTTGTTAACCTTGTTAATATGTCCATGTGGTATTTTTCATGTATTACAAGATATATCAGGAGTGAAATAAGCGGTTAACACCATGTCTGAGCATTTCTTACCTTGAAACTGCAGTGAGCAAGGGCAGTCTGGAAAAAAACAGATTCAGTCAGGCTGCGTCTGTGACATCATAAACTTAAGGAACCAACACCATTAATCGAGGGGGTGGTGCTATACATATCATTAGTGGTGATGCCCCGCCCACAGGAGAAGCTGGATGCAGCTAGTTACCTGATTATCTAACAAAACAGGGGAGAAGCTAGGTACAGCAACTGAGGGGTAGGAGCAGGGATTCAGATGTGTGGAGAGGGTGGTGACTATATATTTCTCCTTAAATATTAAATGAAGGCAGGATGTAGAGCTCTACGTAAGTCATTTTAACAAGATATTTGGACTTATTTTGCAAAAAATTTATTGCTCCTTGCAGGGAATTTTACATTGTTTAAAACATGACTGAGGAGGACTTTAAAGCTGTACACCAAAGGCTGTAACTCTGAGTAAAGTAAAGGCTCTGACTGAAAGTGAAGTAGAAGTGCCAGAGATAGTTTAAGAGCGTGTGCATGAGAAACCGTTGAAGGTGAATTCACTGTAAGTTGAAGAGTAAATATTTGTACTAAGTCATGTGTAAGGAGTGAAAGCAGCTGAAATTCAGTGCTGCAGATGTAGAGGAGGTGACAGCAGCTGAACAGTCAGTTGTTGTTCCAGCTCACAGAGATGATATTTCGTCCTCAGACTTGGAGCCCTGGCAGCCGCAGCAGCTGAACGTGCTCCCTCAGCGACGGTGAAGAAGCGACTTGCGGGGACTTCACTCATCAACCCAGGAGCTAAAAAGTACAAAGTGTCTCCTGTTACCCTCCCAGCAGTCCTCACATCACTGTGATCTCTGAATGTAAACCAGCACCTGTTCATCTGTTTCTGCAGGAAGCTGCAAGCAACCGGCGTGGCCTTTGATGATGCAGATGAAGACTGATCCCTCAGACGACACAAACACCTCTTCTCTTCCATTTTCTCTCATTGCTGCTGCACAACCAACAAGGAATGTTTTTTAAATCCACTAACACATTATGAAGTATCTGCTTTTTTAAAGAGAATCGACTTGTATGGTACAAGATTTTTAATGGTATTTAATGTCACTGTGATGAATGTCTTTTATATTTTGAAGCCTCCCTCCTGAATGCTGTAACTTTTATGATATTAGGTTATCAAAATGAAATAAAGAATAAGTGAGACAAATTAGCTCTGAATGTGTTTAAATCATATAGCACTGTATTTGGAACAAATTATTCTGCATCTTTACAGAGACAAAGGTTGCAGAAGCAGAGCTCATTATATCAGGGTTTTATGATCTTCACAGCAGAGCTCATCTCCAAATACTGTTGACACTTTTGCTCTACCCATTTGATATGAGGACTGTTTCTCTTATGACATATCAGGATTGAAATGATCTTGAGCCATTTTGTATGTGTGCTTTTGTTTCTAGGTGTAATTTTACTCAATGTGAATTAACATCGTCCAGACTACTGAATAGAACAGAATGTCAAATTTTGAAAATGAAATCTATTTTTTATTCTTAAAACAAATATTTGTAGTCTGTTTAAACATATACTTGATGAAACAGCTGTAGTCTGTAGAATGTTGAACTGTGAGAATATGGCTTCTTTTAGTCTTTGTCTTAACTTTTGTAAATTTAAAATTAATTTCTAGAAACAAAATATCAAGAGGCATTACAGAGGTCCAGAAGGTGAAAGAACACTTTTGTGTGTCACTGATTGTTCTGCATCTTTCTGTGGCACAATGAGACTGAATCATCCAAGTGGTCATGGGATGCTGTTCTCACTGGAGTCACATTACAGCTACCACACTTTCCCAGTAGGCCTGTATCACATGGTGCTCTCGAGCTCGACTAAATACAGTGATGTAGATGCTACACAAAATAGACCTAAGTTGCACAAAATAGTTCTTGTAGTAACGAAACTGCATTAATAATAATTACACAAATAGTTCAACAGAAAAAAAAGTTTGTGTAGAAGTATTTTCAGAGTTGTGCAAGAGCATGATTTGTAGTTGTTATGTAACTACTGATACATGATTATCAGTGAACTTAAAATTCAGTATTTGAAAAAGACAGGGTCAGGTGATATAAATGAGTTAAAAACAAAAATGTAATCAGATTACAGATAGATTTAGTAATGGAAATTAATAGTAGGATTAAAATTTTAAAATTGCACAGTGCAAATTGGGTGGAAATTTGGCCAATTTTTGTCTTTAAATCAATCAATCAATAAATTGCACATCACAGAGGGAGGAACAGCTGGACAAACTAATAAAGCTAACAACAAACATAAAACACTTAGAGCTGCAATGAGTAATCTATTATTAATTTGCATCTATTTTGATAAATGATTGATCAATTTGAGTCATTTTCAAGGAAAAAAATGTCCAAATTTCTCTGATTTCAGCTTCTTAAATGTGAATATTTTCTGGTTTCTTTTTCCTCTCTGACAGTAAACTGAATATTTTTGGGTTGTGGACAAAACAAGACATTTGAGGACGTCATCTTGAGCTTTGATCAACATTCTTCACCATTTTCTGACATTTTATGGACCAAATAAATGAATTAATTGAGAAAATAAAAACCCTAAAAACACTATATTAGGCTGAACAATTTCACTACATTTCATATTAAGGTAACTGAAAAGTAACAGAAAGTAATCAAGTTACATTACTTTAATATAGTGATACCTGGATTAGGTTACTGACTACAATTAATTTTTAGCAGGTAATTAGTAACTGTAAATGGAGTAAACAGAGGAAACCGTTAAAATCAGACTAAGAAAATGGATCACCAGAACTTTACTTCCCACTTGCCTCTCAGGGCTTCCACGTGTTTTAGTGGAGTGTGACTGTAAATCTTTTTTCACACAGCAAAACAAAAGCACAACCACTGAAGGCAACCCAGAGTTCAGAAACAACTGTTTAATCACACATGAGCTTCAATGCAAACGTCAGATGTTTTGTCCAAATAAGAATCTGATCATCTTTACATCCCCACAGTACATAAATGAATTCATATTAATTCAATAAATTCGTAAATCCATATTAAATATAGATCAAAGTTAAATAAGATTTGAAATAGTATTTCTTCTATGCACCTAACTCCAGTGGTTGCTGGTGACATGAATAACTTCTTCAGTGTTTGACTCCGTAATACTTTCATGTGTTCTTTTTATTGTTTTAACAAGATGTTGTGAAAGATCCAGATTAAACTCAGAGAAATCACAAAATAATGCATTATGGTCTTAAATGTCTGTTTGACTGTATTTTATAGTAGAATGAATTGGAATATTTCAGCAACCAGTTTCCCTCCAGCTTTACATTCTCAGAGAAGGAGAAGAAGAAGAAGAAGCAGAAGAAATTACAACAGTCAGTTTTACTTGTTTAATGATAACCCCTTCAAGTAGGAAAACAGCCCACCAGTGCCATAATAATCACCAAAAATATGACTGCAAATAGCTGTGAAAGAAGTAGTGAAACAGTAATTATCTGGACAGGACACGTTACAACTCAATTATCACAAAACTCTGAGAGAGAGAGAGAGAGAGAGACCAGTTAAAACCACATGCCAACAGACAGTCAGAGAAACATCCAGGTTTTTGTAAATGTGAAGATCTTCACATTTTGAGTCCTCCTAAAAATTACAATGCAAATCATAAAACATGTACTGTAGTCAAGTTAAACAACAGAGTATTCTGATCTGAGAGTTCCCTTTAGTATCACAGTGATGGTAGTGCAGTTTATTGTCAGGGAATATGAGCAGAGTTCACCTCAGTTTCAGACTGTTAGAATACTGATTACCTTCACTGGAGATGGAAAGATTATTGGTGGTATTATTATTGTTATTATCATTATTATTATTATTACAATTTTTATCATTACAATCAACAAAAATATAAATGCAAAACGTGTGTTTTTGCTCCCGTTTTTCACGACTGAAGTGACGGATCTCAGATTCTTCTAAGTCAGGTCAGCAAACTTTACTTTACAAAGAGACATTTTGATTAAAAAGAAAAATCTGTAAAATCTCTACTTCTCTTTGAGATGTTTCTTTTTTGGGATTTGGCATCCATAGCTAGTCAAGTGAAACTCAAGATTGGCTGCTGGCAAAATTTAGAGGAAAAGGTGCTAAGCGACAGATGTAGGCAATGACACGTTACGCACATTTAGTTGATGAAAAATTAAAACATTTTTAAGGCTGCACATTTTTACAGGTATGAAAAATGTATAATTCAATAACTGTTGGTCATTTCCATATCATTTTTCGTCAAAGCCACAGGGAGACACTACAGAGGAACAAGCTGAGGGATGTGGCATATCGAGATGCTGATCAAACAGCAGGACTGTCACACAGGTGTGCCGTGGACTGGTCACAATAAAAGGACACTCTTGAAATTAACAGTTTTTTCACACAACCCCACAGATGTGACAAGTTTTGACTGCAGGAATGTCCACCAGAGCTGTTACTGTGATGCAAATGTTCATTTCAACATACCTGGGCACAGATCTGCTTTTTTTCCCCAAATAAAACTATGAAATTAATTATGTAATTAAAATTATATATTCAATAGAAATACTTCTGAAATAATTTACACATAATCTACACATAATCACAACACTTTTTGAAGAATATCCTGCTCAGTATTATAAACCACAGGCCTCACTTTTCCATTGTGAGATGAAAACAGGGCCCGACTCATACAGGATTTTTCGAAACATATGCTGATGCCAAAATTTTGATACTAAAAAATGAAAACAATCTGCATCATGTTCTGAAAAAGTTAAAAGTTAAAGTAGTTAATGATGTTACTAAATGACATGTGTACCGATTGTGCCTGGAGATTGAAGTGGATCAGAAAAGAGTCTTATTGATGATGAAACTAAAGCTGGGAGCAGAAGTTACTTTAACATGAATAATTTAAATAAATGTAGGGTGGAAGGAAAAAGATTATCTAAAGTATCATTGATTTTTGGTTTCCTGACTCAATTTTTTATTTATATAAGAAACTAGTGCTTAGTCTGCATTAGCTCGATGCTAGCATGTAATGTGAATTTCAGCTGATGCGGTCATAACACGAATTTTATTAGCAAGCATCTCTACTTTACATGACTAACTCAATCTATGATTCTGGCTTCAACAGCACTTATATTCATATTTTCTATTTTCTTTATTGTTAAGTGCTTGATGAGCAGGAACAGCTAGCTGAAACACTTAAATTCAAAAAGTATATACATTTTTATTTCATATATGACTCTATTGTACAGGATGTTAGTTTAAATGCTCACATTGTGCTGTTTACAGTTTTCACGGGCTCTATTCGGTTTTATTTCATTTATTATTTTCTTATAGCACCAGCTTACTGAGCAGGAGCAGCTAAATGTAGCACTTCACTCAAAAAGTATTTTATTTACCACCTTTAAATGCAGTATAGCCTTGATGCTGCTGAAATGAAACTCAGAAAGACTGACTGACATGTGATGTGCAGTGTTTTTGGAAATATCAGCCATGATATACAGTATCTAGAAGTGTATGATTCAACTTTTTCATATGGTTTTAGTGTCCAAAAAGTAAACAAAAATCACAATAAATCGTGATATTAAATTGCAATTGCTATGAATCACATGGACATTTTGAATCTGCACCCAAGTATTGTGATAGTATTGAATTGTGAGATAAGCGTCTCATCCCAGGCCTAATAAATTACCAAGTGAAGACTGTAAATGGTATAAAGTAATGTAGGAAGTGAAACTAAAACCAACCTGCTTTCTACTTCTCTCAGCTCGTAGTAAAAGGCTGCACAATTAGCACAAACTGCAATCAGTTCCGCTTGACCCCAACATCTGGATCGATGTGTCTGGTTGGCATCTTCCACCACTGAAGAGGAGTGGACCAACATCCCACAGACCACCACCAACAACCTGATCCACTCTCTGTGAAGGAGAAGTCTCACATTGCATGAAGCAATTAAATGTCTTTTTCCAACTTCAGACGGCACGTTTTAGAAAGGACAACTGCGACAGTGGTTCAGTTTGTGTTGTGTTTAAAACCCCTGAACGCTAGATAGCGGTGTTATTCATTGTTTCATTAAAAACTCAACTTTTCAAACTTGGACTTCACAGATATGGGAGTGGGTCCTCATACTGTGACAGTTTTGATATCCCCCAGATTAATATCGTGATACTTTCCTATTGGAATAAAAGATGATGATTAATATAACAGAAATTATTTCTGTGAGGGCGCTCCACATGTTATCTGATATTCAAGAATATGTTTTTGACTTGCTGTCCTTTACTTCTTTGTACATTTCACAAGCTATGTTATGTTTTCAGAGGATATGTTACATGTTGTTGTGGAAATAAAGCTTTGATTGAGGAGGAAAAAACACACTGAATATTGTTTGGCATAAGCATGATTAATCAATTAATTGATTGTTAATGTTACAAATGATCGGTTAAGGACAGTGCTACAATTTGGAACCTTAGTCTGAGATATTTTACTTTAAATCATGAAAAATAGGAGCAAAACAAAAGTGTTGCATTTGTTATTATTATTATTATTATCATTGTTATTATTCATTATTATTAATATTATTATATTATTATATTTTTTTTGTTGTTGTATTGTACACTGTGTCCGGTTTATAGAGGATCTTCTTGGCAGAGTCCACAACATAATGATATGTTAAAAGCACAAAAGAGAGCATTCAGTAGAAAGAGACCAAATGTACAGTGTCAAAACAAGTTGATAGAAGGGAGGCACCATCAGGACGATAACCATGCCACGTACACGTTCTTCATGTCTCCACATCAAGTTCAGAGAGAAGGCCAACAGCTCCCTCGCAGGTCCACGCCTGGCAAACTCCCAAAGTGCATTTCATTTCACTAAATCCTCTGTTATTGCAAAATAAATCACACACGTCTCCGTAGCTGCTTCGATATCCAAAATAAATCATTCTTCTTGCCACAGAAAAAAAAGACTGTATTACATTACCACTGGGAATCGACTTCATCACAACATGCTCTCAAGGCAGGTCTAGTTTGGTACAGTAAGAAGGGCCCGCTCTGGTTACATGAGGCCCTTTGGCAGGGAGCGCGTACAACCGAATCAAAGTGGCGTCGAACACTTGGTTTTTAACATATCACGACGATATGCTCATTCACTAACGAAGGTAGCTAACCTATAGTATCCATCAGCCGTCTAGTGAGATACATTCTCAACAAAAAAAAATCAAAATAAATATGGAAACATTCCAGGACAAAGTCTTGAAGCTCTCCTGCTGCTGTGTGTTCAGCTGCAGGCCGGGCTCTGCAGGTCCTCTGACCCAAACCACCTCAGTCCCTCCTGGGATGAAGAATTTGAGGCTGAAATACTGAACTACTGGTCCTAAGTTCCATGGTGCAGAGAGTTTTGGTCCTCGTCAGGGTTAAATCAGCAGCTCTGCTCTCCCTCCAGCAAGACGTCAGAGCTCAGACAGACAGAATGCTGTGGGTTCTCCCCCCTCTGTCACTCCCGTCGTCTCTCTGCTCTGTAAAGAGGCTCGGTTCAACAGAGAGTGTCTGTGTTGAAGGAGAGCTGCACCTGCCAAACACACACACATGCGTGCCGACACACACAGGTAATCTGTAAGATGATTGTTGAGGGGTAGAGGCGGACATTTTTGCGGGATTCCCGTGGGATAGGGGTAAAAAAAAACAACAAAAAAAAAAAAAAAGCAGGATGAGCAGGATTCATAATAAGGATAAAAAGGTTTTTTATACAGAAAAACCTGCGGAATGTTGTGTGTCAGTTTACAGGAACAAGATGGAACGAGAATTATTCTTCCGGGACTGGGATGTGACAGGAGTATTTTTGTGAGAGTGGGGTGGGACAGGAGTGAAAATCCAATTCCGTGTATTATGGGGTCAGTGGTGCTACTGCAATAGCAAACAATTACAAAATAAGAAACAAGCAAACCAACAATCTCACATATCAAAGTTCATCTAAGAATCATGTCATAACACAAAATACAAAAAATACTCAATGTATAATGTCCAAAGAAACAACGCTGATGATGTCACAGTGATGTCATTATCAGAGGTATCAGAACCTGAGCTCTACAAATTTTTATGTGTTAAAATGGGTGATGTGGAGTTGGACACACACTACCTGTCAAATGTTGAGACACATCTTATCATTCAGTGTTTTTTCTACATTGTAAATGATGTATTATGGAATTATATGTATTAAATTATTAGAAAAAAATGTGAAAACAAGGAGAAATATGTTTTTGCTTTTTAAGAATCTAAAATATAAAATATTATGCATCATTGTTATCAAATCTTTGATTGCTCATGCAGAAAGCAGTGTGTCTTTTTCCTTTTTATTGTCGACCCATGGTGCACATCTGCTGACCTACAAGTGTGAAAAAGTTTTTTCTCTTCGATATTTTAGATTCCTTTTGCTTTGATGACAGCTTTGCACACTGATGGTATCATCTGAAGCATTTATATAAAAAAAAAAAAAAAAAGAAGAAACACTGAATGTGTCCAAACTTCTGAGTGACACTGTACATGGGCTTTAACCAGGCTGGCGCTATCAAGTTGCATTGTGGGAAACTTTAAATGTCTTATGGAGATTTTTCAGCCTCTGGCCACTTCAGTTTCTTTTAGTAATGTATTTTGACTTCCACTTCAACCCTTTTTCAGGAGCGAGCACACGACATTTTCCTTTTTCTTCAGAAATTTTCACCTTCTCTCTCAGGGTTCTGAGAGCAGAGAGAGAGTTTGACCCCTGCTGACCAGACCCAGCTGCCCCCCCCCCTTATTATTTATTTTCTTTCATTTAATTTGATAGCACAGATAGTAATTTAATTTATTATTATTACCCTTATAACACATACTCTCCCGTCTGGGCCGTCCACCCCCCATTAATTTTGTAATTAATGAATGAATATGTGAATATATATTTTGTTTCTCTCTCCCCCTCGCTCTTCTGTCTCTCTCCACACACTCTCACACACGACAAAAAATATCTGCCTCTGCTCTAATTGTCCTGTATCTACTGTTATTGTTGTCTCCCTTGTGTTGCTTTGTGTTGTCCTGTTAATGTTTTGTATGTTGGTATGTTGTCTTGCAATAAGAAAAAAAAAGAATTGAGAGCACCTTGGGCTCAATTATTAGATGTCTTAATTTGCCTGACTGGTGGTTGTTGTTCCTATACTGTGTAAAATCCACTTATGTGTTCCTTGTCATTCTTTTTTGTTTTTCTTACTCACAGGCTGACATGAGTTGTTTTATTTCTTAACAACTGACCAGAGCTCACACACACTCTGGCAGGGATAATCAACTTTCTTTGTCTGGGGGCTGCTGGATAGCCAGGGGCCAGTTAATAAACAAACATTAATAATAACTTTATTTATCAGATAAAGTAAACAGTCCCATATCTCATCATTCTTTGAAATTATTTATCTACTTTGCATCTTTTATTTACTTTATTTTAATTTATTAAAGCTAGGGTAGGCAACACTGTTTTGGTATCATTGAGAAATAATTTCATAAAAACCTATTATATTGTAATATTGTAAATCAAGTGTTTTGAGAGAGAACTAGATTACTGCACCTCCCCTTCACTCTGTTTACAGCATTTGGAGAATCTGGCCTGTGATGGTAGACTTAAACCAATCACAAGTCTTCTCAGACCGGTTGTTCCTATTGGCTGTTCTACTTGTGCAGCTGTGTGTGCACGTTCCTTCAGTCAGACGCTGAATCAATGACAGAAGCTGATGCAGGAAAAGTCGCTATAAAACTGAATGATCATGAAGATAATCTTAAAAACAGTCTAATGAGCAACATGTTCAGCCCAGGAGTTTGTCAGCCCACTCTGTTACTTTTGAGTTCACCTTCAGTTGTGTTCATTCACGTGTATCGTTGAGCTTTGCTGAGTGCCGAGAGGACCGGGCAGAGCTGAGATACAGAGCCGACAGGCAGCTGCTCAGAGCCGTGGAGCTGGGTGCTTCTGGAGGAAAAAAACACTGGAGCTGGGGGCAAAGTGAGCCCGACTCGCCTCCAAGTTGGCTGCGGTCACATCACTCTGATCGCAGCCATATCGTGCTGGGCTTCCTCCCCACCCCATCCCCCTTTAGTCTTTTCACACTGACATATTTGGTTCTGTCTGTATGTTCAGCCAGGATTCTGTGTTAGCACTGGTGTTTTGTTTCTCTACATATTGTTGAGATATGCCTCAATGTCTTTAAAAGAAATTTTCAACCTCCTGACCAGATTTATTGCTGTGGATTAAAAAAAAACAGTCACTACATGCTGGTTTGAATGAAGCATCCAGACTACAGTCCTTTTTCTACATAATATCAACGATCATCCTGACTTACAACCTTTGACTACAGAAACACTCTGGATGAAGTGTGACTGTTGCTCTCAGAAACAGTGTTTGATGCTATTTTTTCTTTCTGTTTCGATACTAAGAAGCTGCTGCTCCTTGTGTATGTGTACCAGTACTTCTTCAGTGGCTCATGTTTACTACAAAATTAAAAGTGTTACAATAAATGAAAGTAAAAACCCCAGTGTGATGCTGCACTCACCCTTTCCTCTTCAAAGCTGATGAGTCCTTCATCGTCGTCGCTCTCCAGCTCCTCGGGCGCCTCGCTGATCACAGCGTTGAGCTCCGTGTTGGCCTGTCGAGACTTCAGCAGGCTGAGGATGCGCTGCAGCGGGGACTGTCCACCACCAGGGGGCGACGCCTCCTGCTGCTCCAGGTTGTCGCTCTGCTTCTTGGCAAAGTTGACGAACACCTGGGCGGGGAAAAGCGATTCATTACATTTATTCAGTCTCTCTTCATTGACGTCCTCCACGTTCTGCATCACACACTGACTCACGTTGTCCAGAGTGGTCTGACTGACGGAGTAATCCTCGATGCCCAGCACCTCCACCACCTGCTCCATCTTACTGAACACCTGAGCCAGAGAGATCCGCTCAGACTTCAGCTGGTACTGGACCTTGGTGTGGTGACGCTCCTGCAAATATGACAACGGATGGATTAATGGACTCCACTTTAATACATTTACAGAACCTCAATCTGGAATTATGGAATTATGGAATTAGGAATGTAACAAGACCAAAAACATATTTTAAAATAATACCACGATAAAAAGTAAATATTTAAACACTATTGGAATAAGATATAAATATAAAATTATAAATCTGATGTGTACAGTATTTTTGGTTTGTATAAAATTTGGTTTTCCTTTTAATTTAAAATTGCAGGAAAAACTTAAAAAAAATTGAAAGTTTGAAAATAAATAAATAAATAAATAAAAGTAGCCAGCCATGACCTCAGCATGTGCAAAAAATGAACATGAATTGTCTTTGTTGATGAATGTTTCAATTATGTCTGTACAACTGTAAAACTAAAACAACAAAACATACAATAAAATAATTAACCCTGTAATAATCACGATAGATGTGGCCACAGGTCGTTACAGTTAGAGCTGCAATGATTAATCAATTATTAACTTAATTGCCCACTACTTTGATGATTGATTCATCGGTTTGAGGAATTTTTTAAGAAAAAAATATCAAAATTCTTTAATTTCAGCTTTATTATTTGTTACTATTTTATGGTTTCTTTCCTCCTCTCTGACAGTAAACTTAATATCTTTGGGTTGTGAGTAAAACAACAACAACATGGGCTTTGGGAAACAGTCATTGACCTTTTTCACCATTTTCTGACATTTTAAAACAAACAATCAAGAAAATATTCGACCAATTAATCGACTGTGAAAGTAATTATTAGTTACAGCTCTAATTACAGTACTGAGACATTTTTATCTCGATATTGCAATTCAATATATTGTTTAATCCCAATTAATTTTATTGTACTATTATTAAACTTAGCTACTTCTTTTCTTTTAAGTAGTCCGAACAGCTGAACTTTGTCTACACTGTTATGTGTGGTCATGTGACTTCTTATATGTCCTTTGAATGACTGTTACAGTAGCTGTTCTCACAAACTCGAGTATATTAAAACCATCTAGTCTTTCCCTGATTTTCATGGTATGGAGCACAGTGGTACAGTGATATGAGGTATGAATAATAATAATAATAATAATAATAATAATAATAATAAATGATGGGCAGCAAAATAAAACAGACAGGTTCGAAAGTCAGATAAAGAGATAAAACAGATGAAATAAAATAGTGCAGTGTAAAATGGCAAGAATAGGAAAATAAAAACAGTTTAAGAAATAAAAACAGTACAAAACAGTTCAAACAGATAAAATCAGGAAAGGCTCTCCAATAAAAATATGAGAGAACAGCAGAAAGAGGTGATCTCAGCGAATCGATATCCCCTAAATCACAAGAAAAAGTGCTGCTCTCTGTTTTGAATGTGTGCAGATATTAAAAATGAATGTGCTAACATGCTATTAACATCTTACACCTGCACTAACTGTTTCTTGTCTACTTGGGAGGAAGGGAAACCACAAACACACAAACACAACACCCAGCAGATGCACCTGATGAGGTCTGATATTCATCCTCTCTCCATCAACTCCTGGATAAAATAAGTCTCTTTAGCTGTTAAATGTTTCACTGTATTTACCAGCATGTCTAACGGTGTCCATCTGCTGTCTGGTGTGAGAGTCAAGTGTACAGCCGGCTTATCAGAGCTTAAAGAAACAAAACAGTGAGTTAAAGAGGCTCTTAAGAGCTGAGGGGAGCTGCAGAGCTGCTGATGATTCTCTGATGGTTTGTTTCTCTGAACAACAACTTTCAAATACAAGCAGTCTAATGATACCAGATGTTGACCTGTTATGATGATGAACCTCAGTGTGTGAAGATGTAAAGATCTCCCATGATATCACACTCTAGAAAATAAACGTCCTAAGTGACCAACAAAGGATTCTAATATGTGTGAAATGAAAACTATAATGTTCTGATTCTCACTGGATGTTCAGTCGAATCACTGTTTGTTAATGTCTTGTCTGTTTCAACTGAAAAATCCTGCACACATTGAATTAGTGCTCTTGTTAAAAGTGAACACGTGATGGACAGTGTGCAAGAATTTTTGTTTTGTTCACAGTCCAGTTTATGATATGATGCAAATGTCTAAGACAAGAACTTTGTAGTCATCAGAAAAGAAAAAATACTGGGCACCAGCGAACAACCTGAGGGGAAATATTCATCAACCCTCGACTTTTTTTCTGGTGCTCATTGACATGGTGCATTTACTGGTCCATAGGACAGACGCAGCTCCAGAAACGTACCTTCAGCACGGCCTCTGGGAAGTTTCTGTTGAAGAATCGAACCACCTCCTTCACATTGGAGCTGCTCTTGGTTCTCACTGTGATCATGTAGCCGTCCCCAAACCTGGAACAGGATCATACAAACATGAGTTCTTTTTTATATAATTCTTTTTTTTTTTACAGTGTTATCCTATTTGGCAGCAACACACAATAGTAGCATAGATACAACATAACATGAAGTTTTGAGTTCTGTAGTTATCTAATTTTGGTTACTAGCTTATAAACCCAGCCCTCTCTGATCAAATTCCACCTGTTGACTGTGACATGGCCATAAATCATGTCATATTAAGATGTAATTTCACAAAGAAAAAGAGTGAAATTATGAGATGGCACCAACACACCTTAAAAACGCAATTTCACAGACCAGATTATCAAAATAAAATGTAGTAACTTTAGTGTGGCTTGGTCCAGACTTTTAATGCATTAAGTAACCACAGAAAAATCATATTTATTATTATTTTGACGTAGAAGTTGTATGATTTGGTAGAATAAGAAACATCTGAAAAACATCTCAAGGATTTCTGCTCTGAAAGTTATTACTAAATTATAGTTACAGAAGTCCACAAGTCCATGAATTCACCACTGGACAGAAATAACAGGGAAAACTCAATCACATACATTTAAGTAAAAAGAAAACTTACAAGATAGAAAGAACATGGAGCATATTTAACTCAACTTAAGATACTTTCTTTCTTATCGTATTAATGTTTTTCATGAAAGGTGACAAATATTGTAAAACTGTCTTTTCACTTAGTTTGTCTTTTTATGATGACAATAAAAAGGTCAAGTATAACAAAATAAAGTGCTACATAAATGCAGTCCATCTACCAGAAAATGACTGCCACCTGTTGATCTGTATAAAACACTGCAGGTTAGATCACATCTATAAATAATTAAAGGAAAAATGAGGGTGAATCTTCCTCCTCCTGACCTGTTCTTGAGGTGTTGGATGCTGCCCAGACATTTAAACCTTCCGTTCACCATGATGCCCAGTCTGGTGCACAGAGCCTCACACTCCTCCATGCTGCACAAGACGGACAGCATGAGATAATAGTTTAAAGACACTATGGGGACAAAGAAGTGAAGACAAGCCACAACAGGTGGTGTCTCACCTGTGTGATGTCAGCACTACAGAGCGTCCAGTCTTGATGATGTCGAGGATTAAATTCCAGAGGAATCTGCGGGCCTTTGGGTCCATCCCAGTGGTGGGCTCATCCTGGAAAACAAAACACACAACATTAGGCCTGATTATATCGTGATGTGTCTTAAGTGTCAATCCCTGATTTTAAAGGTTGCATTACAATAAAGTGATGTTTTTTTTCTGAAATTATCAGACTGTTCCAGCTGTTCTAGTGTTTGGATTTACCCACTCAGTCATTATATCCACATTACTGATGATATTTACCAAAAAATCTCATGTGTTCATATTTTGTGAAAGCACCAATACTTGTGTGCACTTGTGCAGCTTATAAAACATCCCGTCAAACTGCTTACCAGGAAGATGAGTGAGGGGTATCCAATCAGAGCGATGGCAGTGGAAAGCTTGCGTTTGTTCCCTCCACTGTAAGTGCCAGCGGGCTTGTCTGAATACTTGGACAACTCCAGCTTTTCTAAAGCCCACTGCACCACCTAGAGGAGGGAGAACGGTCATGTCAGTTTGTGATGGAGATGCAACTGCTGTATTAAGATTTCCTGCCACAGAACAAACTGGCACCAGATTTTAATTACAGTCATTCACTTACTGGACTGGGAATTTCTTGTTGCATCATTTTTCTTATAAGATAGCTAAATAAATTTCCTGTATTTGGGATATTTATACATTGTAAAGTTTTCACTGCTTCAAAGGACTTGGTTTTGAAGTGAAGCATATAATTAGGTTGAGGGTAAGAGTTGGGGCTAAGAATTTAGTTTTGATGGTTAAGGTTAGGGGATAGAGAATGCTTTTTGGCAATTTGGGTCCTCACAAGTATGGAAAGAAAAATGTGTATGTGTGTGTGTGAGACCAACCCTCTCCTGGTCCTTCCAGGGGATTCCACGGAGGCGAGTGTAAAGCTCCAGATGTTCCCTGGCAGTCAGGTCGTCAAACAGAGCGTCAAACTGTGGACAGTAGCCGATACTCTGCTGCACACGTAACAGGTCCTTCAGGATACTGTGCAGACACACACACACAAAGGAACGTATACTACTACTACTAATATGGACAATAGTTTCTGACATTGGTCTAGTAATGAGGGAGAGCGCAACAGCTGGCAGAAGTCAGTGGTGGACAAAGTACTCAACGCCAGTACTTGAGTCAAAATATAGATACTCCTGGTCAAATATTACTCAACTACAAGTGAAAGGTGCTCAGTCAAAATTTTACTCAAGTTAAAGTACTCAAGTACTTGCTTTTAAAAATACTCAAGTATTCAAAAGTACACATTACAAGGTAAATTTTCTAATATCAATACATTGCTGTATTGTTTTCACAGTGCATTTACAGAACCTTATAACTCTCTGAAACCACCTAATGATGCACTGACCTGCTTGTAGAACCACTTGAGCATAGAAATGCAATCAAAAACAAAAAGGACAGCTATTGTCATTTTCTGATGTAACTGTATTAAAATCACTGCATAAAATTAGATTAGAGTCAATCTCACTATGCCTCTCTGGACTGGGACAGGATAGAAAAAAGGTAAATGGGAGCAAGCAGGAGCAGGAACCTTAATAACAGTAGATCCATGTTTTAATACATAAAAACCTGTGAAATGTTGATTGTGGACTGTGGATTGATGGGAACAGGATGGATCGGGAGTCATCTTTCCGGGAGTGGGACAGGACAGGATTTCTTTTAACTCAACTGTATTTTTGTAGGAGTGGGATGGGACAGTGAACTCCTATGTCACCCCCTATGCACATTAAAAGTAAGTGATCTGATTTCTCTGTCACTGACCTGTTTCCGTTAATGAAGGCCTCTCCTCCGGTGGTGCACTCGTCACCCGTCAGCATCTTGAAGGTGGTGGTCTTCCCGGCTCCGTTCACTCCCAGCAGTCCAAAACACTCACCAGGCCGGACGCCCAGACACAGCCGGTCTACTGCCAGGATACGACCCATCTTCCTCGATTTATACACCTTTGTTAGGTTCTCGATCTTTAGCATGTCGTCGTCGGCGTCTCCTCGCAGGACTCTTCGTCTCTCACAGGCCACGTCTACATCATCATCATCTATAGGCTGGCAGCTGACTGGCACCCTCCTGGACAAACACACAAATGGATTTCAGTCATATTTTTGATGCTGCTTTTTACCCTCAGCAGCCCACTGTAGCCCTCAGACAGAGATATTCTACATTTCTAAAAATACTTAATTTATAGGTATTTACACACACTCAAGACAGAAACACATCACTCACGGAGGTTTCCTGAGGAAGTTGTACTGACAGAGGATGGTGATGAGGAAGCCAACAAAGCCTTCAATCGTCATGGCAACGAGTCCCCGAGTCACAATGTCCCACTCAAACGGAGACTTCATCTTGTCAAACTGGCCTGAAAGCAGAAGTTCACAACAACTGATATTTTCTAACTTAATTCTCCTCAGATTCTTTCAAAAACAGTTGTCTGTGTCAAAAGTAAAAGAATTAGTGACCAACCCTGTTTAGGTCGGCTTCTAAACTGGCCTTTGTGTTTTTATGGTTTTGCTTTTATGGTCCTTGTATTTTACTGTGCTGTTTTTTATGGTTTTTGCTATATGTTGATTGAACAGCACTTTGGTCAACCAGTGTTTTTAAATGTGCTCTATAAATAAAGTTGGATCGGGATTTGGATGTAAGGTTGGCAATATTATTACAGGGTGTCCACAAAGTCTCTTTACAATTGAAACAATTTATTACAAAAGCAATTGATGAGATATGTTAACCAGATTTGTTCTATGTACTCAGTGGTTATCAAAGTTTTTAATCACATTGCATTTGTGTATTTCAGGAACCCTGTTGATGAAATAGGTTCTTGTTAAATAAACCCCTAAAAAATGGCTGCTCCTCAAGAAAAGGCACAATGTGTATCGTGGTTTACTGAAACAAAATCGGATATGTAGACTCAGCAAAACTACAGGATTAAGTATGGAAGACATCCACCGTCACGTCTGTCAATTCGTGCAAAAGATCACTGACGCCACTGCCACCACTGATGAGGCTATGCTACAGCGAACATGGCAAGAAATCGAGTACCGTCTTGATGTGCTTCGTGCAACTAATGGTGCCCATATAGAGGTGTATTAAATGAGGCAAAAAAATATCAATATCTACTTTTCATTTTGTAATAATTTCCACAGATTTGTCTATTCATTTGATTTTGTAATAAATTTGTTAAATTGTAAAGAGACTTTATGGACACCCTGTATTTTACTGTCAACAGTAAAATATAGGGTGGTTTGTGTCTTGTGAAAAGACACAAAGCAGCAATGAATATATCCTGTTAAGAAGTATAAACTGGAGAAACATTTGTAAAAGGTGTGAGATTGACAAAGACTGCATATACTTGAGATACAGCGAGTGATCCAGATTTTTTGCCTAATAAAATGGATAAAATGCGGGAAGAATGGGCAGTTAAGGGATTACAAGTCTATTTTTTCTATTTTTTTATTAGTCACTTAGAAACATGGGAAAATAGTTTTACAGTAGTTTTAGAAGTTACTTTTGAATACAATAATAATCTAATTTGTTTTTCCTTAAACTGATAAAATTCTGACAAATAATACAGAAATATCTGTATCACACACATGTATGTGTACATACTTTAATTGTAGAACTGTCTACACTCATATATATAAAAACTAGAGTGGGTGCTCTAGGCTTTAGTGCAGCAAACACTGGAATAATACTGTAACATTTGTTCACTTTGTTCGTATCCTTGCACATTCTGTGTGGTGATGAGTGTACCTATTTTGGCGTAATATTCATTGATGTACTCGTTGTAGGCCATCTCCATCAGGCCGTGGCCCAGGTTGTAGTTGGGGAAGATGAGGAAACAGGACTTCAGGTAACTGTTGACTTTTTTCAGATCCTGGAGGAGAAGAGAATAGTGAAGTGAAGAATAAATACAAACACCCACAAGATAGAAACAGGTCTTTTGCACAATGTGTTATATTCATTTAGTATCATTTGTTTTTCTTATCTTCATTTATTTTTTCACACATATGTAGAAGAGATGATGTGTCTGACTGTAACATCTAATATGTTAGTTAATCTGTTACAATTCCAAGAGTCAAACTGACCTTGTCATGTTCAAAGAGCTGCAGGAGGAAGGTGGCCACAGTTGCAGTGATGCCTATGAAGAGGTTGATGACTATGAGGAACACGTAGGCTGTGCTGGGAACCTCGAACCAGAAAGATGCTGGATACATGATGGGAGTGATGGACCACCTGGAAGGTAAGAGCAAGTAACCTGAACCTTGTAACACCTCTGCTGCATACATGGTGGACTAGCTCTGCTTTCACTCACATGTATGAATAGGTACAATTACAGTACACTTTACGCACAGACATTCAAATTCAACCAGTTAGATTGCTCTGCGTCATAGCATCAGACTATGATGCCTGATGAGTCAAAAGTAAAAATGTGTGTGCATGTGCAGTGAGATATCTCACCCGTAGAGAAGAAAGAGGGAGAGGACTGCAGGGAAGTTGGTTGGGGAGGTGTAGGCCGGCAGGTCGAACACAAACAGAATAATCACGCAGCATGTGGCGGGTACCAGGTAGTTCAGCTGAGGACAGACGATAGGGGACAACATGTTCAGACACTGCAGTCTGAGTATTTCACCTACACAGCCACAGCTTTCGATCTGTTCACATCAGTCACACTCGGTGTACCCTCCTCCTCACCATGTCCCATATGTAGTTAGCCAGCCAGTAGATGACAGGGTCACAGCCGCTGACAAACTGTAGGTGTTTGGCCTTTGTGGATTTTTCTGCAACCAGGAAAACCACAAAGCTGGCTGGCACAAAAGACATGGCCACGATGATGAAGATGGCAATGACCACATCTGTCCCCTGGAGCCTGCAGAGGTACGGGAGAGGGGAGGAAGGGAGAGGAGGAGAGAAAATATATAAGAGACAGTTCATATGACATTTACACTACAATAATTCATCTATGAAATCAGGGCAATGTTGCTCCAGTTAGCTTGTCAAACTTTGATACTACTGGAAACCAACAGATTTATTATGTATAAGTACAGTACGATGACCCTGGAAATTATCTGAACACCAGAAATATTTCTGTCAGATTTATTTTGTGATGTTACTGCTACCTCAGATCTCAGTTATTAACTTGTCTGTTTTACTTGTACTAATTGTAATGATGGCCACAACCACAAGTCTTTTAAGGCACTAAATATGATAAATATATATATAAATATGAAATAAGCCAAGCAACTTACAAGTAGTCCAAAGACAGACTGGCACTGGTTCGATTCATTGGGTGGTTTGTCAGTGTGATACCTGCAAAAACACACACACACACACCCCAAAAGAGAAATTTGGTGTCTCCCCAAATATACAAAAATACATCTTGAGTTGCCATAACATCTACATTTATAAACTACTGATAGAGAACACAACAACAGAACAACTATGAGTTTAAAATGTATATGAAATGTATTCATTTCATTGTAAACATGCATCACAGCAGAAATCAAATTTGCTGAATGCTTTTTTTCTGACAACCTCATAACAAATTTGCATCCGACACGCTAGATGGCTTTTAACTTGAAACAAATGCAGGAAGTGCAGGAAGCTTGCTAGCGTAATGCAAGAACTTCAACAGAGTAAACAGGAGCAGATCAAAACGAGGCTTCGCACGGCTCAGATTTCCCATCATGCCTAATGCTGGATTGAGTAGTTTGTTTTCTCATCCCATGCTGCCTGCCACAATAAAACCAAATACACTCATCACAAAGGGAATTAGAAATAAAGGCCTGCCTCTAATACAAGCCAGCTTCAAATAAAGCCCTGTTATCTTCTGCAGGTGAGGTAAATAAAAGCCCTGGTCACTATTTGAAATATGTTATGAATTTTTTTGTGACCCATTTTGGGCCATGACCCTACATTTGGGAAATGGTGACATAGATAGTGACCAAACCAGAAGCAGGCCTGAAACTACACAACTCTGTTTCACAACAGTTAATTATTTGGCATTTAACTGTGAAGACACACCAGCGTCTTCAAATTCAAAAGTCTCTGTCCATGTTGTATGTTGTATAATTACCGTAGGCAGCAGGGTTGCCCTTGGATGCCGGCAGGTTGGCACGCAGGATGGCGTTGTTGAGGACGTTCAGATACGTTGGCATGCTGTGGTAACCTTTGTTGTTGTACAGCACCTGGAAACAAGCGCTCACTGTCAGTGGTTGTTTAAAGTGCATCCTGTGAACCTTTTGACCTGTTCAGAGCGGCCATCTTACCTGAGCTGATCTGCGAACTGCTATCTTGCGAACCATTGGGGGAATCTTTCTCCCAAAGGATGCTGGAATTGATTTCTGGATGTTCCCCACCGTTAAACCGCCGTATCTGTTGAGAAGTCAGTGAACAAAGGTATTAGAGGTTTGCACATCTGTTGCATCACCGCATAATCAAGACTAAATGTTATCACAGTGCTGTGTAGTGAAATTGAATTGAAAAAGAATTCAGAAACTCAACCACCACCAAAACTGTGTCTTCACAGCCCGTTTTACTGTGTATATATGGACAGAAGGAGACAAGTGTTAAACTGAAACTCAATCTTATTTACAGTAAATACCTTGTTAACTTAAACTCATTATTTAAATTAATTAATTTTTTTTTTACAATATTTTTTTCTGATTTATCCAGTCTCATTTTTTTCTGATAGCAGAGAAACACTTAAGCGAAGTATCAAGGGAAATACGAGAACACACATGATTCCCAGTCACATGCCTTCATGGCTCACGCTGGAAGGAGGAGACGGGGGGGCTGAATGGATGGAGCTCATTCTTTGAGAATCACTGTTTAATGTGACTTACTTTTAACTTTGAATTTTTTTTAACTGTGTTGATTAAAAAAACAAGACCAAACTGATGTAGTGAAGTAAAATGAAATGTCACTTTGTCATTTTACTGTATTATAAAATCAGACTCATTGATATTTCTGTAATCTTCAGGAAATGACCACTGCAGAGAATTTGAAGAGTCGGAAAGCATTATTTGATAGTATTCAGGATTTGAGGCCAGATTTAGCATTTTGTGTTATTAGATCTGTACATTAAAAATCTGGTGTGAAAACTGAACAAAACAAACTGTAAAAACTTTTCTTCAGAGTAAGGTCATGATAGTGTCATTTAGGTATTGAAAATGAAACTAAACCTGTGCAGGCGCAGTCTGTCTGATGTGAAGAGCAGATACTCAGAGACGTTCCGGCCTGTGATGTCCACCAAGATATCACCTGTCACCACCTTCATGAGGGGGGGCCGCCCTCCCACCCCACTGGGGCAGGAGAAGCCCGTACCCTGCATGGAGCAGGTGCATCTCACCGGCTCATGGACGGAGAGGGGGAGGGTTGGAGGAGACGTCACGGGCTCTGATAAAACAGAAAAGAGCACAGACAGAGGTGGAATTACAGTTTTTCTCAATTGCTTAGACACGCTTAAAGAAACTGGGATCCACTCGATCTTCATCATCATCTTCTTAGCACAACAAGTCTTCACTTGCAAATGCATTAACACTTTTTCATTGGTATTGCATGTTTTCACACCCTTTTTCAAAGTAGTTAATACAGTTCTCATAGAAAGAACCCAAACTCTATTGGATTAACTGAGTCAGACAAAAGGAAAACATCTATTCACAGCTGACAGAAATTACTTGTATAATTCAGAAACTATAATGCCCCTCAGTGCACCTTCAGTCAGCAATCAATGCTTATCAATCTATAAAAGATTACACCTCTGGCTCAAAGATGCCAAAGGCAGATACAGTAAGGAGAGTCAGAGGCCACGGCAGAGGGACCCAAGGAAGGAAGAGGAGTTTGTGCTTATATGGCTGGCCCTGCTGTTGCGGTTAAGCCAAAAAGAATCACAAGGAACAATCTGATGCAGGACAATCATTTTTTGTTCCAGAGTTTTGGTGAAATGCTGTATTGTTTTTTGGTGTCGCAAGAATGTAGTACAAAAAATGTATCATGATCAATGTCCAAATTTGTCTCGTCTAGGTGCTTATAGTACTGCAGGTCTTACATGTCAATTATAGGTCATAGCATGGAAAGACAAGAATAAAATGAATGTCAAAAACTCTTTGAAAAGTTTTTTGAGATGCCAGTTTTTTGAGATACAGTATTTCAACATGAAACAACAACAAACTACTCACCTCAACCATGGACTGTATATTAAACAGGATTACAACCTATTTAACATACAGTCTATGGCTCAAACTCGCTATTTGGACTGCAGGACTAATTTTTGCACTCGCAATGGCTACGTATTGCTCCTTTACATGTGTTGCATATTATGGTTACCAGCCTTACTAGACAGACTCACCACGGACGGTGGTTGGTGGTGCGACTGTGAAGTTCCACAGTCCATCCTCGAAGCGAGGGTCTGGGTCATCTGAGGGTGCCGGTGAGGGAGGTGGGGGTACGAAGTTGGAGAGGGGGACCCCCTGAGTGAAGGAGTCCAGACACATGGAGTCAAAGTAGCGTGCAGCCAGGGTCTTGGAGTTATTGGCGCTGGGGTTGAGGGTCTGGGCCAGCTGATCCAGGGTGCTGTTGAAGGGGGTTTTGAGGACGCAGGTCGCACCCACACCTGAGGGCAGGCGGAGGGTGTTGATGATCTTCTGTGGGCTGGGTCTGGTGACAGCTTACTCCTGAGAGGGCAGGACAAAGATGCTCAGCAACGATTCTGATCATGATAGTTGACTGTACTGATAGTCACATAAGCCCTCCACCTTAATTTCATAGTGTTAAGTTTGAACATCTTAAAACCAGCTTGTCTGTTAACATGCTGCAATGACTTTTCCCCAAAAGCTATGATCAAACATTTGAGACATTCTTTTCTACATTTATCCTTATCTAGAAGCTTGACCCCTCAGTTTGTATGACACTTTCACTGTTAATACATCATAATAAAAACAGCAGTAAAATCACTGCACTGCATAAAACTGTAACTAGACCTGCAACAAGTAATCGAATAATCAATTATTAAATTAATCACCAACTATTCTGATAATCGATTAATCGTTTTGAGTCATTTTTTTTCCCTTAAAAGTGTCCAAATTCTATGATTTCAGCTTCTTAAATGTGAATATTTTCTGGTTTCTTTACTCCTCTCTGACAGTAAACTGAATATCTTTGATATTAAGATCACATGATGATCTTTACAGACAAAACAAGACATTTGTGGAGGTCATTTAGGACTTTGAGATACATTTTTCACCATTTTCTGCCATTTCATAGACCAAACAACTAATTGATTAATCGAGAAAATAATCAACAGATTAATTGATAATGAAAATATTCATTAGTTGCAGCCCTAATTGTAACCGTCATCATCTTACCTGTACTGGGGTCTGTTTTCATTGGCGTACGGGATGAAGTTGCCTCTAGGTTGGGTGTAGTTATGATATTGAGATGGGGACAAGATCAGGGGGGGCAAATCTCCTGTAAAACAGGACAAACACAACGTTCATCCACATCTTCATCTAGAAGTGTGTTGTTTTTTTTGTTTCCAATCATTGCTTATCAAAGCATTTTTTTATATCGACACTGTATCAAATGACTATGAATGTGTAATGTGAATGGCAGTGCCTGAAGTGACAAACCCACAGAAAATGATCACCAACTGTTCAGTTCCTCTCAGCTCCTTTTCAGTGTTTTTAGATTGTTATTTTGGTTTCAGATTTACTGGTATGGTTCAGTCTCAGCAGGTTCTTTAGCCACAACCAAGAATTCAGTACTGAAATATTTGTATTTTACTGGAGTATTTAATTTATCAACTACTTTATACTTCTACTAAATTGCATTTTACAGGGAGACATTCTACTTTTTACTATACTACAGCTATTTGACACCTAAGTTAGCTAGTTATTATGTTAACAGTGATTTCATCAGTTTGTAAAAATTTTGCAGTTTGGAGGAAATTATTCTCTAAAATTTAGGATCTACAGACATTACTTTGACTTACTTATTACTTAAGCACTTCTTACACAAGTTGATTCAAATTAAAAACAAAGATGTCCTCACTGTACAGTAATATCCTTCATGCCGTTTCTAAAACAATTGATTCAGTTTGCCATATTACATTAATAAAATAAAAACCAATCAATTAAGACTTTCGTGCATAATAAGGAATTTTACTTTTGATACTTTAAAAGGACAGTTCACCCAAAAATGAAAATTCAGTCATTATCTACTCACCCTCATCCCGATTGAAGGTCAGGTTTAGTTTTTTAGTCCACAAAACACTGCTGGAGTTTCACAGGAAAACAGCGTTGCAGAATCTCCCAAACAACGGAAGTGAATTTTGGCCTGTTTTCAAATGTAAAAAACAACTAAATAAAAACATAAAATGCCTCCACACTGCTTGTCTGGTGTAACTCAAGTCTCCTAAGGGTCCGACATGCCAACCTGACATAAAAGACATCGTTTATTCCATGTTTTTCACTGTAGATCCTTAACTTGGAGCCACATTCACGTGCACACACATACTGTGTGAACTGAGTGTGTGTGGTGTGATGGTGTGCAAATGGCATGTTGCGGCTTTAGGAGACTTGGATTACACCAGGCGAGCAGTATGGAGCCATTTTATGTTTTTCTTTGGTTGTTTTTTCCATTTCAAAACTTGTCACCATTCACTTCAAGTGTTTGAGAGATTCTGCAGCACTGTTTTCCTGTGAAACTCCAGCAGTGTTTTGCAGACTAACAAAATAAACCCGACCTTCAATGAGCATGACGGTGAGTGGATAATGACTGAATTTTCATTTTTGGGTGAACTGTCCCGCGACATTAAAATTTAAACACAAAAGACGCCATTTACGCTTTTAATGTCATGGTTCATGGACACTTGGATTACACCACACGAGCAGGATAGAGACATTTTGTGTTTATTTTGTGTTCTTTTTTTAACGTTTTAAACTGGGTCACCATTCGCTGCCATTGTACTGGATTTGGCTGCAACCCTGTTTTCTGCTGAAACTCCAGGATTGTTTTGTGAACTGAAGATCTTCACCCATCCTCACATGGCATAGGGGTGAGTACATACTGAGTGGATTATCATTCTGGGGTGGAATATCGCTTTAAAGCATTTTTCCAGTGTGGTATTGCTACTTTAGCTTAAGTTTGAGAACACAGTAAGAGTCTTTCATAGAGAAAGGCAAACATAAGAGTTGTTTGAAGTAACTGTAGATTGAATTCAGTAATAGCTCTACATCCATGCTTTTGAATCCTGGTCCTCATGAGCAGGAGTCCTGCTTGGTCTCATTCCAGCTTTCTAATAAGAGACTCATTTACAGCTGGCTGAAAGCAATTAACTCAAACTGGGCAGAATAATGCAGTCAGCTGAATGACTGTAATCTGTAAGCACCAATATCTCGACGGCTAAATGTCTCCATCAGTATTATCATCAGCACTTATTACAGCTGCAGCCGACGTCCGCAACATGTGACTGATCCTTTTGATGCTTTGTACGTGTGCCAAGTAGGATGTATGGTCCCCAGAGTGAGACTGGTCCTATATGCCTGTCCCACGTCCTGGTTGGAGCAGCACGCGGTCCAGCTCCATTCCAGGAGTTGCAGTTTTGGGGGGACAAGTTACATACTGCATATTCAGCAAGCCTGTTAGTCTGGGGCGGCTGTGATTTCATATGAACAATTCACCACTGTCCCTCTCGCTGTGATTGTGTTTGACAGACATTAACTGTTGTTCACAATCTAACTGTGTTAACTCAGACACGCTTGTCTGGGGTTTTAGGCTAAGTAGGGTCAGTAAGTTGCAGTTTTATGTCTACTTTGTCTTTTATTTAGTCAGAAATAGACGTGTAGGGGCAAAAGCTCTTGTTTGGGAGCCATTTTTGGTTATATTTATTTATTTATTTCATTTGAGGAGCACCCAAAGGCCTGTTTCCTTTGTAGTTCACTTCTTTTTATTTTGTGACATTTGAGTTCCTCACAATAAATAATGGAGATGTACTGATCCACTTTTTTATAGTTTCGACCTGATTCCAATATCTGAAATTGGATATCTGCTGAAACCAATACTATCCCAATTCCTTATCATAATAACTCTTATTATTGGCACCGTGTGTAATGTTATATGAGGCTGAAACAAATCTTCAGTTTAGTGGTGAGAAGTTCTGTGTCAGTCGATGTTGTTTGTTTGTTCTCAGCATCTGGAAAGCTTGGTTAAATTCATGCTCAAGAGCCTTGGACTTGTGTAATGGGGTCCTCCAACCACTGTGGGGTGCTGTAGGACTGTGGCTATGCAAGATTCACATGTGCTGCAGATAGTGCTGAGAGACAGCCCTCATTTCCCATGATGCATCGCTGGGAGTTTGATATTTTATGTTCCAAAATGTAAATGTTAGTTTTGTTCGTGTTTGTGATGTGGTTGTAATGTAATTGTTCAGAACACAGTGGTTTATGTTGGTAATTGTAATTTTTTGTTCTGGTTTATTGTTTAACCAGTACATTTCTTCACCCCAGCTGTCCTTTAAGATGCGTTTCCTCTGTATTATGTTTAAGATAATTTAAAGTATGATGTTAAACTCTTAATTTGCACAGTACTAATAAATAAATAATAGACACATGGACCTGTATAAATTAAACTGGAACAAATTAGTGATGTTAGTTTGTTATCCAATAAGTGAAATACATCAATATTGGCCCTCAATACCAATTGGATCGGATCATACTCATCTGTAATAAATAACTTTATGTTGCTTTCCTTTCCCCCAGCAAGCTGGGTTGTAACAGCACTGAACATGCAGGAATACTATAGTGTGCATTCACTTCCTACCTGCCTGGTAGGACAGAAAAAACAGTGGTTCTCTTCCTCCTGAGAAGCAGCAAAGAAATATACTCCCAACCATATATGTAAAATCTCACCAATCTCAGGCACAGATAAAGCCACCGTCATGGCCACGCAGACGAAGAAGGCAGGAAGGAGGATCTGAGAGAAGAGGCCCTTGGTGTTCCTTTTGGCACAGTGGAACCTCTTGACGATGAGGCCATGAAACTGACTCAGCTTCAACCACCAGCCCTCCAACTTGAAGCTGCCCTGCCCCTCCAGGACCTCTGGCTCCGGGGACGACAGGTTCTCTGCATCACCTAGAGGGGAACAAGACATCAGATGAAAAAGACAAAACGGATTAATAATCAAAGAACTAAGAACTGATCTGTTCATAAGAGATGTTGAAATGTGAGCAGTAAAAGCAAAAACATACAGTGTAAACCATTCTATGCTGTATCAACCGACATTTCTGCGGCCTCAGTTACCACACATCTTACCCCTCAGGCTGGCAGAGTCTGACTCCTGACCGTTGTCAAAGAGTGGACAGTAATCTCCGTAGAAGTCTGCGTAGAGTCCCCCTTCGTCTCCCCTCACTGAGCCGATGGATGAGGAGGACTTCAGGGAGGACTGGCTCTGGCTCAGCCTGGAGCACATCACCAGATTACTCAGCTCCACCTCCGGCTTCTCATTCTTCACTGCTGGTCCGGTCTCACCCTGTGGCGCCCCCAGGCCTCCTGAACCCACTGAGGATTTCCCAACTGAGCTGCCCCCTGGGGAACCCTTCATGTCTGCCCAGGGAGAGACACAGAGAGACACAACTTTAACACAGACAGTTCACATTTTGCAGGATTTGTTGCAAAGTCATGACTCATTTATGAGAGGTGAAAACTCTACAGAAGTGTTGAGCTATCTGGACACACAAGGGCACAGACATGGTCATACCAGCATCACTGTTCTCGAGAGACTGGTCCTCTTCAGACACTTTGAGGAAAACCTCCTCCAGCGTGGTGTCCATCACCCCAAAGCTGGTCAAAGCCAGGCTGTCCAAGCTCTGCTCTAAAGCCTGAAGGCACACAACAGAAGAGAATGTTAAACTACTGCAAAGTGTATCAATGAATTTACAAAGATCCCAAACAACACAACAGAGCTGGGCAACATGTCTTTTCATCTGTATCATGATTAACTGTCACATGTACCCAGGTAGAGAGGGACAGTTCAGCTGTCACCATGTGATCTAAATATCAAATTTTGGTCAAGTGTTCACAGGTGTCCAGTAGGGATGATAACGATTAATCGATTGATTAAGCGGTCGTTAACAATTTGATCCATCAAATACAATTTAATCAATCTACTAGGAAATAAAGATCTGAAATATAATGGTTTTATTTTTTTGATAATCTCTGGTCTGTGTGTAGTGCTGCTGATGGGGTCATTTGCAGACACACTGCATATGTGGCAAGTTTAAAAATATAATTAAAATGTTGATATTGTTCATTAATAATAATTAATCAAATAATTGATTATCAGTCAATCATTAAATTAATCACTAACTATTTTGATAATCGATTAATTGGTTTGAGTATTTTTTCAAGTAAAACAAAAAAGGTCAAACTTCTCTGATTTCAGCTCCTTAAATGTGAATATTTTCTGGTTTCTTTACTCCTCTCTGACAGTAAATGGAATATTTTTGAGTTTTGGACAAAACAAGACATTTCAGGATGTCATCTTGGAAACACTGATCAACAGACCAAACAACTAATTGATCAATTGATTGATCGAGAAATTTATTGACAGATTAGTCAGTGATGAAAATAATCCTCAGCATATCTGTTGTCCAATGATATGAATTACTGATATATTTTTGCCTTTAGTAATTTTATTTTCTGTATATTTGATCCTTTTTCTTAATTCAAGTTTAACATGTATATATTTTTTCTATTTGTATAGTTTTTTAACTTATAGGAAACAAGATTTATTGCAGTTTCTCGTCTAGTTTTACAGAAACAACATTCTAACATTCTAAGCCCTGTTCAGTGATTTTGAGCTTTAGACTTCTATAGCAACATTTTGCTGTATTTTGCTGTATTGCTGTGAGCAGTTTCATGTAGGAACTACTTTCCTTCTGCAGGAGAATCAACCAGAACTATTTTAGGATATACTGGAACTACTTTCTTTCTTTTTTTGTTCTTTGAGCCACTTGTGCCATTATAGTCCCATTGTATTGGGGAGAAGGCAGGCATCTCTATGGATCTCCAAACTCTGCAACTCACACCAAAAAAGTCTATATGGATAAATAGCTCTGCAGGCCAAAGGAAAAATATGCATATTGGAACTTTAAATTACTGAATATTGACATGACATAAATCTGAACTGATATGAAATAATGTTAAAAGACTCAAGAATGCAGAAAAAAGTGTCAGTGTAAAGATGCCCTTTATAATAACTCTATTTGAAAGATACCACACTTACATTTTTCACTGTATATACAGTAACAGACAACCACTAACAGGAGGTTTTTGTGTGTCTGTGTACCTGGAACAGCCTCTCGAAGCAGCCCTTCTTGACGGCCTCAGAAGGTAGGACATAGGACAGTTCAGTGTTGGAGTCTGACACCAGCAGGCAGGACGCCACAAACTGGCGAATGAACTGGGTGACCCGAGCCTCTGAGCACGGCGACAGAGAGGAGGATGGAGACAGAGATGAAGGAGGCTGCAGCTGGCTGCCCTGGCCTGAAGGATGGAAGGAAAACACACAACATGATGGATGGATGTTGGAGCAGGGGAAGACAGGGCGAAACAGAGAGGAGTGAGACGGGGAAGGAAAAGACAAAGAAAACACAGTGCTGTCAGTAAAAAAAAAAAAAAAAATACAGGCAACAGCGGATGAATTGAGAAGAGTCTGGAGGCAATTCATCAGCTTGAGAGAAGAGGAGGAGGGTGGGCTGCACACTGTTAATAACAAATGAGATACAGGTTTCATGTCTGGACAGCTACCAAATGAGTGACACACATACACTTATTCTGCAGTGTTGAATGAAAACTGTCCAACAGGTAAACTGTAAAACTGTAGACCAGTTTCTCTCAGTTCTTGATTTTACAAAAGGCTTTTTGTTTGAAGAGTAGAAAATTTCATAGAAAAACAAAACTTATTGAGTGACCATCAAAACAATTTTTGATTTTTTAAATTTAATTCATAGATTAATAATTAGGACACCTTAAAGATATGATATTAAAGTGGTAGCACACTTATAGCTTAGCAACTATGCTGATAATAATAGTTTATAATTAATGATATCTGCCACATGTCCAAGTTGTGAAAGTAAACTAAACTAAAACAATAATATGTATTAATTATAATAATATGTAATAATTATCTTAATTAAAGTTCACCTCCATAAAAAAGCTCTGCAAGGAGTAATAAATTGCATCTTTTTTTTGTATGTTTTTTTGCAGAATATGTTCAAATAGCCTGTTAAAATGTCTTGCATGTAGCTCTACACCTTGCCTTCATTTAGTATTCAAGAATTAATGAATATGTAAATAGTCCCCACCCTCTCCACACACCTCAAACCCCCACCCCTAACCCTCAGTAGCTGCACCTGGCCTCTTCCCCTATTTTGCTAGCTAATCATGGTAAATAGCTACATCCAGCTTCTCCTGTGGGCGGGGCATCACTGCCTATGATATGTAGAGTGCCAACCCCTCGATTAACAGGATTGGTTCCTTAGGTTTATGACATCATATACCCAGCGTGACTGAATTTTTTTTTTGAGACAGCCCTTGCTCATTGCACTCTGAAAGCAAGAACTGCTCAGACATGGTGTTTACAGGTTATTTTGCTCTTGATACGTCTTATAACACATGAAAACACCACATGGACATGTTAACAAGGTTAAAAACCTGATTTTCACTGGAGGGGATCTTTAAAGCTGCTGATGGTTTCCAGTCTGCCAGCCTGATGGGTGTGCAAACTGAAAACAAGAGTCATTTAGAACTTATACAGAGAAATCACACACACACACCATTTGTACACTTACCTCGGCCTTCACTCTGCTTTTTGACCAGCGTCAGTTTGTATCCATCTCCGTAGGTGCTTTTCAGAAAGAGCGGTGAGCCGCAGCACTTGAGTTTCCCGTGTGAGATGATGGCGATGCGATCTCCAAGAAGGTCTGCTTCATCCATATGGTGGGTGGACAGCAGAATGGTACGACCTGGGGCAGAGGTAGAACACACACTTAACACACACTGTCGGTGTGCAAGTCAATTATGCAACAATCCATTGAAAGTCCAAAGTCAATAGTTCCGAGTCGGTATTACTGACTTCCAATCTAAATATGTCCCAGTGCATCTGCTCAGGAAAACATGGACACCAGCAGCAAACTGATGTTTGTATGGCAGGTCGCTCAACTTCACAAGCATCAGTACAGCAGCTGATTAGAGCACAGGAAGAGTAGGCGAGTACCACCTGCTCGCAGAGAGTTTCTATCACATACAAATCAACTGAATTGAAATGGGAATGGCAGATCTAAAATTGTTAGTCTGTTTCATAACAAAAAACTCTACATACAATGAAAATTGATGAAAAGGTAACTGCTTGCTGTTCAGTGTGTGTTCACTGCCATATTATTGTGACATCAGGTGTGATTATCTCAACAAACTCAGGCTAGATGCCTGAGTTTCTGACAAGAATAACGATTCCACGGGGCAGACGTTTAGCTCAGTTGTAGAGCGTCTGACCCATGTATGGAGGCTGTTAGTCCTCTGCAGCAGGCCGCTGGTTCGACTCCCGCCTTCGGTCCTTTGCTGTGTGTCATCCCCTCTCTCTCTGCCCTGTTTCCTGTCTACTCTCTGGCTGTCCTATCCAACAAAGGCAAAAATGCCCCCCCCCCCCAAAAAAAAAAAAAAGAACGATTCCATTGCACTTTTCCATGTTGGAGGTGTTTTATGCTGAATTCTGAGTACAATGGATTGCAGCATTAGGACTAACAAAGAGGAACTTTTACTACTTCTCACTTTGTGCAAGGAATCAAAGCAGACACTGAACAGCTTGATGTGGACTACAATTACCATCGTAAAAACTATCCATGACACATCCTGCAGTCTTGCAAGTTTTTCTTATGCAAGTTTGACCTCAGGCAGCATCATCCTCTGCAATGAAGAAAGAAGCCGAGGAATTCTTTGATGTGCAAAAGATCCTGTATTACTGAGGGACTTGCTTTAATCCAGCAGATACCTGAGGTGAAGGCAGCTTTGCTGAATCATGTACAGGCAGTAACAGGAAAAGACTTAAAGAGCGCCATGACTTTCTTTCCTTCAAAACTACCCTGGACTGCAGTGAGAACTTTTTTAGTTGAAGTAGGATAATGCAAAGAGCTCCTCTGCTACTTCCTGCTGCTGCTGATCCTCCACTCACCCTGTTTGTACTTGAGGATCAGGTCCCAGATGGCCCTGCGAGCGTAAGGGTCCACGCCCGCTGTGGGCTCGTCCAGGATGACTGCCCTGGAGCCGCCGACGAAGGCGATGGCCACAGACAACTTCCTCTTCATCCCTCCGGACAGAGTCTGCACCAAACTGTGACGCTTGTTGGATAACTCCAGGTCAACAATCATCCTGGACACACACACAACACACCACACACAGCAACACCAATTAACTATCCATGTGTCATTACTATACACTAGCTACTGTAAAACTAGTTATTTGCACCTTAATAGCTGACACAATAAATTCAGTATAATCTAACACACTCACCACTTTGCTGCTATCAGTTTTTCTGTTCAACAGTAATCATCCAACAAGTCAAACACAGGTGTCATTTTCAGGAAAGGAAAACAACTACGAGATTAATTTACAAATGTAACCTACAAAATTTGGGAATGTAGTAATTATAATTTTTTCAAGAATGCGGTTTAACCATTTGCAGCTTTCATTTAGCCATTTAACATAAGCATTTTGGGATACATTTTGTTATTACACAGTGCGCTATATTATTTTTCTAGCTCTGTTTTAGATATTGTAGTGTGTCGAAATGTTAATTGTTGCAACCACTCCTTATTTAAGATGGCTTTTCATCGTCACAAACCATTGTGCCCAATGAAGGTTTAGTACCGAAACATCACAAATAAATGTAATATTGCAAGTTAGACAGTGTGCTGGAATTCTTTTGCAACTTTTTGGTCCAGTTGTCCTTATACACACCTGTCTAATCTAGGGATGGGAATTTATAAGATTTTAATGATACCAATGCCATTATTGATTCTGCTTATTGATCCGATTCTTTATCGATTCCCTTTCCTGTGGATTTTCTGTGTGGAAAAAAGTAGGCCTATACAGGTTTTCAACAACACACATTTCCTTATAAGTCTCTGAATGCTGAAGAGAGCAAGCTTTACTAATGTATATATTACATAAAACATTTAAACATGTCACATAGTCAGTAGTCGGTGATGCAATTTCTTCAGTTTCCAACCAACTTGTTTATGATGCAACTGCATAGGAGTACATATGAAAGGGGCCTCACCAAAATGTTCAAATGCTTCTGTAAGGATTGGGTATCATTTGGATTTTGATTCTGACGTAAAAATTATTATCATTACTCATTAATCAATCAATCATTATCATTATAATTATTTTATTATTATGGTTAGGTTACATGAGGCTGAAACTGAACTTTATTTCTTAATGATTCGTGAAATTGTATTTTGGAAACAATTCTAAAGTGGAACAAGGTCTCAGTGGCCATCCCTTGCTGAATCAAATAGATGTGCAAAGTTTTGTTCTCACATAAGCTTCAACTGAAGATATCCTGATTATCGTATTTTTTAGTATTTTTTAACCCTAACCCTATGTCCCAAGTGGTAAGAAAGGGGCAAATAATTCTCAGTGTATCAAATCTTGATCCCATATGGAAAAGAAATAGAAAAACTTATAAGAATTTCCCATTGTCTAATAGTAAATGTTTGTTTTATATGTATGAGTGTCTCATAAGACTCATACTATGATTTACGCATCAAAGTGGCCACTTTTGCATTTTTCTCATACAGCAAAATTATAAGAATTAAGGATGAATCAAGTAAATATTTAATAAATTTAGTAAGGATATTATGTGGTATGGGATGTGGATTTACTGTCAAAGACCGTATAGTACATACAATTTTAGATAAAACCTATACAAATTTCCATATGGGATATTGTAGCCATCAGGTTGTGAAGGTACAGGGTACTTTTTAAACATTAGGTGTATATTACGGTTGTGTGAGGTTGTGTGAGGTTGTGCATTCTGTTGTTATCATTGTACACTTAGCTATTTGTTGTGACAGTCTTTATTTATGATGTTTTATTGAATCTGTCTGACTGCCATAGGCAAAGAATTAATTTAATTAAATCTTTAAACTACATCATTAAAATACAGTAGAATTGTACTGACTTGTCCATCTCCTTGCGTATGTCCTCTTCAGCCATGCCTTTGAGCCTGGAGTAGAACCACAGATGCTCCTCCACACTCAGCTTGTCAAACAGGACGTTGTGCTGAGGACACATGCCCAGGTTCTGGCGAATACGCTCCATCTCTGTGCGGATATCGTGACCGTATATGGTGGCAGAGCCGGAGGTGGGCGGGAACAAGCCTGTCAGGATGGACCTATGACAAATCAGTGTAGGCAGTCAGTAGAAGTACCATCGGTGTTAGGCAATTCAAGCAAGATTTGTAGTTTGTATGCCTTAATATACTGGATCTGTTTTTGATATTTTGTCAGAAATTGGTCTATTTAATGATTAAGATCAAAAGATAACTTTATTATATTATTATATTATTATAACTTGACTCTTATCATCACAGATATGCACACACACACACACACACACACACACACGTCCCCCTCACATGGTTGTGGTCTTTCCAGCACCGTTGTGTCCCAGGAAGGAGACCACCTGGTTTTCGTGGAGGTTGAGGCTCAGTTTGTTCAGGGCCAGTTTGCAGCCGGTCTTGTACACTTTGGTCAGTTTGTCAATACACACCACCAGTGGCAGGTGGCTCGGCTCCTCCTCTATGCCCCGCATCTCCTCTGAGGTCACAATACGAAAGGGAGAAATACAAGGTAAAGATGTTACTGAAATATAAAAATAGATATTTAAGAAACTTCCATTTTTCTCGGTCCCAGCTCTTAATGTACTTTTTTCCCCTGATCATTTTATGGTCACATACTGGTCTTTAATACTTTTTTAGAAATAGAGCTGATTCTATGACCTAATGTTCATACACTCAGACTCACAGGACTGCCAACAACCATATTTCTGATTTGGACAAAACACTTTGCTGACACAGTCATAAGCTATTCAAAATAATCAGACTGGTCTCAAGGGTATCACGACACAGAGCACAGATTTGTCCAGGTTTTAAGATGCTGGTCTCTGAGTTCTGCCTCCACCATAAAACAGTGGAGGTAAATGGAATTTGGTTTGTCATGCTCAAAAACAGTGTCGCTCTTACACTCACTGACCACAGTGTGAAATATTTTCATTGGAACTACTTTCTACTGAAGAAATAGTCCCTATGTAATCAGTTGACCAAGCGTAGCATGGATTATCCAGAGCAACACAGACACTGTTTATTTCTTTTAATGAAACTCTTCAGTGCTATAAGCTCCACAAACTAAAGTCTTTTCACCTTTAACTAAGGTTTTCCCACTGTTTCCAGTCTTTTTGCTCATCTAAGCTAAGCCACTGCTAGCTGCACCTTCACATTTACTGAACAGATATGTTATGTATCTCTTAGAGAGAAAGTAAATAAACATATTTCCCAAAATGTTTGGTTGGCCAATATACTGGGTTTTGACATAGACAAAAGGTGTACCAGGAGAATGGAAAGACAAACAGTTTTTTGTCATTTATAGCCAGAAGATAAATAAGGAATTGAAGTCAATAGGAAAGGACAACTAGAATGTTTGTGGCTAAGATACTGCTGTATAAGGGCAATAATAATGGATGCTATGTTTTAAAGTTTGTCTTGGTTAAGTGGATCTACAGAATATGAAAATCCTGTCCATGAGCTATCCTCATCAGACTGTACCAGTTCTGCGCTGATCCATCGCACAGGCCTGATGCTCCTCCATCACACTGAGTCCGGTCGTCCCGCCTCCACACCACGGCCAATCCCAGGTCTCCACACGCCCACTGCCTGACCAATAGGACCTCTGCAGGGGAAGTACCATGGGCGGGGCAGCCCATACATTCCTACACAAAAAAAAAGCACATTTGCTCTAATCTACAACATGAGAGAGAGAATATATAGATATACTACAGAGGGAAAAGAAAACTGAGAGGAAAGTAGCTAACTGCTCCAATCCATCTGAAAAATATGGTATAAATTAAGAACAGGGTGGTGTAGATTCAGAGGGAAACGGTTTCATACCTGGATGCACGGCCTCTATGTACCAGGTGAGCACACCGTACACACCAGCATCAATGATGAGCATCATCATGGACAGACCCAGGTTAAAATCATCGCCCTCTACCGGTGACTGGCTGATGGTCCGCCACTGGATGCCAACACCTGCTACCTCATACAGCGCAAAATACTTGGAGCCGAGGCCGAAGGCTGTGGTGGACATCAGAGACTGGAGGAGACAGGTGGAGCAAGACTTTATTCACCAGAGTATCATTTGGATTATTCAAGTACTGCCTCACAGTGACAAAACAAGGAGCAAACTTTACAAACAGACTCCAAATGTAATTAGATTCCAATGAAAAAGTGGGGAAGAACATGAAAAGGCCTTACAGCAATGCACTTCTCAAAGGCAGTGATCTTGTCATGGGCCACCTCCTCCCTGATGGCCACATACATGTAGGGCACGTAGCTGAGGAAGTAGATGATTCCTCCGCAGGCTGAAGCCAGCTTGGCCTTAGAGTAGATCACTGACACCAAAAAACTGGAAAACAAAGAAAGATTACACAGGCTTCTTTATCATTTACTGCTTTCAGGGTAATTTATTCTACTCAAACTAATGACTCCTGCTCAAAAGCTTGGCCTGACACAGTGAAGTCAAAAAGACTGATACATGCCATGTAAATTGCTGGTATTACAGACATGAGAAATGAGGGACTTATGGCTGGTTTAGTGGAACCAGGAGGTCTCACCAGAACATGATGGTGGCCACGGCGTAGATGGTGAGGAAGAGCCAGATGATGAAGGGGTCACTGTGGAGCAATACCCGGCCGTACTTCAAGATGGCCGTCAGAGCGGTGACAGAGATGGACAGCTGGACGAAGCCGGTGATGAACCAGGCCACCCAGTGGACGGCGTTGTTCAGGCCCATCATCTTCATCACCTGAGGAAGTGATGGTTACACATCAGAATTTGCACCCTCTTTATTCACACATCTATTCAAAACTGGTCCACTCTAGGTCTGTTTGTTCATTCAGTGGTAGTAAGTGTTCCTTTTTACACTTCAGCGCTCTGGTTGAGGTTTTGATTCTAAAATAATGTGACTTAAAGGGGTGCTGCACCCAAGGGTAGAGGGAAACAAGACTAGGTCAAAGCTTAGTATAGGGCTGAACGATGTACAGTATGAAATGAGAGAAGGCTTATAATTTGAAATGGATACAGCAAGTGGTAGCATCTATGATTCGCCACAGGAGGCAGACTGTCCATGTATCGTAGTTAGGCTTTGTTTATGTTCGATGCAGTGTCCTCAGTGCGAGAATGCCCACACCAAAAGTGACATCATTGCACCTCTTGCATCAGGGGTTACCTCTTGAGGACGTATTTCAGGGCTGTTTGTACCTTTTCATTTTTGAAAGAACAATAGCCAGTGAGGCAAGTGCAACACATCGACCGACCAATCAGGGGTGTGATTTCATCACTCACTCAAGGCCCTTTTTCCACCAACGTGGAACCTTCCAGTTCAAGAACCTAATACGGAAGTATTCTGAGCATTTCCACCAAAAATGACCTAGTTTGGAACCTGAAAAGATGGTTCCCAACTGGAACCGAAAAATAGGGTTTCCTTGGGGACCAACGTGGGTGTGTCATGTTCTGCAGGTTGTTGTGCAGCACCCTCTGTTGATTACATCCTTGCAGTGGTGGACAAAGTACTCAGCGCCAGTACAGTATCTATACTAGTCAAAGTATAGATACTCCTGGTCAAATATTGCTCAACTACAAGTGAAAGTTGCTCAGCTCACTAAAATCTGTCTTAAAGAATTCAAAAGTACAAATTACAAGGTAAATTTTTAATATCAATACATTGCTGTATTGTTTTCACAGTGCATTTACAGAACCTTGTAACTGTCTGAAACCACCCTATGATGTACTGACTTGCTTGTAGAACCACTCTGCTACACAAAGTCTATAGAAACACCTATAAAAACTTCAGCATAGAAATGCAATCAAAAACAAAAAGGATGGCTATTGTCATTTTCTGATGAAACTGCATTAAAATCACTGCATAAAATTAGATTGAAGCCAACTGTAAGGAGTTCTCCAAGTCTGTTAAATAACTGAGATTTCTTTCTGGCTTCAGGGACAGTATATATATTAATTATGTGGTATTTTTCACCCTGATAAAAACAATCCAACACTAAAAGCCTACCTGGAATTATTTCTCTTTTTCTAATTATAATATCTTGAGATTTAATTTTGTCTTTCTCCTGCCACCACCATTACCACATTTAGTTTGAATGAAAGAGGGAGAGCTTGTTCGCTCTTGGTACAAAGCGCACCTGGATGATTTATGTCTGCTTTTACATCAATCCCAGTTGAGAGCGGGTACTGTGATTGGTTTCCTTCTGTGAGGAACACAGCGTGTGGCCAGTTGCATTTTAGAAAAATAAAACAGCAACAGCTGACTTCAAAGCTCTGCTTGCCTAAAAGTAACAAGTCACACAACCTTCTTTGAAATGTAGTGGAGTGAAAGTCAGAAGTTTCCAAAAAAAAATACTCAAGTAAAGTTCAGATACTCAAAAAATGTACTTAAGTACAGTACTCAAGTAAATGTACTTTGTTACTGTCCACCACTGCATCCTTGATTACAATGATTCCACTCAAAACGGGTGGAAAGGTTCCAAGGATTTGAACAGAACCGGTTCAAGAACCAGAGCTTATTTGGTGGAAAAGGATCATCCACACCAAAGGCTATAACTATGAAAAATGTAGTTCTAATTGTTGTGAGGACAGCCCTTCAGTTACACTTTTTCGTTTTTAGTGGCGACCTGCTTTGCTTTCTTTGCTGTCCAGCAAGAAAAAATCCTTTCATCATCACTGTCTTTACCTGATCCACAGAGGACAGGCTCCCCTTCTGAAAAGTCTGGGGGAGGTCTATATGTGTAGTATGTTTTACTGCATTTGTTTAGTCTCTACTTGTCTTAGTTACCGTTTATGTCAAGTTTTGCTGCATTCCATTCCACCAATAAAAAAGTAAAGTGAACTGAAGCCTTGTGGAGTGTTCCTTTAATATAAGGTTTACACATACATTAGAACTGGAAAATATCAAACAGCAGCTCTGTATTTTAAATCAAGATTGATATACATGTATATCTCCATGTGCATGGTCTCAACTGATAAACTCTAAGTGGATGCCATCTAAATTTAGTGGAAAAAAAAAAGTAAATCTCTTTAAGCTAAAACAGGTCAGTGACTGTGAGTGAAATGTTTTTGCAAACAGGCTGTAAAAGACAGGAGGATGTACTGTTATTATTTACTGGATTAGGTGTGCTAGGGTATTGTACATTTCACTATTTCCATGCCAATTGTCTTCCATTGTTTTCATTTGAAAAAAATCCCAAAATTTCACAACCCAAAACAGGGCTTGACACACCACTGCAATGAAAAAAATATTCCTCCATGTAGCATGACATACTGAATCTCTGAACTATACTAATCATATTCTTAATTCTGCTGGCACACATTATAAGCTTCTACTACTGTGTTGTGTTATTCTATTAAACTATTAAATTACCATTTAAGACATAAGTCAAATAAATTTCTATTTAAGACATAAGTCAATTAAATAGACCTCAGAAATATATAGTATCATTTTTTAGGTTCATTAATTTCCTGAAACAGCTGGACACTGCAGTTTTTAGCAAACATTACTCAAACAGGAGGTGGTTTGTATGGGAATAATGTCAGCTGCAGATTTATCATCATTTGGTGCTGAGTAGTGAGTGTTTGGGGCAGCAGGACGGTGTGTGTGTGTGTGGGATCAAGTGGCTTCTTGTTGCAAAGTGCATCATTAATTTCTTTTGTTTAGAATACAAATGATGAAAACCATTCCTACAGTTTTCTCCATCGTCTCACATGATTCATGCTAAGCATCTCTGGTTCTGGATACAGCATCCAAGTATTAATATCAGGGAGGAATAAACAAACAAAACAAACTTGAGAGAACAAAGCTGGTGCTATTCTTTATATTTTTTGTTCAGCAAATCCCATGAGAAGTCCAAAACCAACAAGGTGTCTCTCAGTACTTTCTGACTTCTCAGTCCTGTCAGGTCCAAGGCTATTGGTTCAAAACACTGACATATATAAAGATGGACAACATGACTGGTAGCTGGCTGCTGTCTAAGTACACATCAAATAATTTTTTTCCAAATGTTTTTTTTTTTTTTTTTTTTTTTTAATCATTTTAGGTAGTTCACACTGATGTACAAACTCCAATTCTAACAAGCTGGGACATTGTGTGAAATATAAATAAAAACAGAATGCAATGATTTGCAAATCCTTCTCGACTTGTATTAAATTGAATACAGTACAAAGACAAGATATTTAATGCTCAAACTGATAAACTGCATTGTTTTTTGTAAATATGCACTCATTCTGAATTTGATACCTGTAACATGTTTCCAAAAATTTGTGACAGGAGCATTTTTACCACTTTTCTTTTAACAACACTCAGAAACACTAATTGTTAAAGTTTTGAAAAGTGAAATTCTTAATCATTCTTGCTTGATATACGACTTCAGGTGCTCAACAGTCCGGGGTCTCTGTTGTCGTAGTTTGTGCTTCATAAAGCACCACACATTTTCAGTGGGAGACAGGTCTGGACTGCAGGCAGGTCAGTCTAGTACCTGAACTCTTTTACTCTGAAGCCATGCTGTTGAAAACACTTGCAGAATATCTTTATGCTGCATTCAATTGAATGTAGGTTGAAAAGTATTTGCAAGTATTCCATGATGTCTTTATTTACATTTTACACATCATCCCAACTTTCTTGGAATTGGGGTTGTATGTTCAAGTGTTTGTTTTTCTGATAAGCTTGGTTTTAATCAGTTATTTGATGCTATAAAAAGGGGGTTTCATGTCAAGATTGACAGCTGAGCTCTGCTCACAAGTGAGTCAGTTGGATAAATGGACCTGGTACCACCAATCCAATCCCGATCACAACTGTGCAGCCTCTGGCTCCAAATGAAGTCACCACAGCAAGGTGGCGGCGCTTATTGGGATATTTTGGCTTCATTTTTGCACAATGCAAAGAAGTGGAGATGCATCATCCATGTCTATTTACAGTCTATGGTTCAAACTTAAATTGTAAATCTTTAAAAACTCAAAAAGGCTCAGTCATTTCCTTAAACAGCTGGTTACTGTAGTTTTTAGTAAATGTTACTCAAACAGGAGCAAACAGTGCATTTGTTGGGGATTATTTTCAGATTAATCCACATTTGGTGCTCTAGTGAGCATGTGGGGCAGCAGGACGGTGTATGTGGGATTGAGTCCACACATCAGCCAGTACAACAGCGATGCTCACTGATGTGTTTTTAATAGTTATGAGACAACAGTGGAGCTCTATGGCACAGAGGGACAGGATATACCACGCTTCTGTTTGTAGATACATTCAGTGTTGTTTTGACTCTGCACATGGGATTTGTTGGCAATAACAAAAATATAGAATATCACTACACTTATATCACACAGTCTAACCTCTTTGAGCCGGTGCTCCTTCTCAGCCACAATGTGCTGAATCATCATGGCTACTGAGTAAACCCAGGAGATCACCATGCACAGAGGCATCATATGCTCAATCACAAACAGAAAACTGAAAAAAAACAACAACACAGGGTATCAGGTAGAGAAATAAACACACAGGTTTTTAGATCACACTGCATTTCAGCTGCGTGAGACCTTCAGAATTTCTACAAATTTGTACAAACAGCAACACTTACAAAATATATCTATCACATATGAAGAACACAGTTTATAGACATTAAAATGCACAAATTGCATAAAGAATATCTTTATGACACATTTTTTTCCCCATCTCTGCCTACTGCTCACTGCCATGTTCAACATTATGACAAAGAGAGAACGTGATAAAGCATATTTCTTACTCGTCTCTGGTGTAACATGGGTAGGGGAACATCTGAACGTAGTTACCAGGTTCCACCACATCATGGCCCACAAAAGTGTTGATGATGGCTCTCTCTATCATATCTACAGGAGAGGGAGAGACAGTCAGAGAGACTTGCAAATTGTGATGAATGCACACTTGCACAAACGCATTTTTTGCACTATTACCTCAAAGCCCTGTCTTGTTTCTGTCTTTCCACAGATTTGTTGTGGCAGTTACATCTCAATTTCCCCTCCCTTTTTATCAGTTTCTATAAAGTGGGGTATTTTAAACACAAATGACAAATGACTGTGTCATTTAAAAGCTGCTGCTCTTAATGACAAACCTACAGAGAATTATCACCAACTCTTTCTTCCCCCCAGTTCTACAGAGTTTCTGTCATGGTTTTGTTTCTTTTGTTGGTTATTTCCCCATTTTATTTTGTAGTCCTGGTCCTTCCTCACATGTCTTGACTTTACTTCCTGTCTTTGTCCTTTTCCCGCCATTTTTGATTACCATTTGTGTCACCTGTGTCTGAATAGCTCCTTGTGGTTCTGTGTCAGTTAGTCGTCTTTTGGTGCCATCCCAGTGTTTCAGACCTTTGTTGCATTTGTTGTTGTATTTGTTTTTTTGGACTTTTGTTCCTCATTTGCCGTGTTGAATTTGTTTTTTGAACTCTAGTTTGACCTGCCAGGCTTGGAGGTAAACTTTTTGTATATTATTTCTTTATTAAAACACATTTTGATCTGTTTCCGCCTTGCCCCGTCTGTATTTTTGGGCCCAGCATCTTGTTTCGTTTTACATACTCTGGCAATTTTGTAACCTTTTCTCCATCATTGGTTTGGTTTTCAGGCCCACAGTTTCCACCAAATAACAGACAAAGTAAGCAACTAGTCAGTGAACATAGTGGAGTATTTAGCAGCTAAAGCAAACAAACAACCAGCATGTTTACACCCCCACCATGTCCTGGATCATGTCTACTTGAATGTTGCAGGCAGCTTCCTCATCCTTATTTTGCTCAATCAGACCACATTTCCCTGCTTCTCCAGCCTACCTACACCGAGCTGATAAAAAAGGTCAAACCTTCGGTAAAATCAGTCAAAGTGTGGACAAATGAAGCTACAGCAGCTCTACAGGACTGTTTTGAGTGTGCAGACTCAGAAGCCACCCAGGACAACCATGTGAATCTTGAGGAATAGATGAGAGCAGCCACCATCTGGCCTTACATAATGCCACAGCCCCTTTTTGGATAAAACAGCTCCTATAAGCGCAAATTTTGAGGTCTTTGCCACTTTAATAGCATAAAATAAAAATACCATATTGGTTTTTAGCTATTAGGAGCCCAAATCCTACTTATGTCGATCATTGAACCTCTCTCGTTATATAGAAAAAAAATAAAGAAATAGGGTTTGAGTGTCCTTTCAGTCTACCTCCATCAAAAAGACAAACCTGACACATACAGCTGGCTTACTGAATCTTCAGGTAATGTATTTCAGACATCTGTCATTTTTTTATGTTGACATTCTGATTTAGCTGTTTTTGTTGTCTGTTCAATGTGATGTTTCTATAAACTACATAATTACACCTAGAGCTGCAACAATTAATCAATTATCAGTGGACTATTAAAATAATCGTCAAATTCTATTAGATAATTGATTAATTGGTTTGCATCAGTTTTTAAATAAAAAGTGATTCCAGCATCAGAGAATGTGCATATTTGCTGGTTTCTTTACTCCACTCTGACAGTTAACTGAGTATCTTTGAGTTGTGGACAAAACACAACATTTGAGGACGTCATCTTGGGCTTTGGTAAACACTGATCAACATTCTTCACCATTTTCTGACATTTGATGGCCCAAACAACTAATCGATTAATGGAGAAAATAATCCACAATGATGATGAAAATAACTGTTAGTTGCAGCCCTAATCATATCACTGTGGTGCAGCTGAACTTCTTTCTCTGTTTTGACAGCCATTCATTTACTTTAGCTCTGAGTTGAGTGAAGTCAGAAAACAGAGTGGTTCTAGCTCCACTTCCGACCTTACTTTATGCTGTTTACAATCTTCGTTATCAGGGCATAGGTCAGTTCAATTTATGTGAATTATTAACGTTAAAATACCCTCTGTTCCTGGACGTTTTTTGAGTGGACAGACTGTTAAACAAATCTCTGTTCTAAAAGCAGGTGTTTTAAGGTAGGGACAGATTCTTTCACAGTAAAAACTTTAGTTACACTGTTACTAAGACTATTTTCGGATTTACTTCAATCTACAGGAACAATTGGCAATTGACTGTCCTACAGTTTACCACTTTCATCTTCTCTGTGGAGGCCTGAAGCCACAGATCTCTACATTTACTGTTTTTTCACTATTTTGGGAAGTAAAGAAAATCATAAACTTTATTTTTTTTTGTTTGATGTGCAAAAATACAATGCAGCAGCTTTTAGGCATAGTGCCACTAGTTTTTTTCAATTTGGCACACATACTTTTACAGCCCTTGTTTTCACCCACAGGGGGTCGTGGTCGTTCAAGACAGTGTGACATATGCCTGCTCTCATGTGTATACATCATCAGTGACATCATGCATGAGCAAATGTGTTGATGATGTCGCCAATAAAATAATTACCCAATCAAAAAGCCTGGATCAATGGAGAGGTGAGGGCTCCAGATGATAAGGAAGCACACAGAAAGCTATCAACAGTTTTCAAAGGAACTGCTTTCTCATGTTTCCTCATGTTTTGTGTTATGTTAATGCCTTTAAGTCTTTATGTGGATCCCCATTAGCTTGAGCATAAGCGGTGGCTAGTCATCCTGGGGTCCACACACATACAATCACGTACACTTATACACACCACAACCACATAAACACAACAAACATAACAGCTTAACTCGTTAAATTAACACGTAAATAAATAAGGTAGAGAAACAAATCTTCATTCCATAGAACAGACATTAAGTCAAACACAATTATAAATCATAATGCCTCCAGAATTCATGGCAACTTGACCCTTTCATATGTACATACATGCACAGCCCTTCATGATAAACATAAATCATAATCAGAATGACCTTCTTAAATAATGTATTTAAACCATCCTCTGATTTCACACATTAAATTCCAAGAAATAGGGCACTAAAGAAACATTTCGCATTCTCTGCTCTTACCATTTTCCTCATCTATGCTTCCTTAAACAACTGTAAATACTGTTTTGACAAAATTTTGAATCGGTCTTCAGTATCCTCTTGCAGTGGCAATGAATTCCTCCTGACCTCGGCTCTGTACATGGCTGTTTTCTGTATCATACTTGTTTTTGCCTTAAGTAGAATCAACCGTCTTTCTGTTTCATATTGTGGTTGATAATTATGTTGATCAAACTGAGAGAATAACGGGGCACTCCTATAGCTCAGTTGGTAGAGCGTGCGCCCCATGTACTGAGACTATCAGTCCTCTGCAGCGGCCGCTGGTTTGACTCCCGCCTGTAGCCCATTTGCTGTATGCCACTCCTCTCTCTCTACCCCCCTTCCTGTCATAACTTCGGCTGTCCTGTCACAATAAAGGCAAAAAGCCCAAAAAAATAATCTTTAAAAAAAGAAAAAAAAAACCAAAAACTGAGAGAATACCTTTTCATATATCTTTGGAGATCATGTCAACAATATATTTCTGTCAAAATATCTATTTGCCTCCACTGTACTGGGGAGGAGGCAAGAATCTCAATAAAATAAACATCTCTGGACTGACATGCACCACTCTGCGTTTTTGTATTATGGGTGATCCAACCCTGTCAGTGAATCTCTCCTAAATCTCTCGTTAAAATCAGCTGTCAGTTGCTGGGCCGTCTCTGGGCTAACTCATCAGGCTGTCCTGTCAGTTTGGATGCATCATCGCGGATCAACTTTCTGTGTCAGATGAGCAGCCTCTCTGCTCCCTGTTTCCTGAATAAAAGATGACTTGCGGCGAGAGAAGTGCTTCCGCTGCAGCTTGCATTGGCATCTTCACAGGTGCACCCACTTCTCTGCGCACACTGGTAAGCACTTTACCAGAATAAATCCCTTTCTCAGTAAAACAAACTAAACAATGCGTTTGACACCACAGTCTGGCTCCCTCGTGCACCTGTGTCTGGCTGTTGATTTATAGCACAGACTGTCGCCATCTGCAGACTGCACGAAAACAATGAATCCACAATAACAAGTTTTCTCATTCCAACCATAGTAGCAGTGCAACAAATCAAATATAAATATGTACAAAGTTATTATATATCCATTCCATATTCAAGCCTGTATACATCAGACTGGCACATTCGGGTACTCTGCCAAATTGTTAGGCCACGCCCCCTTTTGGGGATAGAAAACTGAAAGTCCACTGAAGACAACAATGCAAGTTTATGTGACAAACTTGTATGAATTCATGTTAAGTTAAACAAACCTTTCTTTTACAGGACATGTCTAATTATTTTTTGTCTGAATCTGAGCATTTGATCCCTTAATAAATCGAGATTTATCAGTCAGCTGTCATGCTACTTCAGTCTATCTCTGTCCAAGTGGATCAATGAGCTAACAGTGGTCAGACACTGTTTATACTGTCTGTAAATGTGTAAAAGCATTGTCTGTAAATAATAAAACCTGCTAGACTCAGATCTAGTTACAGATGACAGTCCTACGCTCTTGTATTGTAACATGAATGTTCCCCAACAGCTTCCCACTCTAGCTAACGCTTAGCGCTCCATCAGGAGTAACTGTCACCAGCATTGTTTAGCTGTTTATTACACTGACAGTGAATATTCATGTATCTTATGAGCCTAAATTCTCCCTGTGAAAGCCAAGGTTATTAAAACAGCTGTTTCAAGTCTCTTATCCAGCATAAATTGGCTAATTGATATTTATTGCCATCAAAAAAAAGAATTACGACTGAACCATCATCTTCCAGGAAGAAATGTGGTCGGAAAAAAATCTTGAATGATTGTGATCAGAGATCACTTAAATGTTTGGTGAAATCAAATCGTAAAAAATCAACAGTAGAACTCAAGGTTATGTTTAATAGTGAAAGTAAGAGCATTTCCACACACACAATGTGAAGAGAACTCAAGGGATTAGACTAAACAGCTGTGTAGCCTTAAGAAAACCACTTATCAGTGACGCTAATCAGGAAAAAGGGCTTGTAGGGAGCATAAAGATTGGACTCTGGAACAATGGAAAAAGGTCATGTGGTCTGATGAGTCCATATTTACCCTGTTCCAGAGTGATGGGGGCATCAGGGTAAGAAGAGAGGTGGATGAAGTGATGCTCCCATCATGCCTAGTGCCTACTGTACAAGCCTGTGGGGGCAGTGTTTGATCTGGGGTTGCTTCAGTTGCTCAGGTCGACGTTCAGCATGTTATGAGTCCAAAGAATGAGGTCAGCAGACTACCTGAATATACTGAATGAGCAGGCTTTCTCCATCAATGGATTTTTTTCTTCCCTGATGACACAGACATATTCCAAGATGACAATGTCAGGATTCATGGTGCTCAAACAGTGAAAGAGTGGTTCAGGGAGCATGAGACATCATTTTCACACATGGATTGTCCACCACAGAGTCCAGACCTGAACCCCATTGAGAATCTTTGGGATGTGCTGTAGAAGACTTTACACAGCGGTCCACTCTCCCATCATCAATACAAGATCTTGGCGAAAAAATAATGCAACTCTGGATAGAAATAAATGTTGTGACATTGCATAAACTTATTGAAACGTTGCCATGGTGAATGCATGCCGTAATCAACGCTAATGGCGGTCCAATGAAATATTAGAGTGTATGACATTTTTTTTTAGCCAGGAAGTGTATACTACAGGGCTGCAACTAATGATTATTTTCATCACTGACTATTCTGTTGATTATTTTCTCAATTAATTGATTAGCTGTTTGGTCTATAAAACATCGGAAAATGGGAGAAAAATATTGATCAGTGTTTCTCAAAGCCCATGGTGTTGTCCTCAAACGTCCTTGTTTTGTCCACAACACAAAGGATGGAAGAAGTTGTCATAGAAGACTTGAATAAACTAGAAAACATTCACACCTGAGAAACTTAAATCAGGGAATTTGGACATTTCTTCAACGTACTCAAGCCAATTAATTATTGGATTATCAAAATAGTTGGCAATTAATTTAATAATCAATCACTCAATTAATCATTAGTAGCTCTAATATATTACTCACTTGCATTTGGGTCACTTACCCTGGATCCAAACAAAACCATAGAGGAAATAGAATTTCCCCCCGGTGTTGGGCCCTGGGCGCCAGTAGGCCCGCCTGATCTCATTGGTCTTCTCTGTAAAGCTGGAGTTCTGCCTGATTTTGTAGAGAACGTGGGGCGGCAGGGAGCCATCTTTGTTAGTCTGGAAAATCACACCTGGAAAGAAAAGAGCACACTGTTACACTGCAGCACTGAATGCACTGTATTCTTCTTCCACCTTTCAGAATGCAAAACACCTCTGAGAGCCTCATCCTCCCAATGATATAAACTCTTTACTGAACCCATACAAATGCACATACACATTCTCAGTGCAATGACAACTGAAAAACCAACATCAGCACCTGAGGGCTCTTATGCATCACCATACATCATACATACACACCACACTCACACACACACAGACTTTATACTTCATATATTTGTAGAGAATTTGCATTGAGAAGGTTGAAATGAAAAAAGCAAAAAGTGTGACATATGCTTCAGCAGCACATTCTAAAAGCTTTTCTTTTCAACTATCAGCTGTGGAGCCGAACAGAGGGGTGACTCACTGGCAAACACAGACACGTTGTCCTGGTAGGCCTGGTTCAGGGTGTAGTTGACGATGCTGTCCTCGTCGGGAAAGCCCTTGAAGACATCCACGCTGACCTGAAAGCACCAAAGACAAAGACACAAAGAATGTTCCACAGCAGAAATGTATTCATGAAAAGAAACTATGACTTCCTGCTTGACGTCTTTGCGACCAGCAGAGACTCCAGGAAGTCACTGCTCCTCGCTGCTCCTTAGTAAGCTTTAGAGATGTTTGTGAGTTTATTAAATTTAGAGAGAACCAGGTTTTGGTTTTTGGTTTTGTCTAAATCAGGGGTGTCAAACGTACGGTCCGCGGGCCGGAACCGGCCCGCCAGAGGGTCCAATCTGGCCCGCGGGATGACTTGTGTGAAAGTAGTGTGAAAATTACAGAGAAGACATTAATTTTAGGGTTGAAACAATTCCTCGAGTAATTAGATTACAAAAAATCGCACTGTTTCTCATAGGGGTTATTAAAAACCAGAGTATGGATGAGCACCGACATTTAAGTTTTGATGTAATTTATTCTCACAGGGCTGCAGCGTCTCTCCTCTCTGCGTTAATGCAGCTCCTCCATACACACACATACAGTACACACACACAGAGGAGGTCAGTGTGTTTCTCTCACCCTGTCTGTGTCTGATCTGATGACTTTCTTCATCAGCAGGATGTTTTATAAAGCCAAAAAAGCTAAAACCTAACTCGTGTTTTGGATTTTTCCTGACATAAATTCAGTTTTCAGCAGCAGAGAAGCTGCATGTGGAGGAGACTTGTTGATAATGGCAGAGTTTATTAAAACAGTTGAAACTAACGTGATTCTGAATGACACTGACATCAACCAGCTGCACTTACAGGTGAGGGAGGGGGAGGAGGGCAGATTGATCACTAATCAATTGCGGGTGCCGTCGTCCTCTCGGACTGATTAAAAAATAAAAATGCCAAAATTGGTCACAAACTATACCTGAGTGTTCACACAAATAAAGTCTGTGTGTGATACACTGCAGAGTGTCACATCATGCTGTTCACAGACAGTCTGCTGACATTAGTTTGACTGAGAGACAGAGAGAGGGTCGTTTCTAGAAGGGAACCCTACATCCGCGAAAGATCGCACGAGTTTGATTATTTTAGTAGAAACAAAGGACACAAATCTCGCGAGACTTGTACAAATCAAGGGAATGTTGGTAAACCAGTCCTCTGTAGGGAGGTCTGGGAGCATCCTGCTCAAGAAGAAACATGTTGTAATTTTAATATGTTAACAAAACATTCTGGTGACTGTTTCAGTTAAAAGAGTTTGTTCCATCCTGTTTGTGGTTTCTGCAGAAATTACTACCATTACTTTTACCTTTGTACTTCAGTAAAAAGTAAAGTAAAAACAGTAAAAGTAAATATACAGTAAAAGTAAAGTTACTTTACTGAGTATTTTTACTTTAGCAATTTATAGTTGTTCATTAAAGAGACCGGAACACGCAATATTTCTTATCCAATTATTTGATTTAATCGCCAGAAAATCGATAGATTATGCTTTAATTTTACTGGTCCGCCCACTTGAGATCAAATTGGGGCTGTATGTGGCCCCTGAACCAAAATGAGTTTGACACCCCTGGTCTAAATGGTCCCACCAAGTTGTTAACAACCTTTTTTTTTTTTGTCATTTCCTGTATCTCACAGCTCCATCGGATATAACTACCCCTCTAATCAAGGGGCAGTTTTTTAGTGGGTTTAACATAATTAGTTATCAGGGGGTTTTGATTTTTACTCTTCAATTATGCTGAAAAATATATTTTAGAAGATCAAACTCTTGGTTATTAAAGCTTTCAACAGGCCAGCCTCCTAGTGATTAATTTTTGTGTTAAATGTATTGTCAGTTTATTTAGCTTTGATTTAGAAGGGCTGCAGTGTTGACATGTTTGGTAGAGACACATCTGATAGCAATATTGTTTGATGGATTTGCCCAAAAATAGAAATCCTACCAGTGCTTGAGCAGTATTCCCGCCTTTGTTAAACCAGGAAGTGAGACAGGGGTCCTCAAGGTATAGCTAACTCTTTATATGCCTGATTAAATCATGATTTTGTAAAAATACAACAGAATTCAGACATCTGGGACACAACTTTAAAGGGCCAAAATTTTCATCATAAATCAAAGATGATTATAGTAGCATGTTTCATTACCCATGTTATCAGTAGGTATTGTTAATTATAGGCTTTTAACACATTTTTAAATTGTCTGAAGTTGTGAATTCTTGTCTGGGACAAGGCTGTTTTCTGACACAAGTTTAGAAATGAAAGAAAACCAAAACATTTTATAAATTCCATATATTTCATAAATAGAGAAATCCTTAAAGGATACATGTTCACCCAAAAAAAAATGGAATTAGAGTGTTGGTATTAATAACTGTTTAGGTTTTTTTGGTACGACATGATTTGTCCCGATTCTCAAGAATGGCTGTTATATGAACTGGATATTGAAAAGATATATAACAATCCTGAACTGTTAATGTTTTACAGTACCCAAACCCGATATGTTATTTTTAACTGTTTTGACTTCTCTGTTTTTGTTTTCTTACTAGTGTTCATGAACTCTCAGCAGCAGCAGGTGGTGTTGGTCTGTTGCAGCTGATAGTTTTTTTGGTCATTGTGATAATAAATATACTAAATATCAGCTTCACACCAGTCTATTATCCTAGTTTTGTTGGGAACCACAGTTGTACACAGTACTGACCTTAGACATGAAGCGCGTCCAGCCGCAGGCAGCGTTGTCGATGGTGTCCAGCTGCTCCAGCAGGGTGGAGGTGTTCGGAAGACTGTAGTTTCCCTCCATTAGGCCCTGCATCAGCTCACTGTCTGTGCCGTTCAACAGCTCAGGGTGCTGCTGCAGCTCTGAGGACAGCTGCAGAAACAATGAATGGAACCATTACATGATGATTTCTGTACTGTATCATTAATAATATCAAAAGACGCCTTGTGCAATATTTGAATCTACCTGCTGTAACCACACCAGGTGGTTGTGGAGACGACCCTCCTCCAGAAACGTCCTGAGCTGGGCGGAGATGTTGAGCCACACGCGGGTGTAGTGGGTCACGTTCCCGACGAACGCGAATGTCTCATTTGCCTGAGTGCGAAAAGATTTAGCATGAATTCAGCCATTTGTCCATACGGTTTCCACTTCTATCTTCCTCCACCACCTCCCTCCTTCTCTCACCCTCCCACACCCGCTGCTCTCTCCACCATCTTCAGTCCACTTGTTCAGATAAGAGATCTACAGGGCCGCTGCCAACACTCCATCTGTACTCAGCCACAGATAATCAGTGGACATTTGTGCTCGTGTTGAGGCGCAGAGAGGCCAGCTGCATTACATGCTACGGAGCCGATCCAGGTTAATCAGCAGCTTCATGTGAATCCAGCGTCACGTACAGTGCGTGATTAATGTCCTTTGCTTAGAATACAAACGACGAAACCATTCCCACAGTGGTCCCACATAATTCATGCTGGGAGTCTCAGCATCTGTCAGTGTGAATGAAACTGCACATGCAGCGTGTTCACCAACACATTACTCCACCTCTCAATATTTTCAGACTTTGCCACACTGTCTGTGTGAATATACACTGAAGATATAAATCTTTAAAAACAGCTGAATAATACAGGTGAGGTTTTAAAAAAAAACAGTTATTTCCTAAAACAGCTGGTCTCTGTAGTCTGTATCAAGCATAACTCAAAGACTATTTTCAGGGGCGGATGAATCCACAGTTGGTGCTCTGGTGAGTATTTGGGGCAGCAGAATGGTGTAGGTGGATTGAGTCCAAATAAACTACAGTGTGTGTGTGTTCATGGTAATGAAGGAACATGTCTGCCAGTGTGGCAGAGTGGCTTATTGATGTGTTTTAAAACAGTTTTTGAGCAGCACTGTAATAAAATGCTGCACATCTGGCTTTCACACACACACACACACACACACAGCCACACACACACCAGTACTTGTTAGAGGGATCTGTTCATTGTTGGTTTGGGTCTGCACATGGGATTTGTTCATCACAGCAAGATTCATCACTGAATCTTTATGAAATGTTGCTTCTAGAAGCTGGGTGACATGGGGACTACTAGCCAGAACTATTGAAATGCAACTTGCAGTTTAAATGTCTTAATGAAATTTATATACAACCTTGCATAAAATGACGATGTTAAAACTCAATTTAAGATTTTTTGGACATAAGGCCCAGGAGTAAACGTTCTTAAAAACACCTTTTTCATGCATCATATTATGTGTGAAGACGAAGTCACTGTGCCTCAGTCTGCGTCTGACCTACGTACAGAAGCAGTTGGTGTTGAGTCTGAGCGATCGTCTTCAGTGAGCTTGGTACTGTTGGTATTTATTCTCCTTGCTGTGCCGTTCACTCCCCACTGGCGTTTTGTTCTCAGGATTGTAAATCATTTCATTCAGTTAAGAGTTTTATTGAAGTGGGAGAAAACTCTCTCCAAGCTGACAAGTTTGGTAACCTGTCAGTGAGCAAGGTGACGGCTTCTACTATCAACGCTCGTTCACAGAACTGAGTGTATCTCTGCTGTGGGGCGAGAAGCACTAGATACTTTACAACACAGCAGTGAATCCACTGATTGCAGTGATTCCATGAAGGCAGATTTACTCATGAAAGACCTTTATCCTAAGTCAAGGTCCACTGGTACATGGAAGTTTGTCAGAAAATTATTTTTCTATCAAATAAAATAATGTGAACGCTGTTGCTAAAAAATGATGAACAAACAGAGAATTTCCACTCTGCGACTCCCCTCATCTCTTACAGAGCCCTTTAGCACTTTCTGGATCAGGGTTTTTCAGCTCTGATAAACTCACAGTGGATTACACGACCTTCCCAGCACCAAATAGAGGAGAAAATCTGCAGTGAACATAGTGAAAAAAAACAGGGCTTAAATGAATGTAAATGTTGCTGTTTGTTAAAGCTTTCATCGTAACAGCTTTATAAGGTGATAACATTTCAGTGCTGTGTTTAATGCTTGTTTCATTACCCCCTGTGGGCAAAAAAAATAAAAAACCTATTGCAGCTTTAACCATCGTTTTGTAATTCTTCAGCATGGAGCACAGAGGAAGAGCTCTGTCCTCTCAAACACCTACACCAAAGAGAGCACTTTCTACTTGCCTTCTGAATCACTTTGTCCACCTGGGAGCCAAATGGGGGAGTAGAGGATCTTGGGATTTGTAGTCATCAAGTGAACCAGCAGGCCCAGATTCCTCTGTTCTTTGCTGGTGAACCCCAGAGAACTCATGTTCCCCTGCTTCAAAGCCTCTGGCTCAATGATCCTGCAACAAGAGTCACGACAGGTTAAAGGTCGGTTAATTAACTTGACTGCCAAGTCACAGCACTCAGGAATTAGATCTGCAGTTTGTATGTTATCTGTTAAAATGAATACAAATGAAACAGAAGAATTCTCAACACAAATCAAACCACAAGTTTACTGTGCTCATATCTCACAATATCGAATTCAAGTATGATACAACACAAAAGAAAGTGAGCAGTAATAGAAGAACAAACACCCAAATAAGTCTTTAGTTTTAGTAGAACAAAGCACAACCATGTTCTTTCATAAGTTTAGTATGTCTAGTTTTTGAAATGGATGGTTGCATAAAATTATTTTACTGCAAAATGTTTTTTTTTTTTTTTTTTTTTTGGTTGATGTGTGGATCCTCCCCAAAACCAAAAATAGTGAAAATTTAAGCTTCTTCAAAAAGGAACAGTACCTTATTTATCAGATGGATCTCTGGAAATATTGATCAGAATGACACCAAATTTGGACCGGATGTTCACAGATAGTTATTGCATACAATAAAGTAAAGATTTCCTCAATACCCTTTTCTATATTTAAAATTGATACACTTAAACACACATGATTTATAGGCGGAAACTGAACAGGAAATTAAAAATCCTGAAGATATGAGCGTTGTTCTTGTTGTTAAAGCTGACATATCAGTGCAGCGCAGACACAACAGTTTGGATAATTACAGTTTGAAATTAAAGTTTGAACAATCCTTTCAATTAGTTGTAATCATCAAGTTAAAGGTTAACTTCAGAATTTTTCAACCTGGACCCCATTTTCCCAAGTTTCTTTCTGACTACGTGCTGAACTTGGTCCAGTACCGGTGGAGAGCGCTGCAGCCGGAAGAAACAAAACTGAGCTGCAACGTAATCCTCCCAGGGAACTGCACAGCATCAAAGTACGTCCACATCAAAGTATAAGAGAAAGACCTTTTTTTAAAACTGTAAGATCATTTTTGTTGAACCAGAAATAGCCAATATAGTAGTCTCTGGTCAAAGCAACCAGACTCCATTGACAAAAACAGTAATTTTATCTCTGTGGTCTATCGCTGGCCCAATCAGATTTTTTTGTTCTATTGTGTGACGTGGTATTTTAAAAGCTTCATGTGCATAGCACTGAGACAAACTATGCATCTGTGCAAATTTGCTGCCACAAGTGAACCATTTCCTGTTAAAAATGCTCCTTTGACCCACTGTAAAAATATTGATTAATCAAGTTTAAAAACCTGTCGGATCCTCTGACTGCTTGTATTTTTGTCCCTTGGATGTCTTTTTTAGCAATGTCCCAGTCTCAGCAGATAATACGGAGAGTATGATTATGTCTTCATGGAGGGGAATGTCAGAAATATGAAAAAAAGTTGGAATAAAAAAGCTGGAATAAACAGGAAACATCCTTTAAACTGTGCCTGAGTTAATTTTGGGCTTTTATGCCTTTAATTTTTTTATCGTACAGTGGAAGATATGACAGGAAAGGGTGAGAGAAAGTGGGGCAATGACGTGAAGCAAAGGTCCATAAGTGGGAGTTGAACCCATAGCTGCTGCAAGAGGACTCACAGCCTCAGTACATGGGGTGAACACTCTACCAAAAGAGCTACTAGACCCCCATGCTTCAGTTCATTTTCTCAACAACATCATGAAAGAAACGTTCTTCACATGGATGTAGCTATCATCTTCATTCTTGGACTTCTGTCTCACCCACCTGTTGTTCCCACACAGGATCGGCTGCAGTCCAGCCCACAGTTGGACGAACGCTGAAAACTGAGAGTGAGGGTTCTCTGCCTCCTCCTTCCCTTTCCCTCCCCCTGCTGCTGCTGCTCCCCCACCACCTCCCTCTGCTGCTTCCTCCCCCTCCTCTCCGGGGATGTCGGTCGTGTTGGGGCCCCAGGTGGTGGTGTTAAGGGGCCAGGTGATGTTTGTGGGGGAGGCCGGAGTCCTTCCAATGCAGGCTCCTTTGGGCAGCAGGCGGGCCAGGCCGGACAGCAGGTCCACATCCTTGAGAAGCCTCTCTACATCAGCCAGGTCCTTCAACAAGGCCCCGAGATGGGACTGAGACAGAGGAACCAAAGAGCTGGGCTGCTCCAGGTGAAGCTGGTGGGATGAGGGTGGAGGAGGAGAGGATGGAGGGAAAGAGATAGTAAGCAAATATAAAGAAGTTTGACCCTCAAGTATATGTTACATCCTATTTTCTTTTGTACTGTACAAATTTCGATGAGTTAATGTTCCATTTTTGTGTGTTCATGTCAATCATACATTTAGGAAATGGAGAAAAACATCCAATACTCTGATTATTAATATTTCTTCTGTACCTTCTCAGTGACGATCTGTGTGTTGATCTGATCTCTCAGCTCCAGGCTCATCTGCCTGAAGCGCTCCGACCTTTGACCCTCCCCTCCACTGCAGACTGCGCTGCGATAGGCCTGCAGCACCGGCCGCTGCTTCTCAGGCACCAGCAGGATCTTACTGAGCTCACTGGCCCCGCCCTCCCCGCAGGTGAGGACCTCCAGCATGGCTCCAGTCAGGAGGACCCCCTGTGGAAGACACAATCAGCCTGTTCTCATTCCAAGTTGTCAAATGCAAACGCCTTGTCGCACTCTTTGGTGTGTTATCCAGATGCACGAGGAACGCTTTAGCATCTGTATGAGACACACCAGGCTTTCAAGAAACTTCAGTGCAAAAATCCAGTGAAATAGGACATTAGGCCTCATTCACTAACATGTGCATAGAAATGTTCTTATTGTGCGCACAAAATAAGTTCCCACAAAATCATCATCTTTTTCAAGAAACTAAAGTGACAGGCTTGTACCGGCTGCCTGCAATCTGCATACTGACACGCCCCCCTTTGTCTACATAAGGAAATATGTTTGCATAGAAACGTATCATAGAGAGAGCAGTGAAGTCCTTGTAACTTCACATTCAGGTAGAATCAGGCATTGCTGTGGTGTGTGGGAGTGTTTGTGTTTAGCGCTTAACTGCTGTGAAACAATCAGGAAATAACGTTTTATTTCTCTGATTTACCAACTTTCGACCAGCGCTGAGCGCTGCCTCGTCACATTCAGTCTGTACTGTACTGCAGACACACCACTGCACTGCCCGAGTCCGAGGAGGAGGACAGAAAAGACACTTCTGCAACTCATTGGGCTGCAGTAACCGAAGTGGTGTATGCTGTGTTGTGACCCAGGAGAAGCGGACTGTGTCCCAGATGAAAAACAATGGTTTGACATTAATGTTGATGCATTAAAAAGAAAAACAGACCAGGAGAAAAATAAGGAAACAGGTGGAGAACAAGGAGAACCTGATCTGTCTGCCCAAGATCAGAGACTCACTGTAATTTATAAGTGGGATAAAAAAAGAAATGAGGGTGAAAGTGATGACATTCAGAAAGGACTATACTACTACTACTACTACTACTACTAATAATAATAATAAATAGTACTTCTACTACTACTACTACTAATAATAATAATAGTACTACTATACTATATAATAATAAATTAATATCAAGCACAATACATTCATAAAATGCAACAAAAGTGCCTAATATAAACAACAACAGATAATCCTGGCATTCAAGGAAAAACTCATAAAAAAAAAAGGGGGGGGGGGGGAATCAAATACTTCAACCATTAAACACTTCAAAGACTTCTATCAAAGCTTTTTTTTAATGATTGCAGTCTTGACATGCTTTACATTTAGTTAAAAGGTGTGTTTCAACATTTTCACAGCCAGGCTGTCATCATTTGTGCATATGCATGGTCTGAGGCAGTTCTAAATTTGTTCACAGAGTATGAACAAATTCAGGTAAGAAAATATCGATGAATCCCAGATTTGTGCCTAAAACGTGGTATGCATGGTTTAAGCACAAGTTTGTGGACCCAACGTCCTTTTCCAGAAAAGATAAAGCTTCTGTTGCAATGATAGCAGAGAACTGAAAAAGAACATAAAAGCTTAAAAAAGAATTAGTAGCACAAGAGTATTCTTCAATTAATAGTAAGTAGAGGTGTGGCAGTGCTAATACATAAAAATTGACATCTTAGTATTGATCACTGTGAGGCTGACACAAATGGCTGCTATGTGTTAACTGATGGTGAAACAATTCACCATATAACTCTTCTTAATGCGCACGCTGCTCCTGACACTGATACATTCATTTCACTTCCATGACTGATTTATTGTTTAAATAGCTGTTCTTTAATGACAGTGAGTGGTGACTGGCATTGCGTAATGGACAGTACACTAGATAAAAAATGTCCTGCATGTTTGTGTTGTAGATATATGGAGGTTAATGCACCCCTACGATAAAGTTTACACAGTTTTCTTAACTCCACATAAAACATATTCTTGAATGTTTGGTATCTAAAGTATGAGCTTGTAGCAAGTAGCAGTGTCGGTAACATCCATATTTCTGGTTGAGAATGGCTGGTGTAATAGATCAACATTATCAGACCCTGATTTTTGTTATGGAGCAAAAGCAGAAACTTTGCTTTGATTTTTAGAGGTAATGATAATGATAAAACTGATTCATCAAACTTGGGAAACTACAAAGGCCTATTTGCAGTGAATGATGATATCATACTGTGCTGTTAAAAAGAAGAAAATAATTAAAGAAGAGAGAGGACTTGAGTTGAAGCTGCAAGATGCTGAATCGGAGCATACACGCACTTTGTCTAAGGAGAGCTGGGAAAAGTCTTAACTGCTGGATCTGCACTTAACACATTACAATCCCAAACAGCAGAAAAGGCTCTGTTCCAAAGAAGCATAAGAAATATGGAAATCGTGGCACTATTTCGCTAATTCAATTAATAACAAAAAAAACTGGCAATGCAATCTCAGATTTGAACAAAGGGTTTCCCCAGACATTTCCTCAAAATTCAAACCACTGCTAAAAAAAGAAACAGAAACAATCTCTCAGGCTATGAAGAGAAAAACATTTTTATTTCTATATTCCTCTGTATGTTTCAGTGAGGCATAGCAGAGGTGAGCAGAGGTCTAATCAGGTGTGATAGTTGAATAAATCAGTGTGGGCGTGCAGAGCCGTTATGATCCAAATGCCTCCTCTCGTAGTGCTGCTGCTTGTAAGTTAAGCTTCAAATCTTAGAATGCAAATGTGGTGTGAATGAGCAGGTTTACCTCCACCTCCTTCAGGCCCTGCTGGTCATTTCTCTGGTTTCCTGTGACTTCAGCGAGGCCTAAAGCCCGGGACATCAGCTTGAGCAGAGCCTGCCTATGGGCCGCTTTCGTCGGGTCACGTAAGGCTTTGTGTATCAGGCCTCCGTCCAGGCTGTGTACGTCTCCCAGCAGCTCCTCCTAGAGGTGGGGGTGGGGGTGGGGGTGGGGGGGCAGGAGTGGCATGAAAGACACCACTGTTAAGGTAAAAAACACACACTTGCTCAGTGGCAACTGTCAGAGAGAAGATAAATCTTACTGAAGCATGGATAGTGGAAGAAACAAGCAATAAAACTGATCCTTCATATGACCAGTGTCAAACAAATTTTACTTAACATCACTCAGAATCATAAAGCACAGCTACACCCAGACAATTCTCTGATTTGTTATGTAACCAAGTGTAGTTTTTTTTATTGCTAATCTGCATAATTGAAGTCACATTGTCAAAACTCTTCACACAGTCAGCGAGACAGAAGTCTATGTGGACCAAACTGTGAATCATTTTTCACTGCTTTCACACAAAATTCATTGAACTTTCAAAAATCCATGAACTCTTTTCTCATTCATATTCCACTACTTGTGAAACACTGTGTATGTGCGGCACATTTTTCATACCTGTTACAAACACATTCAAAACACAGTGTTGGTAAATTTCATGCATTTCTGCAGCAGCCATGTTAAAATATATATAAATCATGCAGTGACAGAAAACTTACAATAAAACAACCTAACAGACAAAAGGGGACTGTTTGGGATGATTTTATTTGGACACACAGATAAAGGAAGGCAGACTAGTGGGTAAAGGTGAGTGGCAGAGAGACAGAGAAAGCGTGGAGGACAAAGGGTTACAATATCGTAATTACTGTATTATAGCAGCCCTGTAATTTCAAAAATTAGTTTTTTGTTTCAACTTTTTATTTTTCATATCTTTATTACTACTATATGCAAAACATATAGAAAAAGATAAAGGATATTGAAGCTGTATTTCTGAATCATTCTTGTTCATATAATTTAGTACAGATAATGAAATGAAAAGGTGTCATTCTTATCATATTCTTTGATGAAATACTGACTTGTGTGAAAAATCTTTCAAACTGCCAAGATAAATGAACATTTATATAATGCTCCCCCTTTGTTAGTGTTTTTCAGGTCAGAGTGTTATGAGCAGTGATGGAAAGAGTACTGAAAATCTGTACTCAAGTACAAGTACTGTTACATTGTTAGACTTTTGGTCCATCAAGCTTATTTTGAGACACGTATGTGTGTCAAGTGTTTTGGTGGTTTGAGTGAGTTTTGGAGGTGACATGAACTGTTTGGCCAGGATGCATGTTGGTGTTGCAGACTGTATGAAGAGTTTGGAAAAAATGCCTTCAGCATTGACTGATGCTTGTTAGTAACTGAAAAAACTGTAACAGCAGTAGGCCAGCTAATAGTTACCACTCCTATGAACTGGACCTTAGTGTTCTGAAATGTGGCGCTGTGTGTGTGTGTGTGTGTGTGTGTGTGTGTGTGTGTGTGCACGTATGTGTATAAATGTGACTGTGGGTGTAGGAACTTACCCCCAGATGAAGAACTTTGCCTCCAGGTTTTTGACTGGTTTCTTTTGCCCCCTGAATCCAACTCTGTGCTCCTCCTCCATCTCTGAGAGACGTACCGAAGATGAGACTGTGCACCTACAGGACACATATATGGACATGAGTATGACATGGGTGATCCATTTTCTATGTCTGATCTAATTTGTTTTCATTTTTATTAGTGTTTGTTGTTGTAAAACTCATTTCAGCCACAAGAGGCTGAAGTGCACCACTACCCCATCTTCTAACTAGGACTAAAAGCATTCATGTTTTCTACTGGGTGAGTTTTAATTTCTCCATGCTCTCCTATTTACAGAAAAATCACAACTGTGTAAAATATTCCTCGCTGACTTACACAGTGGGTGTAGCTGTTGTGTCTCTTCATGGACAGACGTGTGTCTGATACAGATGCATCAGACAGCAGCCTGCTATCACTGCTGCACTGATTATTCTACAGATGTGAGGATCGTAGGGGTCGATTTACTAAACCTACTGCAGTCACCATCATGACTGTAGAATCCATGCATGTTTCCAGTTGAACCACACTGATGATTTTAATCAGCACATCTGCAGTTCAGCTGCTAATCAACCCCTTCAGATCCTGTGTCTGCAGGGATGAACAATTCTTTGTTGGTTTCAGCCAATGAAAATGCAGTGTTTTAAGATCTGACATTGACTCAAACTAACCAATCACTGCCAGGTTTGCCAGCTGACAGAGCAAGGTAAGACAGAAGATACCACAGGAAGTGAAGAAAAAAAAACATAGTCACCTTTTAAATATCAATGTACATGCAGTCAATGCAAGAATTAAACAGTAAGCATACTAGTGGCATGCTAAGTTGATTGCATTCAATGTTATGTGAAAACTGACTGTCCATTTGTGGATATTAGGCCCCTTTCAGATAAGCACCTTCACTCTGATGGCAATTAACATGTCAGCTTCATGTCTGACGTAGCACCCTGGTTGCTGTTATTTCCAGCGGTGAAAGTGACTAATTACAAATACTCAAATTACTGTAACTAAGTAGATTGTTTGGGTACTGTACTAACATGAGGAGGTTATTTAGTCTATACATTTACTCATTCTTAAGTATGCATTACAAGATGTAATCTGAGTACAACTTGAGTTAATATCCAAACCTTTCATCTGCATTTTAGTAACCAATCAGGTGATCTGATCACAAACGGGCCAATGAAAACACGACATACAACTGAAAGACAAAATAAAATGCTGCGGCAGCGCACATTTGAAGTAAGGATGTTAATGATTAATCATTAATCGATTAATTGACGTTAAGAATTTAACCAATTAAAAATATATTAATGGATATTTATAGTACACGTATTTTGACATTGTTTTGTCTGGCGGAGCCGTTTGTTGAATAAGGAAAATTAAACTTGGACTTAAAATGAGGAAAAAATGACAAAAGAAACCCCACGGAAATGACAAATTGAAAGTGAGTAAAAAAATGTGTTTGGAGAGGTGACTGTGACATCAACGGTCAGAAGTAACTAATACTCTGAGTAGTTTTTACAACGAATACTTTGTACTTTTACATAAATATTTTTTTCTAACACCAGTACTTTTACTTGTAATTGAGTAATGTTTTAGCAACGTAACAGTACTTGTACTTGAGTAAAGATTTTCAGCACTCTTTCCACCACTGATTATTTCACAACGGCAGTCTTACTAGGTTGGAACTTCTAACATTTCTGCAGCACTTTCAACAGAGATTCTGCCCTCTTAGATCACTGTAATAAATTAATAACATTATCACAATCATTGTCTCCAAGGCATAAAATCAGTTCTATTAACAATGGAACACAGAGAAAGAACCAATTTTAGTTGCTGAGAGGTTTGATCCACCCACAAACTACTAAGATCAGGCTACGCAGCTCGTTGTCACTCCAAACATGTCTAATGTGGCGCTTTGGTCACCGTCCCTCTGCTCTAGTACCATTTCTGGAGGCGACCTCTTGCGTTATGTTTTAATGTGCCATCAAAGTCAGGTGACTTAGTAAAAAGAGCAAGAAAGTGTGTGTATGGATGAAGTGAAACAAACACAGGACCTTCACCCAGGAGACCAGTCAAACCAAAAGTCAATGTTGACGTATTTTTAAGTTACGTAACATAACTTATGTAACTACATACATAAGGTACCGTACTTATTTTAGACTAAACCATGATCTTTTCCTAAACCTAACTAAGTTGTCTTTGTGCCTTTATTTTTAAAGTCTACCCAGGCTTTGCATATTAATTATTGCCAAGCTGACTGTGGAACCCTGCAATTGCAAAACTGACACTAGAGGGGCACATAAAGAGTCATAGTTTGAAATGTAGGGCCACTGACCAAGCTGCTGTATTTGACGGGCTGGCAGTGAGAATGTGTTTAGTAACACAACAATTAATATGAATATTAGTTTACCCTGCAATAACTGCTCTTTTTGGCAACTTGTGGCAGCATTAACAAGCTGTAAACACAACATTACTGTTATCACCTTATAAAGCTGTTAGAGTGAATGTGTTAGTAGACAGTTGCCTAGTTACACATCTCATAGACACAGAGCAACATGTGAAGTCGTCTTTGTGTCCACCTGATTAATCTAATTATTCTAATATTCACTCTCCTCTTAGCTGTGTTTTTGGTCTCCACCAACTCATGAGCAACATGTCTGGCTCTTTAACTGCTAAATGCTCCATTGTGTTGTACTGTGGTGCTGCTGGTTCAACAAAGTGGTCAGTGATTAAAAGATCAGTCAGGGAGATTTTGATGTTGAACACAGAATGAAACATTTGTGTCTCTCCTTTGACAAGTGGTCTCTGTAAACGGGAAAAGAACAATATGTACAGTATGTGCATCACTGGCTGCTACAAGGTTGTGTGGCTGCACAGATGATCCCCTTGCAACAAATATGGAACAGTTGAAGAACAAAAATAACCAAAAAGATGATAAAATAAGATCAAATATATTACACAAATGATGCCCATTAGCCTGAACTGAGTTGAGGTGAAGGGAATTATAATGAGAAGAATAGACTCTGTGTGTGTGTGTGTGTGTGTGCTCGTAAAGCCAGAGTTAATCACCTCTCTGAGGCTGACTGGAGTGTTGAGCAGCAGGCTGGTTGTGGAGTTGGACAGGGAAAGGTTCTTGATCAGGAACTGTTGGAAAACTGACTGGTTCTTCAACACACTGGCCAGCGTGAAGCCTGCGTCAAACACACACACACACACACAACACAGTGATTTAAAATTCATATTTCCTTTAGTGGACAGATATTTTATTCACTGAAACAAGAGCTTTGATCAGCTTCCAAGTAACCTCTCAGTGGTCAGTCTACATAAAAACGTGTTCCGATACACATAAAAAACTGATCTTAGGAAGTGCAGTTTTATGATAATTATTCATAGTCAACTACTTTGTTTCAGTCCTTATAGAACGACATCTTTGATGGCATATCAGATGTTGTAAAACCGACCACACCAGGAGAAAAATATATCATTTTGGGGAAAAAAAGACATTACAAACCACAAATTTTCTCACATGAAATCAAGGCAGTAACATCTAACTGTGCACCACAGGAGATAAAAAGTTTGCAGGCTTTTTTCATCAGTAATTTCAAGGGGTGTCATGATTCTCCAAATTCATGATTCGATTTGATTTTCAACATTTTTTTTTAGCACTGACAGCTATGCCACTGACAGACTATAGAGTCTTAATTTGAACAGATCAACACGTTATTGGTTTTATGCCCTGAAACTGCCATTTACATTTTCAAATTTCTAATTAAAATTTGAAATGATGTTTTGTTTTTTTCTTTTGACACATGATGGACACACTGGTTTTGAGAGAAAATAAAATACCGAGAATTGCTGATGCTGCTTTTGATTTCAATCCATTTTCGATTTAGCTCATTTTGATCGATTTTCTATTTAGAATTGAAATCGTGACACCCCTAATGATCTCACTGATGTGTTTAGGAGTTCTCAAAGGTCCGTCCTCATGATGTCATCATTAGGTGACAGAAACCTGAAGGAGAAAGTCATCACACCAACACATCAGTTCAAGTCTGGCTGTATCACAGACCTTGGCTGTTGTTGAAGGTGCAGTCCGGCGGTAGAGGTATGGAGCTGAGACTCTCCAGGTGCTGCTGCAGCGTCTCCAGCTCTTGACCCAAACCGGGAGAGTCAGAGGTGAAGAGTCGATTCTGTTCAACCACTTCACTGATCCGCTCAAGCAGCTGGGTCACACTGACAGAGGCAGATTTAGACATTAAAACTTTGGTTAAATTACACAGAAGAAGAAAGTCTCATAGATGGTCCCTTTCTTCAAGACACAGTACTACATTTACAAATAACTTGGCATGAGGAAAAACACAAAGTATCTAGAGGAATTGTTTTTTATAGTGCATGATTCATATGAGAGAACGAAGTGAGGGAAAGAAAGATGAGCAGAGGCTGGACCTCAGCTGCTCGTCTCCCTCTTCACACGTCTCCTGTCCCCACTTGAACCCTCTGTGTCTTCATCATTCCCAGAATCAGAGTCCTGGTCAGCGCCACTGTAAACCACCTTAATGCTGTATTCCCTGTCGTTAAAATGGCTTCCATTGGGGTCGGAAGCTGTTGAGGTCAGCCTGTTGCCGGCTTTCTGGTGTCCATTCCCTGCTAGACCCCCGAAGCCTGAAGACCTCCTCCTTCTGGCAGCCCAAAACTCCTGCACTTGATGTGTCTGTGGTTATTTGAGTCATATGCTGTAACTATACAACAAGTGCCCAGTTCTTACATATTGCCCCTTTAAATGCTGCAACTTTCTGCCATCAGTGCAAATTTGAGAGAATTTGAGATTGTTACTGATGGATTTAACTAGTGATTCCATTTTAATATATTTTGCAGCAACTTGTTGTTTTTTTACTGTTCTGAATGTTGTAGGGTGTGTTTCATTAGTAAATATGTTTGCAATTAAGTGCAATGGAAACAGACTAAATCATGACGTATATGAAGCATGTCTCTTCAACATCCACTTTAGCCTCTGCTTCCCTGAAGAGATGAAAAATAACAGCAGACAAAAACATCTTGTCTGTGTGGAGTGATAAGGAGACTGTAATGTTTCTATACATGCAACAAATATTTCCATTGCCATAACTGACCCAGGCCTAGACCCGCAGCAGTTCATCTACAGAGTCAACAGGTTTATAAATGATACTGTCAACATGGCTCTCCACTTGACATCCTCCAGCTCTTGGCCTCCTCAGGAAACTGAGTGGGATCACTTCCTGTCTGACAGGAAGCAGACAGTGAAGCTGTGGAAACATGGATCCCCAAGGTTGTCTTTTTACTCCCTGTACCAACACCTGCACCTCCTGTCAGAAATGCATAAAGCTCCGGAAGCTTTTGGATGACACCACCATCATTGATTCATCCCTGGCGGGAAAGAGTCTGCTGACAGGTGGGACGACAGACCATCTGGTGACCTGTTGCAATGAGAACAAGCTGAAGCTCAACGCTGTAAATACAGAGGAGATTTGAGCTGGGTATCGGTACTCAATACCTTTGAGATATCGATTGAAATAACCCAGTACCAAGTAGCAGTGAAACCTCGTTCAAACGATACCTGCATTCAATCCTTTTGGTACCCAGTTCTAGAAAAAAAAAGACTATTTGTATGATTTTGCTCACAGCCAATCACCACAAGTATTCTTCATTAAGAAGAACCTTCAAAAAAAGGTATCAAATGAAGTACTCGGTTGGTGTTGGCATCACCTTAAAGGTACTGGTATTATGATTTTTTTAATGATATTCAGCCTGAGTGGAGATGGTGGACCTAGCCAGCCCCACTGACCCCCATCACCTTGCTTGACTCCCCAGGTGACACTGTGAAGTCCTTCTGCTTCCTGGGCATCACCACCAGGGGTGCAACGGATCACAGTTGTCCCATGTTCCGTGCGGTTTACCCCCCACGTTTCGGCATGCATTTGATCCGCCAACTACATGTAACCATCATAGTGTGAAACACAATTTTACTGTTGCTGTTGCTTTTATTTAAGTTATAATACCCGTAATCTCAATGCAGAGTTGCAGTGAAAAGACAGGACAGATGTGCACTGTTTTACTCTGCAGCGCATCTGTGAAGAGCAGCTGATTTAAAGCCATCACATCACCTCGAGTGAAATTCCGTCCAGAAAAAGGAATTTTGACTGGTGTAACTATGCTGGCGTCATAGAAACAGATCATTAGATTGTGATATTTACTGAAACTTTGGCGATATTTGCTGTCTTAACTTCTCTCTGATCACCAGTGCAGCTCTGTGACACAATGTGTCTGTGCTGATTGGCTGTTGCTCTTCAAACCTTCTTCTAACCAGTTACATTGACATTGAGCCAGACTACAGAGTGTAGTCGTACATTACACTGTACACAGTGTATAATTATCTATTATATGTAATATAGTGTATACATAGTACAGTACTGTATAATACAGTAGAGTACAGTATTCAAAGTATACTGTATAGTATTATTATTATATATAGTGTAATTTTTATTATATATAATTATTATATATCTTCTAATATCATTATCATTATCATTATTACATTACATTACTATGATAACTACAGACACAGAGAGAGATCAAAGCCACATGCATTTTAAAATAATTTAGCCCCAATCCCACCTCCATTTTTTTTTTGTGCTCCATTATGAAAAACGTGGATCACCAAATATTTTGTGATCTGTTGCGCCCCTAATCACCACCCAGAACCTTAAGTGGGAGCAGAAAATCAGCTCCCTCACCAAAAAAGCCCCACACAGATGATGTACTTCCTGCGGCAGTTGAAGAAGTTCAACCTGCCAAAGATGATGATGGCACACTTCTACCCCTCCATCACTGAGCCCATCCTCACCTCCTCCATCACCACCTGGCACACTGCTGCCAATGCCAAGGACAAGAACAGACCGCAGCGTATCATTCACTTTGCCGAGAAGGTGATCGGCCGCAATCTGCCATCCCTCCAGGACCTGTACGCCTCCAGGAACCTGAGGTAAGCATGACAGGGCGTGGCCAAGAACAGCTTTACCTCAACCGCAACAATAACTGAAACTCAACAAGGCCACCCCCACTGAGCTGAGTCTTTTGTCTTTCATCATGATGATCAGCAAGTAAAATGGTAGAAATACGCTGGTCAAGTCACAATGGAATGATGTGCTTGCATGTATGTGATTGGCCAACTAGCATCTTGAGGGATGACATCCAGTTGAACTAGCAGCAAAAGTTGAACCTGGTTCAACTTTCTTTTTCTATTGTTCCAGACGACCCTGCTGTGGCTCCATTCAAAATGAATGAGAAGGCTGTGTTTCCTCATACAAAGTTGTTCTGAACAGTTTGATCTCAGTGCTCTCATGTAAAAAACAAAGAAACAAGTCATTCAAGACAAACAACTTCTCTCTCTCTATAAAAAAAAAAAAAAAAAACAAGTTACAAGACTGATGTATAATTGCTGACAAAATCTACTCACGTGGAGTTCTTGTACTGCAGGAACCCAAATTCATCCCTCTGTCCATCTGGACACAGTGACTGCATGATGGGAATGATGCCAGCTGAGGTGAGTGGGGCTGCGCTGTAAAAGGCTGGACATGAGGGAGCAAAAACGGGGACAGACGGACAAAAAGAGAAAAGACAAAACCACGACAGAGGGAGAGGACGTGGTAGAGGTGGGCAGGAAGGGAATATGGATGCAGAAAGAGAGTAGGATGAGGACCAACAGGTGGGGGGTTTGTCATGAAAAGAAAACCACAGGACCAAACAGGATGATGAGAATGAAAAAGCAGAGGGAGAAATTCTGTGTTAGAGTTGGACAGGAAGAAAGATGTCAGACAGCCAACCTGAGAGGCAGCACAGCAGCTAATGGCCAGAGAGGCTCCCACATGTCAATGCTGAACACATTTTTGTTGCAAAATAATGAAAAAATGGCCCATATATTATATTTTTCCTCATGAATCCATAAATGCTAACTGGACAAGCTCACAGCCAGGATAAAAAAAGTGCTAATAGTCCAATGTTTCCATGGTTACTGTGCTGCTGAAGCTTGTGTGTGAGTGTGGATCCTGTACAGTCGCCCACAAAAACACTTTCTATTGTCCTGCAGCTCACCATCTCGCTCATATCACCGGATTATGCACCTTTCCCTTTCTGAGAAATAGAGAAAGTGCTAGAAATGCTGTCACACATCTGTATGTGACAGGTGTATAAAGTTTAGGTAATGATTGACAATATTATATAAATACAGTTGTAATGATTTAAAGTTTTCTTTGTGTTTCATATGAATAAATAGTATCAAGTATGTGTTATAAGTCAATTGTCGTAATTGATTCTATTTATTTTTATATGCTGTATAAGTATTTATTTATTTATATGTCTTTCTCAGTCACTGATAACTGAGCAAACTCCTTCTGCTGTTATACTGTAGGTCAACAATGAACCTTTGAAGTGCAATATGCAAGAAAACCACTTATCAGTGAGGCTAATCTGAAAAAAAGGCTTCAGTTTGCTTGGGAGCATAAAAATTGGACCCTGGAGCAATGGAAAAAGGTCATGTGGTCTGATGAGTCCAGATTTACCCTGTTCCATAGTGATGGGGGCATCAGGGTAAGAAGAGAGGTGGATGAAGTGATGCTCCTATCATGCCTAGTGCCTACTGTACAAGCCTGTGGGGGCAGTGTTATGATCTGGGGTTGCCTCAGTTGCTCAGGTCGAGGTTCAGCGACGTTATGTGTCCAAAAACTGAGGTCAGCTCACGACCTGAATATACTGAATGAGCAGGTTTTTACATCAATGGATTTTTTTCTTCCCTGATGACACGGACATATTCCAAGATGACAATGCCAGGATTCATTGGGCTCAAACAGTGGAAAGAGTGGTTCAGGGAGCATGAGACATCATTTTCACACATGGATTGTCCACCACAGAGTGCAGACCTGAACCCCATTGAGAATCTTTGGGATGTGCTGGAGAAGACTTTACACAGCAGTCCGACTCTCCCATCATCTATACAAGATCTTGGTGAAAAATTAATGCAATAGAAATAAATGTTGTGACATTGTTTATCGAAATGGTGCCATGGCGAATGTGTGCCGTAATCAAAGCTAAAAGCGGTCCAATGAAATATAGTGTGACTTTTTTTGGCCAGGCAGTGTATCTTTTGTAGACATATATATACAGTACATTATTAAGCCAGCCTGTGAATAATTGTTGTACATGTGTATAAACAGTTTATAAATGCTTCATAACACACTGTAAGGATTTGTTCATGTGGGTAATTATGTGTTTTCAATCAATAATCAACAGTTTATACACCAGTTATGTCTAAGAGTTATATTTGTTGATAATTATATTAATAAACACTTACAAACAAAGGTCCTAATGCTCACACCTACATTGTTAATTAAGTACTTATATATTGATTATTAATGCTAAAGGAGGAAGGTTGAAATATAATGTTAGTGATCAGCTTTAATTTCAGAAATGGATTTAAGATTTAAAATAAAAAAAATGTAATACAAACAAATCAAACTTTCTAGCAGGAAAAAGTTTTGGAGCACACGGACTGACAGAAGGAGACATCCTCCTTCAACTCAAACATTCTTTATACCTAGGCATCACTGCCATAATTAAATGAAAAACATGTAATATGACAATTATTTTGCTATTTCTCTTTAATAACTGGATGAATTTGACACTGAAGCATCATACATGTCAAAATGAAAAACAATCAATTGTCCAATCACAGATTTGTGGGCTGAACTTTGTACCAGTTTCATAAATAAATTGAATTAATCGAAAAGACACTCATACAAGGTCAGTAAGCACCACTGATTTAGAAAACTTTAAAAAACATCTTTGTATGTGAAATGCATCGAACATGTTTGTTAGACCTCTAAGACAAAAAAAAGTGTTTTGTTGAGTGACACTGAATGTTACTGAAGAAAATGCTATGCCCTTTAAGCTTTGACATGGCAGTGCTTACAGTTTTAAATTCTCTCTCTGCCGTGTTGCGTATTCCATGTCAGAAAAGGGCTTTGTTTGCTGCTCCCCTGACTGCAGAGTACTTCAGGCGACCTTAAAAGCTCAGGAATTTTGACTGTTGTTTTATCATTTTTACATTATCCAGTTTTATGCGCTGCTGCTCGCAGCCAGGCTAAGAGCCAGCTCCTTCCTGATTAAATAAAGTTATATATACCTCAGAGCTGTACCTTTGAGGGACAAAGACACAACAAAAGGCTTTGTCAGAGTACATTAACCATTGCTACTGAGGTAAGAGCACAATGAATTATTTCCCGGTAAACAGAGAACCCTGTTGTTAAAAGAGTGAGTAAACACCTTAAACCATGTTTTAAACAGCCTCCAAAATTCAGGAGAATTATGCAGAACAGAAGGGCAGAAGGTGAAAAAAATAAAGCCAGTGTGTAGTTTTAGGGCTTGATTAATTCTCAGGAGAAATTAAACTCTCCCATCTGCATAATTATAATTATATGCAGTATATCTTTGTTTATGCCTTAATAGAAGCTGGTAGTTTGTTATTAAAATGTGCACCAGATATTTTTAGGACCCTTATTTATGCTGTCTGTATATCACTTCTCTTTTTCAACAAATTAAACTTATTAAAAGTTCAGCAATTAAGTAAAGTAAAAGAACGGCTAATGCATTTGATCCTGGAATAGAAACTAAAGCTGAACTGCCAGCACTTACACTCCTGCTGTTAAACCCCAGGAGGACTGAAGGGATCATTAAAGTTAGAGACCTCGCCGTCTTTATCCAAACCCAGATTTGCTTTATCTTCAGGCTTTCTACCCACAATGGTTGAGTAATGCAGATGTGCTTTATTTTAAATGAAAGGATGAAGCAATCGATTATCAGTAACTCAATTTTGAGAATTGGGAGAAAACATTTTACTCTTCAGTTATGCTGATAAAATATATTTTAAAAGACCAAACTCTTGGCTATCAAACCTTGAAACCTCATCATTAAACCTCCTAGTGATTGCATTTTTTATTAAATGTGAACTGTCAGATGGAAAATCTGACGGACTTGACAAAATGTTAAATTTTTTCATTCACAGCACAGTAGTAGTGAGCAGCTTTTATTTTTTAAAGTGTCTCAGAGTTCTTTAATGCTAATCAAAATACACATTTTTAAACCATATTTCTTATTTAGCTTTGATTTAGAAGGACTACAGAGTTAACTTGTTATGTTTGAGATACATTTGATAGCGATATTACTTAATGAATTTGCTGAAAAATATAAAGTTTACCAGTGATTGAGCAGTGTTCCTGCCTTTTGTAAAACAGGAAGTGAGTTGGCATAAACCAGCTTTAAAAGGCCAACATTTTCATAAAAAACACATTTTAAAACAAAGATGACGATAATAGCATATTTTATGCCTTTATTATCAGTAGGTATTGTTAGTTTTAGATTTTGAAGGTTTTTAACACATTTTTAAATTGTCTTAAGTTGTGAATTCTTGTCTGGGACAAGGCTGTTTTCTGGCACAGAGCCAAGTTGACCAAAAAAAAGTTATTTACAGCATGTTTTTAGTCTGAATCTTCACTGTAGATCTTTAGCTTGGAGTCATGCTCACGTACACATGGACACTGTCTGGACTGTGTGTGTGTGTGTGGTTCTGACAGTGGCAAACAGCATGCCGGGACTTTAGGAGACTTGGATTATGCCAGACGAGCAGTATGTGTTATGTTAGCAAATCTGGTGCTAAACGTGCTGTTTCTGTAGCTGTGACATTTTGTCCATTTTTTATTTCTCTACATGAAAAAAATGGGTGAGATATACATATTAAAAACTCTTGTGCACCTCCCCATCACCTGTAATATCTCCAAAATATATTTGGTTACAGGAGCTGTGATTGACGTTTTGTCACTTTTTGAGTGTTTCAATGACCCCTGACATAAATAAATATTTTGTTAGAGCCGGTGACAGACTGTGGTTTTGTGTCCCTGCAGGTAAGGCGAGCACGTACCCAGAACTAGACGAGGAGATCGACTTCCTCTCTGCCATCATCAGCGAACAGAGGACTGAGTCCAGGCTGGCAGGTACTGGACAGACCTCTCGTTACACACATGCACACAGCACACACACACTGTCTAAACTAGGTGTGTGTGTTGTGACCGTGTGCAAGCACCACAATGGGGCTAGAGGAGACTAGGATTATGCCAGACAAGCAGTATGGAGGCATTTTATTTATTTATTATTTTTTTTCAGTTTTTTACATTTGAAAACTGGTCACCATTCACTTCCATTGTTTGGGAGATTCTGCAACACAGTTTTCCTGTGAAACTCCAGCAGTGTTTTGTGAAGTAAAAAAATAAACCCAACCTTCAGCTGGCATGAGGCTGAGTAGATAATGACTGAATTTTCATTTTTGGGTGAACTATCCCTTTAAGGTCAGAAGTTGGAATTTCAGCTGTGAAATTCCAACCTTTGATGTTGTCTCAAACGCAGCAATAGTGCGTTTGAATAATGTGTTGTACATGAAGTTAGTCGATTCTTTCAGTTCATTGACATGTGTCCTCTCTGACCAGCTAGCTGAGAGTAAAGATCATCAAGTTAAGGTGTTAAACGCAGGTCAGAATCCATCATCAAGTTAAACATGAATTATAGAGAGAGCCTTCAGTACACACCCCACCACATGGAACAAGAATTACATGGAATGAACAGCAAATCATTGAATTATTACTCAGTCAAATACACAAAGTCTCTGATGGACTCTGTGCCATCCAAACACACAAAAGAAACACGTCAGGACACACAGGTAGGGACTGCACATTCAAAGTCACAAGAGGCATAGAAATGTATAATTCAGGAGGTTTTAGGACACTGCAGACAAACAGAGTGCAGTGAAGGCCTGTTAGAAGCTTTTGTAGAAGAAATAATGCAACAAAAAGCGCGACGATGTTACAGCAACATGATCATATAATGATTTGTTAGCTCCGCTGTGCAGCCCATTTGTTTAGAAAGGTGACAGAGTAAATTACAGATTAGATTCTTCCACGTACTGTATTTATTCCCAGCAGTGTTCATGCTGATGGGAATAAATGATAGGAAACTGATGTGTCCCTCTCTGTCCAGCAGCCAGTGTTTTTGGACAGCAGTGCTAATCTGAACTGAATGAAGCTCTTCAGCATCAGTCCTTCACAGTGTGAAACAGGATGCTGTTCTGTGGTGATGATGGAACTCAGTCACTGACTCAGTCAGCACACAGTAAACAAGATGCATCAAGACTGGATGTGTCAGGACTGAGAGGAACACACTCAGAGGAAGAGGAAGATATATATTCATTTTCACCTCCGTACACACACAGATACAGTTGGAACCATGAATTCAGCCACTCAGGAGCTCAAAAAGCAACGATTCAGGAAATGAAGGGAAATTAATTGATTCATAGATTCATACCTTTAAAATAACAGACCTTTAAATCTTTGGGCTTGGGGGAGGTATCAAGTATTTTTAATTAAAAAGGGTTAAGTTCAAGTAAAATGAGCCATTGGTGTTAAAATCCAAGTCAATTTGCAACTATTTTTCAGTTTTACCAAGTCAAGTCTAAAGTCTTCAAATTTGTGACTTAAGTTTGATTCTAGTCCAAGTCAAGTGACTCGAGTCCACACCTCTTCTGTCCTCCCAAGAAGAACAACAGGCATCCATCGATTCAGCAAGTGCCCTTAAACACTACTTGTTCATGTCAGGTAATGTAACAATACATTTTGTAATAGAACCGTTATATAATTCGGAGGACTTGTTAATTTTACATGGTTTGTATTGACTTTCAGTCAGTCTCCAGGAACAGCCCCGGGCTGTGAGGTGATTTTGGTGTCGTGGCCACAGTTAGTATTGCAGTTCCATGTGGCCCTAAATTGTTTTTTTCCATGTAGAATCATTACAGAAGCAAGTGTAATAATAAATGAATACATTTGCAATTTTTCAGTGTAATCAGAAATTGAGTCATTAGGTTGAATAATGTTTCAGATTAGCATGTGTGGGAAGCTAACAGGAAGTCAGGAAGAAGGTTAAACACCCTCAGTGAACAGTGAACAACTTTCACTGTAATGAACGGGGACCATGAGCCACTGAGTGACTGAACTGTTCCGGCAGATGACCTTCCATGATACGTATACGGATCAGGGTTAGGCAAACATATAGAAACACACCCAAAAACAGGATTATCACACCCTCCACACAAGTTAATCAGGAGATGTTTTCATTAATGTATCATGTCAGGGTAAAATGACTGATGATGACACTTACACACTGGTCCATCCAACATGTTGAGAACATGCATCACGAATAGGAAAGAAAGAAACAGCCAGAAAAAGACAGAAACAAAGAAAGAAACAAAGAAAGAACAGCAGAAACGGGACAAAGGTGAAGTAAAAGAACAAAGACAAAAAAAAAAAAAAAACATAAAATAAAGTGGGTACAGCTGCTACAATGGCTAAAGTGCACTGAACAAACTAAAAGATGAAAAAGTCAACTAAGGACAGTGCAACACAAGACTTAAAGGTGAACTAAGGACAGAAAAAGTACAGCACATGGTGGAAGGCAAATCACATATTCTCAACAGCAGCAAAAATATGCGTTTGCCTGCTTAAAATGCATGACGATGCTGCACAGAACTACGTAACATCTTTATGACTGCAGGGAGAGCTATAGGCGAACATGAGTCAGCAGTAGAGTTCACTTTCTATATTTAAATCCACATCATAATGCATGTTAATGCGGCGGGGAGGGCAGGGGACGTCATTCTAACACCAGTATACCAGTGCGGTCCTCCACCGCCCGTCCCCTCAACCCAGCCTCCCCTCAGCCCCTCTGTGCCTTCCCTCCCAAACACGGATTTACTCTGAACTTTCTTGTCGCCATCACTGTTGGAAATACTGAGCGGATGTTGGTGCTAATCTTCTTAGTAAAATGTACCTTTAAACCACAGTCTCCAAAACTTGATCAAAGGAACACCGGCTCAAGCGGCGCTCTGTCAGTTTGGTGTTTTCCTCACCTTGAAATACTGAATCGCACAGGTGGCACAAGATACACAGCAGTGGCACAGCAATGATGGAATAATGTAAAAAATAAAGCTATTTTAATTAAATACTCTTAAAAATTAAATTATGTTTAATGTGGTTCAAGCAGGAACATCAGTCTATAGTGATCAATAAACAACTCTGGGTGATTCTTACAGTATCTGTTGTCCACTGTTGTATGAAAGTTTCTCCTTCAGTTCATTAAACCTCTGCAGCAGGCTTGGGAGGCATCAAGGTATTACAGTGTACCAGGGTATTTGGAAATCTTGGAAGTTATTTCCAAAACCATCATTGTGAATAAAGTTATCTCAAACATTGAAGTTGCAACTGTTCTTTTTATTAATGGAAAATACAAATATAAAATGAAATATATTTATTACAATAGGGAATTTAGCCAGTAGAAGAATTATCTGGAGGTAGAAAAGAAATAATTGGCTGGTCATTTCTTCTCTATGGCCTCGGTCTCCTTGCTAATAATTAAATATAACTAGATATGGGATCATTGAAATATTGCCACATATACCTTTATTTTGAAATTACTTCTTCCAACTATAAAACCAGGTTATTAGCCACATGATATTCCTGTAAATCATCAGTCATGTGCTGGTATCATCAGGTCCTTTAGCAAGAATGTATGGAATAAGGGTGCTTATTTCCTATGCATTTATTCAAAGTATTTAAACCCACCAAGACGTGTCTAAGAAGCCTAAATGCATATTAGACACAAAGCACTGTAAGCTAGACAATGTCATGAATGCTATAACGACTTCTGCCACCATCTTTTAACAATTTGTTTTTCACATAAATACCATCATACCATACACTCCAAAGAAATGTTAGGAAGGTATGAAGGTATGAAAAAATAGATACTGCCCAAGCCTACCCTGCAGCCATCTGAAGGCAGCGTGACCAACCCAGTATCACAGCAGTTCTTGAAAAAGTCACAAAATGTAATCTAGACATTCATGCACATGGACACAACACAGCAAAACTTTCAAAGTAATAATAACAAGCTCAGTATAAAGAACAAGACAGAAGACTTTCACTTGAAGCCAAACCACGATCTTTTCCTAAATTTAACCAAGCCCTTTATTTTGAATTGATTTGATTGCATATTTATTATAGCTAACGACTTTCATTAGTTTGAAAGTTGTGCTGAGTAAAACAGATTAAATTTTTTGACTATTTCACAAACTGCCCTGAGACTGTGTTGGCAGGACACATATGTTGATAAGTTGGCAGCCTCATATACAGTACCATTACACACATCTGTTTACCGCGTTTACCTCGATTAAATCACGCACATGACATCAGGCTGTTGTAAATCTGAATTCTGTGAAGATTATCAGGCCTCATTAATCCTGTGCATCACTGCTGCCACATCAATTATGAGACGATATGAACATTTACGACGTGAGATACAGCAGAAGTAGAACTATAACATAGCTTACATACTGTCAGATTGATGCAATGATATGTGTATATATATATATATATATATATATATATATATATATATATATATATGGCTTCACCAACATTTTTTAATTATTTGTTTCTATCATAATATGTAATTGATATATGTCGCAAAATTAAAAAATATGTAAACTTTTACCACATAAATGCAGTGTCATGTAGAAATAAAGAATTAACTAGGGCTGCAACTAATGATTATTTCGATCATTGATTAATCTGTCTAATCTGTATTTTCTCAATTAATTGATTAGTTGTTTGGGCTATAAAATGTCAGAAAACACTGAAAAATGTTGATCAGTGTTCCCCAAAGCCCAAGATGACATCCTCAAATGTCTTGTTTTGTCCACAGCCCAAAGATATTCAGTTTACTGCCATAAAGGAGCAAAGAAACCAGAAAATATTCAAATTTAAGAAGCTGAAATCAGAGAATTTTGACTTTTTTCCTTAAAGAATTACTCAAAATGATTCATAAAATTATTGATTATTAAAGTCATTATTGCAGCTCTAGAATTAGCAGTCATAATGTTCCATCACTTGGTAAAAGTCTGTCTTCTTCTACCAAAACAAAAGTCCCCTTCCTACTTCTACCACACTTGGTTCCGCCCTCTGGCACCCTTCAGAAATCAGCTCTAGAAATGGGCCTCCTTTCTGCCACATTTATAAACACTATGTGTGGTGCAAGAAAGGAAACCTTTACAGGCATAGCAACAGGTCAATAGTCAATTGAGTACAATGTTATTAATAGTCCCCATCCCCCTGCTGTCTCCGTTCATGTCCCACACTACAGTATGTCTGCCTACCTTCCTTGACAGCGATCGCTGGCTTCTTCTGCCTCAGACCCAGCAGGATGAAGAAGAGCACCAGCGGGATGAAGATTTCAAAGGCCAGCACCCACTGGAAGGAAAAAAAAGACAGAAAATTGACAACATTATTTGCACTGCATTTCCACTGAAACCTGGCCGAACACAAGTCTCAAGCTGCAGCGCAGTGATCCTGCTCCAAGGTTAACCTCTGTCATGGCTCTTTACCATGAAACTCTGCTTGTCAGGTCCCATTCGCCTGCTCGTGGATCACGCTGTGGAAGAGATTGAGTTCGCCTACTGTCACGTATCGATCCATTACATCAGGGAGGGAGTGTGAGGGATGTCCAGTCTGATAAACATGCACTATCTGCTCATGGCTGCCAAAACCTCTCCACAGTGGCACTCATTTTAATCTTTATCTTGCACCGTTTGCAAATGTGTCTCGCTGCCCGCTTAGTGTGCGCAGTGTGCCTGTAAAGTAAAGACACTCAAATAAACTGATTTGAGCAACTTTACTGACTACAGTATTTTCCATCCTAATACACACACCTCCTCACCGGGCCTGATCATGAGCTCACATTTTATATCTGATCAATACCACAAAGTACCGAGTGAATCCAACCATATAAATGGTTCCTCCTCCGTCCACAGCCTGTAATCCTGTTCTTGCTTTCTGTCTTTTCTTATTCCCACTGTAGGAAAAATACTATCAGTAGCTAAGAATTCAATTAGCGAGCCTCTCAACTGGGCACACAGCAGACTGCCAAAACTGGCATTTCATAAATCACATTTAGGCTGGAGGAGAGGAGAGGAGAGGAGAGGAGAGGAGAGGAGAGGAGAGGAGAGGAGAGGAGAGGAGAGGAGAGGAAAGGTAAGGTTATTTAAGAGTAAGAATACGTTTTTTGCAGTTAAAACACGTCAGAGTGATGAGTCTGTCTACATAAATGATCAAGCATTGGCTGCACACACCATTTTTTAGCTGCAGATTCTGCAGGACACAATTCACATCCAGTGCTAACATTTATGGTGAGTGGTTAAATGTAATTACAGTATCCCATTAATGCAGCTACTATCTCGCTGAATGAGAGCCAGTATAAATTGTTCAGATTTTCTAGCCATGGACAAAATCCGAGATTTTTGAGTCTGACTACCAAGTAAAATCCCGATAAAATCCTGTATTAATCAATGACGCAGTTATGCCAAGATCAGACATGCATGATTCAGTCAGCAATATAGACATGACACAGATGATGAATGATAACCTTCATTCTTTAAGTATTTTGGCTTAGTTTATCTCTGCATTTACTTGTTAACCTGAATGAACTGAAATAGACCGAGCCCAGGGGAATGCTTGTGGTGAGCCTCTAACACCACAAACGTTCAGGCGAAGCCATCAAAGAGACATTCATATAGGAAGCTAAGAAGAAAAAATAGGACAGAACAAGACAAAATCTCAGAGTGGCTTTTAGTCGTTGGCAAGATCTTCGTAAAATACAAGTCTGACAGATGGCAACCTGGCCTTTGTGCTGTTGGCTACTCAGTAATATTAACTGCTTCCTATGTCTTGTGTTGTTCCACTTGATGTTTCCCTGTGTTAGCAAAGTTATCAACTTGCTAGTTTTTCATCATAAGTTACATAATCATAACAAATGCATGTACACAGCTGTCTATATTTGCAACATTGGTGTACAAGTGAATTGCACTCTGAAACTGGAGGCGCCAAATCACAAAAAATACCAATTCTTGTATAATGTTGCTTTATGCTCAATAAACAGAGTTCATATTGACCAGAATTTCTTCCATTTGTGTGGGACAATGAAATCCTCCAGGACATCAATTTTTTAGGAAGCTCTGGGTGGAACAGTTATGTCAGACTATCTCGAAAGGCATAAATATTGTGCTGTCTGGTTGGGGCATGAGGCACTGGTGGAAAAATTGAGTCCTTTCTTTATTCACCCCACTTTTGTTCCATATGAACGATCTCATTTAATATTGCAGTACGACAGGTGTGCAGCTTTTACAGAAGTGACTCCACAGAAAGATAGCGACCCTATCTGACACCCCTCCAACCAATCTTGCTGCTCTGAAAATACACACTCTGGACAATGAGTTAAGTGGCTGCCTGTCTCACTGCCTGCCAAACTCCATTGACATTTTGTTCAGTTTAACTATTACACTTACTCATTTGGTGAGAATTCTGCATAAACTTCAACTCTAATTAATGTGAAATGGACACGCTAAAGTAATTCTGGTCTGGCATAGAAATTTCAAGGAAGGACAACGTGGCTGTAGTGTTCATGTCAAGTTTCAATTGATGACACATCATGGACACTTTATGATTTATTACAATAAATATAAGACAGATTTCTCCTTTAAAATTTTAAACAGTAACACTAATCGTCTGGGATTTTATCATGGTGTATCGTGAAATTGATTATGATGATTCACACCCTTATTCCAATCTAATAATATTCAGAGGGAAATAGAAGATCACTGTTAGATACTGTATTCAGTGCTGGACAGATTAAAACCACAGCGTTAAAGCTAAACAAACCCTTTGGCCTTAAGTCAACTTCCTGCCTGTCTCATCTGTGAACAGTGAAAGCACTGCAGCTCTCTCAGCTTCAGCCGTCATCATTCAGTGTCCTGATTCAACCTGGAGTCCACCTCCAGCTGTAACTGAGGGCTCCTCTTTCACCTCATCCTCCATGACCTGTAACAACATGTTGTGTGATGATGAGGCCACATGAGGGCACTGACTCCTCTGTCAGGAGTCATGATGACAGCGTCTCTCTCAGTGCGTGTGTGAATGCGCGTGTGTGTGTCGGATATGACAACATAGTGCTATCTTGTTACACGCAGAACCAGGAACCATGACGTCTTTGTGTGTCTGTCTTGGACACACAAGCACATACACAGCTGGTGTGTGTGTGTTTCTATCTGTGAAGGTCATGACAGACAAACAGGCCTTTTAGACAGAGACAAGAGACCTCTGACACACACGTATACACACACACACACACGAAACAAGACCTCCCTTCTCACATTATCAAATATATTGACATAATAGGATTCCTGCACACACATGCACTCACTGTATTGAAAAGGAAGGACAGTTGCATACATAAACACACACATATTAGAAATTAGGGAATCTAGCATAACATGACTGACATGATGTTATACAACATAATATTTGTAGTGATGTCAAGTAAATGTAGAGTGTAAGCCTCACACTCACCAGAAGAGAGCTACAGAGAGAACTGTTGGTCTCTTGTTAAGATTCCTGTATTGATTTTCACGCCTTGGAAGAACAAAAGCAAACGTCCAATTTGAATAATAAAAACAGCAGAGAGCTCTGTGAGAGAGTCTGATCCTGCACTTTCCCTACACTTCTAAATGTTAAAAGTTCAAGTTTTCTGCAGGCACCATCTCACTGTCACTGCTGCCCAGGACCTCATCTCACACTTCACCTTTGTTTTGTATGATTTTTATCAGCAATGTGTAATGTGAAACCAATTACTTGTGGTGATGAACCCACAGAATATTGTATCTCTGGGCTCACCGTTTTGGTTGTTGGGTCCACAAATTTAGCTCTTGTCCACCTTGTTTCCAACAGCAGCAGCAGCAGCTGTTTTCAGTGAAGAAGCTCTGATGAACACACTGTAAACCGAGAGTTTAATCGGGCCTGACAAGTTGAGCCTGCAAAGGTCCAAACCCGACAAAATTCTATCAAACCCAACCCGAACCCAGCCCTCAGTAGCATATTTCAGCCCGAACCCAATTAGAGCCCGACATTTTTCTTAACAAGCTTCCCTCTATGTACCATACATACGTAATACAGCCCAAACCTGACGTAAGCCCATTAAATGTGAGAAATACGGCCCGACCTGACCCAAACCTGTCGGCTCCCGTCGGGTTCGGGCACAGATCTCAAGCTCTACAGCGTACTACCTGTCCTGCAGCAAACTGCAGACAGACACAGTTTGAGACCGGCTGGTGAATGTAGTGGAACACTTATCAGTTAAAGAGACAGACATTTCCCTCAGGAGTTGATGGAGACCTCACATTCATCAGTTGGACACAAACATGACGGACAGATGTTGCTGTGTTTGCTGGATGTGTGACACTGTTTGCTGATGTGTTCGCATTAACAACTCTTGTGTCAGATGTCATGCTTTCAGGTTGTTCTGCTGCCCCCAACTAGATAAAAATCACTTAATGAATCTTTAAAAGGATATGCCACCCCTACATGATAATCTTCACACGAAGATCTTCAGTTCACAAAACAATCCTGGAGTTTCAGAAGAAAACAGTGTTGCAGTCAAATCCAGTAAAATGGCAGTGAATGGTGACCATGGATAAAATGTAAAAAAAAGAACACAAAACAAACACAAAATGTCTCCATCCTGCTTGTGTTGTGTAATCCAAGTGTCTGCGAGCTGCAACATTAAAATTGAACCACAAAAGATGCCATTTACACCATGTTTTTAGCCGAAATATCAACTGTAGCCTCCCAGGTAGGATGTAAACATGGCACCGATGTATCGCAAGACTTCGAATATCTCTTAATGGATGCACGTGTGAAAATATCGCAAGATTGACGCCATGTTTACATGCTACCTGCTACATGCTGCAGTTGACATTTCAGCTAAAAACATGGTGTAAATGGCGTCTTTTGTGGTTAAATTTTAATGTCGCGGCTCACGGACACTTGGATTACACCACACAAGCAAGATGGAGACATTTTGTGTTTGTTTTGTGTTTTTTTTTTTTTACATTTTATCTGTGGTCACCATTCACTGCCATTAGCTGCAACCCTGTTTTCTGCTGAAACTCCAGGATTGTTTTGTGAACTGAAGATCTTCACCCATCCTCACATCAGCATAGATATTGAGTGGACTATTATCTAGCAGTGGAATATCGCTTTAACATCTAACTATTCCAACTATGAAGGAATGAATCTCTGTATGTATACATGTTAATTTAATGTTTATTTGTATAGGGTCAAGTACGTAGCATAATAAACCAGTGCCACATAGCATAACACCTATAGCCTAAGCTAGTTTGCAATGCCCGTCCCTAGCTGGGCAACATATTTATGTTCTTTGCTCATCTTGTGAATTGTTCATCTGATCAGCCTCACATTTGGTGGGTGTATTGGCGAGGACCCAAGGGAGTGCAGTGTCGAAATTGGTGCAGTTTGGTTCTACGGTGGTGCTGTAACTTTACATTTAAGCCTAAAACTTTTGAACCTTAAGTCTCAGAAGTCTCAGGAAAACAAAGCTGGATTCTGGGTGTTCAGACAAATCCATCCATATAAGCCACGCCCATTTGTGTCTTGGGATGAAACAAAAATAAATAAGAGGAGAGGATAATCATACCGTCATGGTTTCTTAATACCCTGGCATACAATAACACTTTTATGCCACTCAAGCCTAGTAAACAGCAAACATCCATCAATTTACAGACCCACTTTCTGCTTTAACTTGAACTGCCGCACTTGTTGTACTTGTGTGTACAAAGACTTCATGTGAATGAGGATTGTTAGCAACCTTTTTGATGTGCACACTAATGTCTAAATAAAGTGGATTAGATCAACTGCTGTTTCCAACCTGTTTGAACGTCTGACTGCTTGTGTTTCTTGGCCCATCAGACTCTGTAGTGACTCACAGGAGTCAGAAAATACTTATTGTTATAACTGGCATAACAATGGACTACAAAACTACACAAATATTGCCACATTGTGATAACCTGGCAGTATCCTCTAATAAAAAAAAGGTCCCTTTGTGATAAAATTGGAGAGCAACTGATGCATTCCTACAAAGAAACACACCACACGCAAACTGGTGTTTCTAAAAGGGAACATGCCACAAAGATTTGCTCATGCATGTTTCACACTGTGCCTACACACACTTTATGAGTCATCAGAGCGGTGTGATACAACAGTGTGGCAAAGAGGACGTCCTCTGAGAGGGATTTCATTTTGTGCCTTAGAATTTTCCGAACACCACAGATCTGCGTATTAACATCTGTATCTACAAGTTCACAAGTGATGTAAACACTGTATGTGTGTTTATTCTTTTTTTTTTTTTGCACATACTTTTAGTCTTTAAAGTTTTACACAAACACACCAGCATCACATCACATTTAACAGCTTCTTGAACTACAAACACACCCAATCCACTCTCAGTCATAGAGTGATGTATCTGTTACCTCATAGACAATCTTTGGCTGAGTACAGATGCTGGCCTGCAGAAAGCACATTAACCAGACAATTCCATTTCAGCCATTACAGAACTAATGTCTGTATGATGTTAATTATACCATGACGACAGAATTCTCCTTTCTGATTGGCCAGAAGACATGGATTAACTTTCATTCATTCATTTTCTGTAACCGCTTATCCGTGAGGGTCGCGGGTGGCTGGAGCCTATCCCAGCTGACATTGGGCAAGAGGCAGGGTACACCCTGGACAAGCCATCAGTTCATCGCAGGGCCGACACATGGAGACAAACAACCACTCACTCTCACATTCACACCTACGGGCAATTTAGAGTCACCAATTAACCTGCTGCATGTCTTTGGACTGTGGGAGGAAGCCGGAGTACCCGGAGAGAACCCACGCGGACACGAGGAGAACATGCAAACTCCACACAGAAAGGCCCTGCCGGCTCGGGGATTCGAACCCAGGACCTTCTTGCTGTGCGGCGGCAGCGCTAACCACTGTGCCATCGTGCCGCCCATGGATTAACTTTTCAGTCAGAAATGGAAAACTGTGCTAATAGAACAGCAGATAAGTGGAAAGATCTTTCAAAATTTGCAACATATAAAATCAAATTTCCAAAAATTCCTACATTTCAAAATAGTCAACTTTTTTAAAGATGGCTGCCATTTTTACCATAGAAATCATGGTCTGGGCCGATTTTGATGATTTTTGTGTCGAATAAAAGATTTTTAACCATGGAAAATTCAAATGTACTCATCAGAAATCCTGTTTATATTCCCCTCTGCCATTTCCTCTGGAACTTTATTAGAAATGACTTACAAAAAAAAGTCATTTTATTTGACCATTGGCCATTATATGAGGAGCTGAATAGGGTCCTTTGGTTACTACTGTATGGAGCATGCAGGCTACTTTTTAGCATAAAAGATACAAAAATGTAAAATGCGGTTAATCTGAACACTTTAGGGTCAATGTATAATTTTCACAAGATCAGTCTGTGGAAGAGCTGACAGAACACTGACCACTGAGATGACAATGTCTTTGAAAACTGCATGAAAAAAGATTTTCATGCAAAAATGCAATTAGCGGCTACAAAATAATAAGATCTTTGTGCACATTCACTTAAAAAAAAAGCATTCCCTCGCATGCAAACACACACTGTACTGTCTACCAGCAATCACAGACACACGCATATATATGCACTAATATGCAGACATGGCACACCCTGGCACAAACATTCCCAGACACACACACACACACACACACACACAAAAGCCTCTGCTGATTAAAGAATCATTATTATTCATCATCTACAGACGTCTGTGGTGACACCAGTGATGCCATTCAAAACACTCGGAGTAACAATGGACCCAATGTTTGAGACAAACACAGTCGGAGTGGGTGGGAGGGTGGACAGCATGCAGACAGAAAACGTCCATTTGTAGATACTGATCTTCACTAAGACGCACATCTCAGAGGAAGTTCTACGCATGTTTACATATTTCGTGGGAAGTCGGCTGACGCCCCCCCACCCTCCCACCTCCTACAGTCTTTCACGGCTCTTTATCATAGATTACTTCTTGAGAACTGGAAAATGATGAACAGATGATCTTCTCACCAGGAGAATGGAGAAGAAAATCAGGAAACATGTCAAGCTGAAAAAGAGCCAGAAGGGAAAATTATGTTTTTGTTTTTTTTAACACCATCTCTGTGGCACCAATTTACCTACAAATGTCCAAATTATCCACACAGGGGTTATTTTATCCTTCAAATTCCAGTGTGTAGATGAAGCAGAGTAAGACCTGATCATTACATTCTTTTTGTAAATTTGATGTTATATGTTGCAAATATGTTTTTGACATATAAGTCTTCTTACAAAAGCACTTTAAGTCTTTGTAAACCAATAATAAATGTGTGTTCTGAGGTTGTCACACAACAGATACATGAGTTATTAACCACTCAGCCAAAGTGTATGAAATTAGGTCTCAAAAATCATGAAAAAAGGTCAGTTTTCTCTGCTCTGAAACCCTGGGGGTGTTTCCACTCCGCTGTCTCAGTGTCAAACACCACTACGACTTGAAAACCACCTGAAACATGGACGCTCTGTCTAGCAGCTTTACTGAACATGTCCAGACATGTTTGAGCAACCAGAGCCAGAAGACGGTGACAGGATGGTATTTTTTTTCTTCTGTGTCGGGTTGTTGGAACTGAAATGAGCTGAAGTGAACTGCTGGGCTGATTTGGACTGAGAAAGTTACTGAAGGCACATTCGTAACAGACCGTTAGTGAGGGTGAGGGGAGGTTCCACAGAGGCTTACATAGTTTCAGGGGATCATGGCTGCAGCACGTCACCAAGCCATGTTTCAGGCCCACCCAAAAACTCTTTATATCATCATTCTTCATATGTGTTCAGAAGAAAAAGTCCCATTTTCCTTTACAAGGCCCTTAAGTCAGTCGCCCAGAAGGATTACAATGCAGCCCGTTTCACCAGGTGCATCAATCTCACGAAAGACTAAGCGAATTTCAAAAATTGTTCTCCCCGTCACTTAGACACAGAAACATGGGAAAATAGCGTCCAGGTTGAAAAATACCCACAAGTTTCTGTAAACTGAATTAACAACTCCTCTGTGCCAGACAGGACATTAGGCCTCATTCAAGAACTGCTCATACAAACAGATTTGTTCTTAAGAGGTGTGTACGAGTGATTTAGGAGAACTTTTCGCATTCACCAATTTTCTTGTATCTGGAATTTTCTTTCAGGTACAAACACAATTTACGAGGTCCAGACCTGTCATAGAGTCATGTGCAGTCAGTCTGCTGTTATCCAAACTGAATTTTTTCAATAATGACTGTATATTTCATTAGTTTGAAGACATTTTGAGTTTGAAAAATAAATTACATTTCATAATTATGTCAACATTATCCTGTTTGACTAAATTTCAAATCATAATACATTTGCAAATTGACACATACAGCCTCTCATTAATTTAATGATGTATTATTTACCCTTATTGGCCCTACATTTTCACATGCAGGTTTATGAAGTCTTTGCCCAGTGAAACTTCCTCACTTTATTCTGTCATCGATCTCTGTGATCGAAACTTCCCCTTGAAATGTTCTTGCATGAGGCCCATTGAGTCAACAGTATTTCTACAACACTTGAAAGTGAATGGTTAAGGCAAAACAGCAACCCCTAACAAAGAGGATGTCAGATTGACTGATGAAGTGAAAAAAATGGCAGTTCAGTCTCATTATCAGGCTTTTAACACTGTACAGTACCACAGTGCTGGGTGCGGTGTTCATTTTGGCAGGATTTTCATTTTTCATAGTTTTATGTCAGGTTCAGGTTAGGTCAGATTATCAGATTAGGGTCTATGAGCATGAAATGGCTGTACCTCTCTACACTCTAACACACTGCAGAGACACACCCAGAACCATTCTGCCGCACATTTCAGCCTTCACTGTAACACAAAGGATCGTTAACTCTGCAGCTGATGTATTATTAAGCAGACGCTCACCACTCATTTCCAGTTCAATTATTAAGAGGGCTGATCATGACTCTGCAACGAGCTGAATGAGGCTGGGGGTTCAGAGACCACTGCGGGGGGACAGATATAGACCAGCGCCAAAACTAACCCCATATTAATAAATAATAGATCATCTTGATGCAGGTGTTTCTATAGAAGTGCACTGAGGATCTGTAGATAAAACCTGTTACAGGATAGTCTTTACTTATGTTCAATGGACACTCTTGGCTACATAATGTCAACACACAAAGATCCCTCTCTGACACAACACTTATGGATGCCCTTTAACCTAGTTTTAACAGGTTATGAAACAGTCTCAATTTATTACTGATGCCTCTATATGACCTGCATAAGCAAACAACACCAACAGCAAGTAGATCAGCTATTTCTGTATAGTTATTCTTAATGGCTGCCACTGGGTTGGAGTCCCCATGAAATTAGATGAAACAAGCCTGTGTTTAAATTACAAAGTTGCAGTGAGTATGTGTTGGCCAATTCAAAGGAAGAAGGAGGAGATTTTTACTTTGTTAATTTTATTTTTGATGTCATATTTTGTAGTTACGGTGTAGGAAACTCTACTGGTTCTGTCCACAGGGGGCTCCAAAATCAACAAAACATTAAAGTTCCTTGTAGTAGCTTTAAACAATGTAAACAAAGACTTGCAGGAGCAAAAAAAAAAAAAAAAAAAAAAAAAAAAAAAAGTAGGATAATCCTACAAAAATCACAGTGTAGCAGCTTTCCCATTAATATAACATTTGTGTTAATCTAATAATAATTATTTTTCTGGAGCAGAACATTTTGTCAATTCAACTGGGAATAATTTTTCAAACAATCGATTAATTTTTTAGCGTATAAAAGCCAGAAGAGAAAGAAGAAGAGATTTACAATTATAAAGAACAGATTAAAGCAGAAAATCGTCACAATCAACAGGTTGGAACCAGAGACTGTTTTGATATTTTTGCTTGATTAAAAAAAAAAACAACAACAAAAAAAAAAAACAGTTTATTGATTTTCAGAATTGCTTGGTGATGATTTCTGTCACAAGACAAATCAATTAATCATTTAATCATTTCCAGCACTAACTGAAAATGTTTCATCTTAAATGCCAGAGGTGACATTAGTGAAAGTAGGGCCTACAATGCTGTCATTCTTTCAACATGCTGTTATAAAATTTGCATAAAAACTGGTGGATGGATAAGTGATGTGTGTGTATGTGTGTGTGTGTGTGTGTGTGTGTGCATGAGCAGCACTGTATAAGCACATGGACCCATTAGTCAGTGCTGAAAAGGAAACACCAGCCTACGAATAGCCAGATAAATAGCTGGATTTATGTAGGTGTGTAAGAAGAGGTGGGTAATTTCTGAAATGGCCATTTCTGAGAGGAACACACACACACACACCATGCAGACTGATGCCAGTGGAAAAAAGTGGATACATTAAAGTATCATATGAACCTAAAATAAAGTGATGCCACCTCCTAACTGCCAGTTCAAATTCCCTGCATGTATTGTCCCTGTCACTGCCAGCTCCTACTGTCTGGTACATAGAGGCAAGCTTGTTAAGAAAAATGTCAGTCTGTAATCAGGTTTGGGCTGAAATATGCTAATGCGGGATGGGTTGGGCTCAACTTTGCAGGCCCAATTAAAGTTGTGTGTTTGTTTGAGCCACCATCTTCAACAAACTTCAGTTTATGTCCAATTGCATGAGTTTGATCATGTAGTGCAGTCTAAAACATTTCTAATTAATTAAGTAATAAATCCATTTATGGGGTAAAGACAATCATTTGTGTGAAACAACTGAAAAATATTTTTCTCCCACTTTGGTGAGGAATAAGCTGACTGTTCCTGACCACAACCCCATCCAACATCAACACAAAATAACAGCAACCCACTCTGTGCCTCAAACACCTATTTTTGCTGTTGTAACTTTGGTTGCCCCATGTCACACACCATCATCTATGTCACTGATTTTGGTGAAACTGGATCACCATTTATATAGTAAATGGTTTCCTGTGATCCTCCGGCCGCTCTGCCTCAACTGTCAATGATATACCAAGTTTCCTGATGGACAAGAGACTTGTTGCTGAAGTAACTGCTATCTGCTGATAACTGTAGCTGCCAGGGGTGAGTATGTGTTTACACCACAAGCACAGGAGTTTTGGAATGCCGGAAGGAGAGGGTTTTCAAGTCTTGTGCTGGAGGGGCTAAGTGGGGAATTTAGAGTGGTGCATCACAGAATGGGCACCAGAAGGAGCACCAAACTCAGAACCAGACTCAACAGCCTCTACGAATGTCATGGCAGAGGTTCTTCACCGATAAGGACATTGGCAGAGGAAAGAGGAGAAAAAGAGTGTGACTAAGCAAAAGGCAAAATTCAGGACTGCTTTTTTCACAAAATAAAAGGCTGAAAGACAGACACAGGGAGGTGAGGCATATTTCAGGTTCACACAAAAAGTCCTGAGCAACAGCTTAACTTCACAATTCAGTACTACATAGTTCTCAGTCTTCTCACGTTTTCAGCTCTAATTTCTGATATATATTATATATATATATATATATACACACACACAATATATATATATATATATATATATATATATATATAAAACTCTGAATTTCCTTTACACAAACATTAAATTATTCTACAAAACAAGACAACGGTCATTTTGGTTGTATTTTAAGGTGGGTCAGATTTAAATGAACAGCCAGGAGCAGCCACAGTGAGCTGTAAAAAACAGGCTGCACACCTCTGACTCCTCAGCAAGCTAACCAACTTTACTGTGTCCTGCTCACGTGCCATGTGCATTGCTGTTCATGACTGACTTCTTTATTAAAACAGATGAGTTGGTTTGGCTGCACTGTTACTGCTGTGTCACATCAACCTGAGATCTTACCAATTATGACTTTTAAATAAGAGCAGATCAGAAAATTGTTCTGATGTGAAAAAAAGGCTTCTTACTGAAATTGGAAAATTATTGAAAAGGTTTAATCTGACATAAATCTAATCCAAATAAAGACCTGTGTCTCTTGGGAACCCCATCCTAAGGCCTTTATTTGCCCCGTGTGCATAGCATTTTACCAAATTCAGATCCAGTGCTGCATACTTTTGTGTGTATGACCAGCATAAGTAGATAGAGAGAGCTGCAGGGGATTCAGTAAGTAACCGAGCTCTCAAGCACCCAGATTAAAGTTTGCTGCAGTATGTAAATAGAGGATGTCTGTTGCATATACTGTGTGTGTGTGTGTGTGTGTGTGTGTGTGTGTGTGTGTGTGTGTGTGTGTGTGTGTGTGTGTGTGTGTGTGTGTGACTGCGTTACAGAGAAAGCCGAGCCAAAAATACCGTCTTCCAAAATACCTATAACTTCAGGAGCAGGCAAGTAGAAAATACACTGAGGCATTAAAGGCAGGTTTGAGTAGTTCAGTGGTTTCAAAGGTTGACTGTGAGTCCTTAAATACTGTACAGTATGTGATGCATATGCACACACTCATGCACACACAAATGAGTGTGAAGGTGTATGGACTTCTTTTACTTCAACAGTGGCATCTGCATTCCCGCTGTGTCACCACGCTGTCTCAAACTTCCGCTGCGTGAGGACAAAGTCATCTCCCCAGGGTGACATGAGCATGTGCACACACACACACACACACACACACACTGTGCAAGGGACTGTGCCAGAGACGGCGCACTCAGCGGACAGGTACAGACCACAGGGAGATTGGCTCTGTCAGTACAGGTGCTCGTGTCCTCATGTCCTTGTTACTACCACCAATACAGGACACAGACTTTCCTGCCAGTTAAAGGAACACTGCAAGTTTTGCTGAATCGTCTAGGGCTGCAACCAAACTATTATTTTCAGTATCGATTAATCTGTCAATTTTTTTCTTAATCGATTAGTTGCTTAGTCCATAAAATGTCAGCAAATGGTGAAAAATGTATCTCAAAGCCCAAGATGATGTCCTCAAATGTCTTGTTTTGTCCACAACTCAAAGATATTCAGTTTACTGTCAGAGAGGAGTAAAGAAACCAGAAAATATACACACTTAAGAAGCTGAAATCAGAGAATTTGGACATTTTTTTTCTTACAAAAATACTCAAACCAATTAATTGTTTATCAAAATAGTTGGCAATAAATTTAATGATTGATTATTGAATTAATCGCCGCAGCTGTATTGGTTAACTTTTGTTAAGTGATGAGAAAACTGCCAACAAAATCTCTGGTAGCTAATAGGCTCAGCTGCTCCATTAGCATATCCACGATCAATGTTCAACATGACTTTCTAATTTACTGGTGGATGATTTAGCCGTACGCTTTCTCATACTGCTGTTACATCCACCTGTCCAGCTGAAATCTAGTCTAGTAGGTTATGTTTTCAGTGCTGTTCATTCATCTGTTTGTCTGTTTGCTTATCTGTTAGCAGAACTGCGGATAAACTATTGGCTATTTCATGAACCTTGGTGGAGGAATATGGCATGGACCAAAGAAGAACCTATTAAAATTTAAAGATTGAAATCATGGGGTGAATACACACACCTTGGTGAAGGTCTGCGCTCTCCAAGTGTTGTTCTAGTTTTAAATGTATTGTTACAGTAATATCAGAGATGTTCCTCTCCGGCTGGCAGGAGGGGCTCTGTAACCTACATGTCATGGTAGACAGGGTGTTGTTAGTGGTTTTGAAGAGTTATGACTAGCAATACCTCAGTCATGTGATGCCTAATGCTGGGTTGAGCTCATTACTGTCATCACTGCAAATTTCATTTTGAAGGGACAACCTCACCATGCCTTTTAGATTGTTGCGTGGATCTATTAATACACCTACTGATCAGCACTGTCACACACAAGTCAGGAACACAGCCTCTGCTTTGTCAGCTTAACCCAAAGCATCTTGGGATTGCCAGTGGATGGCTCATAACATGCTAACAACAAGAACTGATTTCAACACTGAAAAATAGATTAACAGTCACAGAAGACATTCACGCTGCGCACCGCTCTATTCCCTTGAGGAGCTACTCTACTCATATTACAGCATCCTTCAATAAAGTCCGATAAAACGTTATTAATTTCACAGGGGGTTGGTGTAGTTCTGATAAACTGCCATCCTGCAGGAATATGTAACCTTTTAAAACTGCTGCAGCTGAGCAGCTAATTTGCTACCTAGCCTGCAAAGTTATGTTAGCAGAGCACTATTCCCCACTGATTATTGGTTTGGTGGCTCATTCACCTGAATGGCTAAGGTGCAGGACAAGACATGTTCATATTTGAAAGATAGATAATAAACTTTAGCAGGAAAGGTAATGATCATGCAAGATCTGCTTTAAAATGAAGCCATTTGGGGCGCCTGGATAGCTCAGTTGGTGGAGTGTACGCCCCATGTATTGTCTGGGAGTCTTCTGCAGCGGCGATAGGTTCAATTCGATTCAGCCCTTTGCTGCATGTCGTTCCCCCACTCTCTCTCCCCATTTCCTGTCATGTCTTCAGCTGTCCTAAGGCATAAAGAAAAGAAGCCATTTGATTGGCTGTATAGAAACAAGGTCTGCAGGGACATCCAGGAGAGCTAGCGGTGGTCTGAAAAATCAATTCAGACAAATTAAGACCATCATGAAAACAAAATTCTCATCTTTGGTTTCTGAATTTCTTCTCAAAAAAGAGTGCAGGGACATAATTTACAGAGTAGCCTCTGTACGGCTGTACAATCTATTGCAGTCCAACAACAGCTCTTTTACAAAATCGTATTGTTCAGTTTTTGTCTACATTCAATCATATGCTTATTAATAGGGCCATTATTAAACATGGTTGTGCTGGGGGGTGTTCCTATTTTTTTGTCCTCCCTCTGTACATACATGAGGGCGACAGGATATTAAACACACCTCTGAATAGAATGCAATCCAATACAACATTACTATTGACTTTTCATTCAGTGCTAAAACATTAATTAACACCTTTATGACAATGTCAGCAAATACTGAACATTATAGGCATCATAAAAGTAGACTTTATGGCAGAACACTTATATTGGATTGCACTGGACCATATAAGTATTCGTAATAAAGGGGTGTATACTGTAGCAGACAAAAACATAAGATATCATTTCATTTGGACTTCAAAGAATCTAATTTTCTTGTGTTTAGCGATAGACTGATTTTGAAAGCATTATATAATTGAGTATACCAGATTATACTGATTGGCTGAGTGGCAGGGAGACGGGTTGCTGTTGTCTTATAATCAGGGGGCCAAGTTTCTATTTACATATTTTATTTATTCATTGAATATTTAACACTGTGGTTATTATTCACCTTACAATTTATTGTACGTAGGCACTATAGGTTGGACTGATGGAGAGACTCGGGTTAAACCTCATGGAAGGCTTTAAAGAGCCTATAAATCCACACAGGTGTTGTCACTTGCTCTGGCTGATGCTGGCTGAACTTCTGTGTGGTCACCAAGATTAACAAACAGTAGACTCAAAAGAATCATAAAGGTGTAATTTGGGTAGCACTTTATGCTAAGAGTGAAGCGGTGTGCATAAGACTGTCATGACTGTCACCTGTCATGAACATGAATAAGTCTCTATGAATGTTTTTTAACTGTTGTCATGAAGTGTAATCCAATCAATTATGTCCTTTTTAATGCAAAGTTGACATTGTTTGTGATATCCTTGTTATGACAACATTATCAGATTTCAAGAAACTAGGGCTGCAACTACCAATTATTTTTCATAGTCAATTAATCTGCCAATTATTTTCTTAATTAATCAATCAGTTGTTTTGTTTATAAAATGTCAGAAAATGGTGAAAAATGTTGATCAGTGTTTCCCAAAGCTCAGGATGACGTCCTCGAATGTCTTGTTTTGTCCACAACGACAAAGATATTCAGTTTACTGTCAGAGAGGAGTAAAGAAACCAGGAAATATTCACATTTAAGAAGTTGAAATCAGACTTAACTTTTTTTTTTCTTCAAAAAATTAGTCCAACTGAATAGCTGGTGATTAATTTAATAATTACAGCTGCAATTCATTGATTAATTGATTATTAAATTAATCGTTAAATGTTTTGATAATCAGTTAATCGGTTTCAGTTTTTTGTTTTTTTGTTTGTCTTTTTTTAGGAAAAAATGTACAAATTCTCTGATTTCAGCTTCTTAAATGTGAATATTTTGTGGTTTCTTTACTCCTCTCTGACAGTAAACTGAATATCTTTTGAGTTCAGGACAAAACAAGACATCTGAGGACGTCAACTTGGGCTTTGAGAAACACTGATTAACATTTTTCATAATTTCCGACACTTTATTAGCAAACAACTATTAGCTGATTAATTGAGAAAACAATCAACCCATTAATTGACTATGAAAATAATCATTAGTTGCAGCCCGATTAATAACTGATTAATTCATCGATTAATCATTGCAGCTCTAAAAGAATCTATTTAGCTTTTAACATTACCTTAAACTGTCATGTGTGGTTGGGTTTGATATTAGCTGCCATGAGGCCACTATAACTGTCATGAATATTTTTATTGATCTCAACTACAGTGACATATCTTGGACTTGTAATAAGGGTGTCATTAAGCGTTATCACACTTGTCAAGTGCTTTAATAACGACTGGTTTTGACATTAACTGTCATGAGGCCATTATAATTGTCATGATTAATTCCCTTGACTTTAGTGGTACCATTTGGCTCTGTCATAAAGATGTCATTAAAGGTTATAAGACCAGTTTGACGACAGTACTGTACCAAGGTGATTTAAAGAGCTACCAGGTGGACAGAAGGCTAACCTGCTGTTAACTGTGGCTGGCTAGTTAGCTTGTTTATCCACACAGCTAGCCTATTAGCTGATGCAGCTCTGGGGTCCCAGGAGCCACACCCAGCATTGAAAACCGCCTTGGTGCTGTATTCCCTTCCTGAACATTCCTGGCAACAGCAGGAGGTTTTTGTTTTAGTTTGGACTCACTTCTGAAGTAATACTGCAGAGGAAAAATGTGCTATTGTCAGGAGAGAAGCTCTGTGGTGTGGACAAATTAGAAGAAGAGGGGTGCAACAGGTTGATGAAGCAGATGAGGTGTTGTTAGGAAATGTTTGAGCAAACATACAGTATGAAAAGGAAGCACCCATAAAAGACTGTTGTAGCTATACAGCAGATCATGTGAGGACTCAAATATTGACAAAGTGTAAATGAAACACAGCTTTTCACTTTTACATAAGAAGGTATTGTAACATGGTCATAGGTTGACATGCAGTCAGTTACAGTTTACTGCTTCTGCATATGTTGTATTGGCTTGTTTTATCAAGAGAGATCAAGTTAATGGCTGCGGACTCTGAACCTCCGCTCCCTCTCCAGGATCACTTCTGTTGATAGACCTTAGATCAACATTTGTTCAGTGTGGGGATCTTTGATAATAAAGTCATAACTTACAGTGTATATGCTGGAAACAGGAGAGGCACAAACAGGAAGGAGGATCAACGTGAGCCTGGTTTGTCTTGTAACTTCATTTTTTAAAAATGAGAAAAGCACACTGTAGGAGGTCACTGTAGTTTTTAGCAAACATTAGTCAAACAGGAGGAAACTGTGCATTTGTTGGGGACTATTTTCAGCTGCAGATTAATTCACATTTGGTGCAGAGTGAACATATCTGTCAGCAGGACGGTGGACAACAACAGTGGAGCTCTACGGCAAAATAGAAGAAGATATGTCTTTAGATACACACACACAGTGAAATCAGTCGCGATATCAGTAGATATCAATAATTATCAATCATGCAGCTTGTGATTGTGCTTTGTACTTCAAAGAGTGGAAATGGCTGAGGTGATTAAAAAGTTCCACTCTCCAGCAAACTGAAGTGAATGGTGACAAGTTTTCAAATGGAAAAACAGGAACTTCTGCTCGTCTGGTGTAATCCAAGTCAACTAAAGCCCTGACATTAAAGTGGAACTTGCAGGTTGAAGCCCCCACTGAATCAATGTTTAGTGACATGATGTAGAAACTTGATTAAAAAAAATGCATATATATACAAAGTACAGTAGCTTCTGGAGCTGTTTTTGTGAGGGATTTTTACTTCCACATCTGAAAACGACAAACCAGAAGTGACGTAGATCGACACAGACGGGCTAAAGATCATAATTAACATGAATGAACATGGATCCCAATGCTAGTTTTGACTCTGAAAAGGTTGAAAGAGTATGTTCTTGTGAATATAATGGACCACAAGCTCATGATAATGAGCCTACTAAGGTGTCAAAGAGACCAGGAACAGAACAGGGTGAGGAGAAATAATGGTCACAGAATCAGTGGAGAACCGAGCAGGTGTCTTGGTGAGTGAGCGGCGTTAGCTACCAGCTAATCCTGTGTTCAGCTCATGTTCGAGTATCAGCTTTTATCAGTCCTATCTCACATCACCTCGCCTCCTATAAATCCGCACACAGAGCCACAGTGACGAGAAAGAGAGGCTGCGGGAGAGAATGACAGAGGGATGGAGACTGAGAGAGAGGAGGGGAGGGGGAGATGGAGAGGCGAACAACACTTCCCTGATAAACTTTTTGTTTGTTAGGTGCTTGTGTGGTCAGTGTCAGCCAGCATTCAGACCGCCGTTTTAGTTACAGAGTCAGCAGTGACGTCCTGCTTCTTCACCTGCACGAAACGCACCCAGAAGCGAGAGCTAGCTCCTGCATACACAATGAATCAGCACGGTCACCGGAAGTGAAATGCACTGTAAAACCAGCTACACAATACCAACTCACTGAAAGACGACCACTCAGACTCAACACCACCTGCTTCTGCACGTCGGTCAGAGGCAGGCTCAGGCACAGCAACTTTCTCTTCATACGTAATATGACGCAACATTTGAAAAAAGTGTTTTTAAGAGCCCTGCTCAAACAGACCACCAATTCCTCTGATTTTTTTGTCCTTATGTCCAAAGAATTTTAAATTAAGTTAGAGACTAAATCTAAAACTAGCTGTCAAAACAAACACTGTCCAACAGCCATGTCACACTTGAGTTTAGTCGTCACACACCATCACTCCAACAACAACCTGATGTCATCCATGCTGCAGTCAAGTCAGACCCTGACTAAAAGCCTTTCACTCCCCCCTCCTCTCCCCTCGGTGGGAGGAATCACTCCCTCCATCTAAATGGATGTGTCATCTTCAGTCTGGCTGCCACACACTGCAGCCTCTCCCTCTAATCATGTTCGTCTTTTAAAGGGCCACTTCACGCCCCCCCCAAAAAAAAGGCCTGATATATTGTGAATCCCTAAATTATAACCAACCAACGCAGCACAATTTCATTTGGCTTAAGAGTTTAGAGCTGATGAGTATGATTTTGTCCTCCATAATGGAACTAAAGGACACTCAGTTTGCTGGATGGGTTTACAGGAGCCCAATAAAATTATGTTTTAAAAACTCAAAGAGCAGTAAGGAAGGTATGCTGTGTGTTTAGCAGGATGAATGAGCCTTTTCACTGACTTTTGTCATTATAAACTAACCAAAGATTGAGAAAAAACCAGGCTGCTGTCTGTCCTCTCTCAGTGCAAACACACACACGCACAAAGCATACACACAGGCTGCGCACACCCTTTATCCTCACCTCACCTCTTTCTACACATGATGTCATCAGCTAGATGGCTCCACTTCTGCCTGTTAAACCGACTTCAATTCAGGCACACACACAAATTTTGACTGTAGCAGAAACAAAGCCAGATAAAGAATATTAAAAAGCAAAAATGTTCACTTTCACAGCAGTCTTTTGGTTATGTAATCAGTAATTATCACCTGGTTTAACACATGAATTTATTTATTTTTCTCTCTGTTAACCTGATGTATGAGCTCCAGTTGCTGTACTGGTCATAATCAGTTATTTCGAGCCTCTTATGTCATCCTACAATATAAATACAATCCTCAGCTTCAGTTAAATGCAGCATGACCTGCTGCCTGTCGCCAAAATCTGATTTCCATGATTCAGAATCTAACAACCCATTTATATCTGATATTAAAATGAGATCAGTATCCAGATTATTGTTCAGATTGCATTTACACCTACATAAGATCCAAACACAATGTAGGCTGACTTCCTTTCAGATGTGGTCAGGCAGATCTGATCACATTCCATATCATGAAGCATTTACACCTTGCATGAACGCATTTTTCCTTATCTGGATAACTTATCCGGATATAGATTACATTTTAATTCCTGTTGTAAATGGGATAAAATATTTAGATTCCCGAAGATTTTTTTGCTTAAACCCGAAAGAACTGATTTTTGAGCCATTTGTATGCAGTGGAAACAAGTTGTAAAGACAAAAGTGACATATCACCAGATGCAGAGCAATATTAGTCTATAATTCATTCGTTTGGGACCACCTGATGAATGTAAGACAAATATTCTCTCTCCTTTTAGCTCTGCTTTGGTCTCCACCACCTCATGAGGGAAATATCTGCCTCTTTAGCTGCTAGATACTCCACTATATTCACCAGCTAGTCTCTAACTGCTTTTTGCTGCTGGACAGGTAGAGTATCACAGGTTTATCAGAGGTTTTTTATTTACTGGAAATAGCCAGCTGCTGCAGCTGAAAGGATACTGAGAGAGCTGGGAAGGTGAACTAAACCAGTAAAGATGTGGGCTGGCTGGGTCAACAATCAGCTGAAACTCACTATTGAGGAAAGCTGCAGATAACATACAATGGCCGTGAAACTCACAAAAAACGCAAAAGGCCTAGTGTTTAGATTAGATTAGATCAGATTAGCCTTTATTGTCTCCCTCAGGAGAAATTTGTTTTGGACACAGCCACAATCATGTACAATCAAACTACAATGAACATACAGTATCACCTCCTTAGGCTATGCGACCTGAATAAAATCTTCTATCACGATATGGGTAATTTCATATCACAATATAGTGCATTTTCTGTAAATTCTATGAAAAAAAGTGTCTAAAAAATTGTTGGCCGCCACAAATAAATCATCTGTTAAAATTATCACTCTTGCAATCTTTTACGGGTCTGGAGTTCCTTTCTAGATACAACTCTCTCCCTCCCACAAACTCATGACGGTTTTTATCTGTCCGAAAGAGTGAAACCATGTCTGATTGATTTGTGGACGATCTCCCCTCCCTCACCTGTTCACTCTCCTGTGCGAGAAGCGTTACACACAGACTTTGCAGAGAAACACAGAGAAAGAGTCTCCTGTTTAATGTGTGTCTACTTATGCAGCTGTTCTGTAAGTACACCTGGGTGCTGCTGATGTCATTAGGTCCCACAGTAGTTCCAGTCATTTTAATTGGTGATCTCATTAACAAGGAGCCTCCTCCGCACGAGGATCAGCTGCTGCTGTGAAAACAGAATCACAGGTGAAAAAAATCTGCCTGTATTTTTTTGGGGACAACTTAATAAAAAATCCTGCTGATGAAGAAAGTGAACAGATCAGACACAGGCTGTCCAAGGGGAGAGAGAAAACGATGTGGGGCGGGGTGTGTGTGCAGGTGTTGGTGTGAAGAGAAAAGCCAGGTGAGCAGATTAAAGTAGTTTGTGACTCAAAAGTAAAATAAGGTGAAGGATTAAGTAGAAATAACATGGTAAGAAGAAATAAGAAATAACCTTCTAGAAATATTTTATACTGAATATTTTCAATAGAAAAATAGTGCCTTTTTTTTTTTTTGCAACAATGGCGAGAGTAACAATAGAGTGACATAGCTCTGGATGGATGTTTTTCTCTCAGCCCATGAAAATATATCATCATATTAAACAGCCCATACACTCAAAAAGCATACATCCTAATGGCCCTTTTCCATACACAGAGCTGGCCTGGCTTGACTCGGTTTGACTCGCCACGGCAGGGGTTTGCATTTCCATCACAACAGGGCTACCCGCTTGAAGGTGTGTCTTTTATCTGAAGACGGGCTTGAGGAGGCTCAAGTCGAATGGCTGTAAAGTGCTGGATAAACGGTTCACATACGTCTCTGGGATAAACACACTTTCTTTAAATTCTTCACAATGAAAGTCCCTTTTGGCTTCGTTATTTAAATGCTTTTATTATGAAGCAGCACAAACAGGAAATGTTTTCATAGGGGGGTTTCATCAGCAGTAACTTAACACGACTACGACACAGCTGAAAGCAAATATGAAATGGTAGAATAATGCAGATACCTGAAAGTACAAACAGTGACAGAGGAGAGAAACTACATTTCAAAACATAAAGATTCATTTAGAAACTACAAAAGTACTGAGAGCTGAGCGTAAAGAGACTTTAAAAAACGTATTTCTCTCTGCTCTCCTGCACACGTGCTGAGTATCACAACACTTGCTTGTTTGAGGAGGAGAAAAGAGGGTTGTCATGGGTTGGCCGCGGCCGACTAGACGTCACAGCAGCCCGCTTGGAGGCGGGTTGGGTTTGCTTTGGCCCCACTCTAGGGTAGGCATGCTGAAAGTGATAATGGAAATGGAATTCATCACGGTACGTTTGGGCTCGGTGCTGCCGAAAGTGCCAGTGGAAAAGGCCCACAAGAGTACTGCACAATGCCCTAAATCCAAGGTTTTTCCTCTCTGGACTACCTGAGAACCATGATGGTGCAACATAGCAGCCTGCATGGAAGAAGCCTTCACCCTCTGTAAATAAAAAAGGCTCATTCTAAGATTACGAAAACACAATGTTATTTTAAGGTGATTACATACAAATGATAACATACCACTATGAATATTATATTCCATTCTGCTAATAAAACTTACATACTAGACCTTAATATAAAGTTCCTTTGGCAAGCATCTCATCCTACAATATCAGGACCAGGAATTAACCCTGACCAGATGATTCCATAACCTCAAAGCCACGCAGGTCTGATATCAATTTGGAAAAAACATATTTCACACAAGTGTGTGAAGCAGGCTATATGAATCAGTCAGTGGTTGGTGTTTGGCTGCTTCTCATCATCCATCTGTTTACAGTAAGACACAGTCATCTCCTCTGTGGGTCTGATTCAAGAGAAATATCCTCCCTCCTGCTCTCACTGTCAGGGTTACATTTACATCTGCAAACAGCGTCTCCTCAGCCTCAGCAGGCACGTTAAAAGAGAAACAAACAAACCTTTTCCTAAAGAGACACCACAGCGCTGTCCATCCTCTAAATATCTCTTTAACTCATCTTTCTGACCATTTATCTGGACACATAATCAGCCGATAGGAAGATCTCAACAAGACAGGAACATGTGGTTCTTTTTCCTGTTACGATCAAAGAGATACAAGGCTGTTGATTTGCAGCTCTACATCAAAGTCTAATACAGTACATTTCCTCATGTGCTTGCGCAATACAAACAAAATGTGGGCCGGCATGTTCATTATCAGATCTTATTTAGTTGCACTTTATGCAGCAGCCAGTAGTGCCTTCAAAGTAGTGCCTTCAAACTTCACTTATGACTGAAATACACTTGAAGGCGTTGGAAAAGGAAGAGTAGCATTTGGATTGAAGAGCAGCAGAACTGGAAACTGTCAACAAATGCAGTCAGCATCTTTCAAACATGCAGTCAGATCAGGTGGATGCACCGCTGCAGACACCCCCGGAGGGGAGAAGGAGAGCAGGGACAAGAGCTGTGCTACAGCTGGAACTTCCCAACAGGACTCTTCCCAGATGTAGTACTTTTAATGTGAAGATTTTTATCATATTATTACTATCTTGTTGCTGTAGTTTACATTCAACCTACCGCAAATTCAAAAAAAATGTACTACAGAATTATTTCCTGGCCGTCTAGAGAGGACTAAAACTTAAAAATCTATTGTAACAAAAAATGAGTCTCTTTTTCTCCCTTTAAACACTTAAAGCAATTAACTTAAATGCTGCTGCTGTCTGAGATTTTGTAACGTGGTTTCTATGTCCTGTAGGAACGAGTGAAACATTGTCTCAGATATGAGATCACATAATTATATGAATTGAGATGACATTTTTTTATGATTAATCATGCAGCCCTAATATTTGTTGCATTTTGTGTGTAGCATGAAGTCGAAACTACAACTCTAACGTTGTTGTACAACCCTGTGGTGCGTAATGATAAGAAATAATCTTGAATCCTTGAAATCACTTAAACTGCAGCTGGTTTTGGCAGGTGAGAGGTGGGGTGCTGTGGGGCTGCAGTGATCAAATATCTGATTAAAAAACAATTGTATTTGTTCTGTTATGATTCAAGTGTGAGAAATATGGTACATCTGAAGGATGGATTGAAAGATAAATATGTATGGTTTTCTTGTTCACTATCCCGACATAATTGCCTGCCTTCACCTAAGCCAGGGGTCTGCAACCTGCAGCTCCAGAGCTGCATGCAACTCTTTAGTCCCTCTCCTGTGGCTCCCTGTGACTTTGGGAAAAAATTATATGGAAATGACTAAGTTATTTTTTAAAACATTTTAATTTTCATTTATCATTGTTGTAGGTCTATGAAAAAGTTGAGACAACTCAAAATTTCAAGGCGACATAATGCAATAGATTTTTGACTTTTGAGCACAACTCCAACTCTTACATTTTGAAAAAGTTTTACCCCCAAAAATTATATAAAATAAAATATATTTAAAAGATATAGAGTAAATTTCTTAAAGTGAAAGTGAATTATGGTAAAAAAATTTTAATATCTTCAATTTTCAGACCCCAAACCAATAACAAATAAGGTTCACTGTGACCAAATTTTAAAATACTTTTTTTTTTTTGTTTTTTTAGTTTCTCAAAGATTCGAGTTTATCTAAAGAAAAATAGTAAATTATCTCAACTAAAGATTACAGGTCCCAAAAAGAGTTTGAGATGGGCTCAAAACTCAAATTTATTGCAGTACATTGCTGCGAAATTTTGAGTAATTTCAGATGTTTTTTTTTTTAAACAGTGTAAAGTGATTCTTACATTTGGCAACTGTAAAAATATGTGGCCTAAAAAAAAGATAAAGTTAACTAAAATCTGAGGCACAGTCTACATCTATGGCTTGGTGCCTTTTCCTGTAAATTTTGACGGTGGCTTGTTTTCTTGAGTCTCTGTAAGCTAGTTTTGGATGCCAAATCAAAAATAAAGTCTTCAGGGAAAAGAGAGAATTTAATAGTTGCAGCTCAAGACAGATTTTTTCTTCTTTTTTTTAGCCAAAAATGTCTCTTTTGATCATAAAGGTTGCAGACTCCTGTTCTGAGCTACATGTTTAGCAGAGCTGCTCAAGAGAACTGGCCATAGCAAAATAATGGCACAGAAAATAAGAATAAAATACAATATTTCTTCACTTTAAATTGTCCAAAACCAACTAGACTGCATGTATCTGTACATCCACAGGCACATACAGAATATACACTTTTTACTTTGTCTGATGGTCTTCTGCCTGTAAACTGAGTGTTTTCTTATTTTGCTGAAACAGAATCTGAGTGTCCTCTAATGTGCACAGAGCAGCAACTAACCCAGTGTCAAGGAAAGGAGATAAAAACAAACAGTATATGCAGAGAAACTCCTTACAGCTGCTAATTCTGACAGACATATCATCATGTTTAACAAAAAAACAAAGTTGTAATCAGTTCACACATTCAGCCTGTATATTTAAGATTCCTCTTTGTGTTGCACACACGCACACTATCAGGGCCGCCTCCCACCCGCATGCATGGCGGCTGCACTCACTCACACATGCAGTCTTAGTGAACACCCCCTAAATTGAAACACTGAAACACTCCTGCAGCCTGTTTAAATCTGTAAATGACAATAAGCCATTTTAATTGTGCAGCACCTGTAGTGAGCACGTGTTGCTGCTATTTCCATCCCACTGAAGCATCACCCAGATCGGATGAGCGATGCTGAACCGGAGCCAGTGGTATGAAAACAATGAATAGGTGGCTTTCACCACAGGACACAGGCTATATACGGCAGTCAGCAACAAACACACACATCCCACACACACATACACAAGGCTCACATCCCACGCAGAGGACGAGTACATCCTCACTTGTCTTCTGTTATGAATATGATTTTTTTTTTTTTAATTCAAGGTTTTATCTTAATGTCACACTCAAATTCATTGTTCATTTAATTTAGTTACTATGCCTGATAAAAAATAAAAAACAAACAAACACCAATTTTAATTTCACCATTAGCCAAAATGACTGGACTGTAAACTGATCTCCTTGGGATCACTATGAGGTACAGCTGAGCTTGCACCCACATCTCGGACCAAAATAATTGGGAGCTACAGCCGACCAGACTCTGACTGTGATGGACACAGCCACACACAGCAACAGCCAGTAATATTGTTCACACACTCACCTCATTACTTTACTAAGTATAGTGGTTGATTTTATTTGCAGTCAACCACACCCCAAACAATTCATATCCACATTACACAGTTTATTTGATTTGTAATCTCTTTCTCTGCTTTTAGCCTCACACTGTTTAAATGGAGTGAAGACATTTTCACATTGTAGGCTCAAATAAACAATTTTCTGTTCTAGTAATCATTTTTGTCTTTATCTTTGTCTTGAGTTACCATAAATGGCCAAAGGTGTGGCCCACTCATCAGGTCATACTATGTGCCGGGGGGATTTGGGTTTAGTTAGTTTTTCCTTTGCATTAGTTCTAGTTGATATCCATTTTATTTTCCCCTTTTGTGTTATTTGGTTTGGCCAAGCCAGTATGTATGTTCCCTCAGGTCTCAGTTAGTTCAGTTAACACTTTGTTTTGTCACTGCTATTTTGAGTACAGTTCTATTTTGTTGACCTCTTTCATAGGCCTAGTTATTAAGTTCTCGATTTATATCATTTTGCATTTTTTGGGTCAATAAAAAACCTATTTTTTTGTCCAACAAACTCCTGTTCTCCTCATTGCCTCACTGCTTGGTCTCTGACACTGACAAAAGCAGTAAATTTACTTTGCAGATCATCATAACACACACATCAACCAAACTCAATAGACACAAAAATAACAAGAAAAAAAGACTAAATAAATCTCACCACTTTTCTTTCCACTTTTCCTTGAATCATCAACACTGGTTTGGTAGAAATAAACCCTTAATTCACCAGGCTTAGGTGAAAGTATTCTGGCTGTACATCTCACCTGGCAGATGCCAATCACGCTGCAATAACTGCAATAACTGTTCCTGTCAAAATACGTCCACAAGTGCTTGTTTGTGCCACTGACAGGCTCAGATTAGGATTTCTGACAATATTAAGCAATGGATCCCTACTAAGATCAGTTAAGATAAACTTGTTCATTACAGCAGCTCAAGGATAAAAAAAATAGTTGTAAATAGAATACAAATGGCATAAAAATAAAATAAAATATTAAAAGGGGAATAAAAAAAAAAAGAATTAAAAGACTGTATACCAGTGGTTTCCAAACTGGGGGGTGCAGAACTACTACAGGGCAGGGGATACAGAAGACCAGGGGAGAAATAAAGAGTGAAACAAAGCTGAATAAATAAGATCTATGTAGGGGAAATAAACAAACAACAGTTTGCTGATTATGTCCTACTGACCTTTATTTCACAAAATTTCAACTCCTGAATCCCTTTTTAATCAGTTCTAGTTCCATTCCAATTATTGTTAATGATTAATAAAAATTCTGGGGTGGGAGGCCCAGATATTTTTTGGCTTCTGAAAGGGGGCATGCCAAAAAAAAAGTTTGGGAACCACTGATACAAACAAACTATATACCTTACACTATTAAATAAAAATGTTTGGATGTATGTGAATAATTACAGGATAATGCACAGATGTTGTGGTACACAAAGTCAGTAGAATTCTACCCTTAGAAGAGATATGAATAATATTTTAAATATATTTTGTAAATATAAATAATGAATAATACTAATATTAGGGATGTATGTAGCAAAATATTGATTATTGCACTTAAAAAAATTTCTCAATAATATACTGGACTGTGATAATATCTGCCTTTATATTATTACATGGTCAATTATTTTATTCTATTATTTTTATATTATATACATTATATTTTATGAAAGGACTGCTACTAACTGCTGCATTTGTTTTTCAGGTGTACGTAGATGATTCAAACATTATTGCCAAAGACAACTGATGACAATTTTTTTTGCACTGTTTAGGTCATGGCAGGCCTCTTTTATTTTATGCTATTTAAAAAGGAAAGTAGAATCAATTCAGTTGAAAGGAAAAATTAATTTTATATGCACAAAAAATGCTGTACACATTAGATTTATTGTTTAACAAAGAACTTTTTTTTAAATTGTCATTTTCTTTGTTTATATATAAACAAGAAATATTGCATCATGGACTTTTTTTTAATAAAGATACTATCGTACCTTGAGTGTTTGGTATCACTATATCTCTAATCCCTACAGATATTGATCTCTCTTGGTTAAGTGTAAGATCCTTCTTGTTTAACCAGAAACGGACGTTATATTTTGCTAACCACCAGACTCCACTGACAAAAACAGTAATTTTACCTCACAAACCTCACCAAAATGGCTTTGGTTTGTCTTTCCACTGTTCCAACAACTCTGGTTTGGTTGAAATAGACCCCTACTTAAATCACCAAGTCAGTGTAGATGTAAAAATATGTGAAAAATGTTTAAAATTTTACTTATGTTTGCCAATATTGATAAATCTGTGGTAAAGTAAAATCAGCTGTTAATATTAGCCATGCAGACCTATCTGTTAGGACTCTTCTGCTATTTGAGATGTTTCTTTTTTTTTACCTTATCCTCTCTTTATCATTTTGTTAAAACAGTTGTCACTACTTTGAATAAATGGATCCACTGTGCATCTATATATTTTCTTCCTCTTATTTTTCCTCCAGGATGCTCCATGTTGTTTTCTGTGCTCAGCAGGTGAGCTGATGCCATATTTCAACCCAACACAAGCTGTTGCTGAGTGAGGCCCTCTCCCCTTTTTCTCTCATCCCTTGTTTCTCCTTCTCTCCATCTCATCTGTAGATTTAATCTAGACTCTCTCTTCTGTCTCTGGTGCATTTCCCGGGGGAAGGAAGAAGCTCTCAATAATTCATGGGCTGTCTGAGCCTCTTTTTCCAGCCTCAACTACTGCTGCTGCTGCTGCTGCTGCTGCCTGCCTGTCTGCCACAGCTAAAGCCTACTGGCACAGACTGGCAGCCAAGGGTACTGAAGGACTTTCTGCCAGCAGTCGTGCTCGACCAAAATGGGCTATAATGAATAGTGCTTTTTGCTGTGCGGATGGCCTACTTGGTGATTGTGAGCAGGATTTATCTTGGCTGGACACATTTTAGAACAGAAAAAGCCCTCTGCTTTAAATCAAAGTCACATCTAATCCAGCTGGAGCAGCTATTTTAAGTCCAATCAAATTCCTGGCTACACTTACATGGAAATATGTTGTGCTATGTTGTTTGAGCTAAACAGACGGAGAGTTCTGCCAGAGTTTTTTTAAATTTTTTTTATTTTCTCTTTATCATTTTGGCTCCACTGAGGATACTAACTGCTAATTGCATGGAGTCTTTTTTTACTGCTCTTCCAGAAGTAATCAAACAGAGTGAGTGGTATTATGATGTCTTCTTAGTCAGGATTTTTATTAAGAGATTGAGATAAGGTTTTCTGTTGACAGTAAGTTCTTCTTACTGCTCATTACAGATTTTGTGTGTTTCATTTATTCATATATATGTAAATAACCAGACAAAACTGACAACATGGGGAGTTGGAGCAAAATGAGCCATCCGACAACATTTTAGCACTTAAAGGGACATGTCACCCCAAAATCAAAAATACTCATATTTCCACTTACTTGTAGTACTATTTATCCATCTATACTGTTTTAGGATGGGTTGCAGAGTTTTGGAGACGTCTGCCTTCTCTCCAATATAATGGGACTAAATGGCACTAGTCCTATGGTGCTCAAAGCGACAAAAAAAATAAATAAATAAATTAAAAAAATACATGTGAAAAACTCAACAGCAATGTCTTATTTTTAGAAATTATGACCCAGTTGCTCAAAATAATCCACAGACCTTGTTGTGAGCACTTTCAAGTGAGAACTACTTTCTTTCTGCAGTGGAATCTACCAGAACTTTCTTTCTACTTTCTACTAGAAAGAAAGTAGTTCCTACATGAAACTGTTCACAACAAGGTCTGTGGATTATCTTGAGTAACCAGGTCATGAATTTTGGAAAGAAGCACTGGTTTGGATTTCTTAAAATGTACTTTTTTGGTGCTTTGTGCACCACAAGCCGAGTACCATTTAGTCCCATTATGCTAGAGAGAAAGCAGTCATCTGTACGGCTGATATCTCCAAAACTCTGCAGCTCACACCAAAAAACCTCTAGAAGGTTAAATAGCACTACAGACCAGGGGAAAAATATGTATTTATGATTTGGGGGTGAACTGTCCCTTAAAGTGCAGACTAATAAACAAGAAAAAAAGCACGTAGGGAGAAGGCAAATTCATATTCATTGCCACATAATTAGCAGGGATCCATCAACCCTTTATCAATGCTAAACTAAAACAATTTAACCTTTTCTTGGACCCTTGTAATTCATTTGTTCAAAATGTCTTTAAAGACTGATTAAATTCTTGGACTGTCAGACTGCTTTGAAGGTAGAGGGCCGCTGCATTTTATTTTTTATGATTGAATTTTCTATTTTTCTACTAAACCATACAAAACAAAGACATGCCACAACTGTAAGGTTCCAGAAAAACTGAACTGGCTTTAGGGGCCTAAAACATATGAATGTGTCATGGGTGCATTTTTTTTACTTGCCTTGGCGGGCAAGTGGGTCAGAAATTTCCTTGCCCAAAGTCAATTTTTCCTTACTTATATACAGATTGTTTTATTTATCAAATAACAACAAAGACTAAAGTTAAGTGTCATGTTTAATCTAGGGCTGCAAAGTCTATAAAATGTCAGATAATAGTGAAAAATGTCTTTAACTGTCTTGTTTTGTAAGTGTAAAACCCAAAAATATTCAGTTTAATATTAGGGATGCATCAGTACCACAAGTACTTACATTTGGGTATTTGCTGATACTAAATACCGATACAAAAACTTAATGTAATTAAAGTTCTTACAATAACTTTAAAAAAACATGTTTTATTTTCATTAGATGCTCACTTTCTAAATGTAACAAACCATTGTTACTGTTTCCTGCTACAAGTTTAATCATAGTTACTGTTAACATTACAGTTTTGGGTTATTTGTAGAAAGTTACTTTACTGATTTTGTTCCTTATTAAGCTGTACAGTTTAGTGTGTACATTATATGTTTCAGTATAATAATTTCACAACATGATTATGGACTTGCAGAATTAAGTTTACTGTTACAAATGGTGTTATATATGATAATTATTTCATTATCATTTACAGCACTTTGACTTGTATTTCATTTACACATTAACATGTGTAATATTTAAGTTTCTTCTTCATGTCCCTCTTCTCTAAGAGCTAATTAGTTCCTACCTGTCATTGCTCAGGGGGGACAGATATGAGTGTGGTGCCATGTGTGCAACAGTTTAGTTGACCCTGCTGTGAAACCCAGAGAGTGAAGTTGGGTTATAATTACCATATGGTTATTATTACCATTTACAAGTTTAATTTTTTTTCCCCACTTGCCCAATTGGGCAAGTGAGTTGCCCGACATGGCATTTTACTTGCCCTGGGCAAGCATGCAAGTCATTACTGTTAAGCCCTGGGATGCATTAATAAAAAAGCAAAATTTCTTACAGAAAGGAATAGAAAATAATAAAACAGAAAGTTCATACCAACACAGCACACATACACACACATTGAACACGCACATGGACAAAATAAAAGGAACTAAACATCTAAGCACACTGAATTAAGAAGGCTAGAGGCAATATATCGTCCTTACAGACTGATTTTCAAGGATTCAGCAGTACCCCACCAGGCACTTACTGTGTACTCATTGGCACCATTAATTTGAGAGCTCCATGTAGTTCTAATAGTTCTAATAGTAAGACAATAAGTCAGCTTCCAGCTGGTTGCAATCATCTGCTTCACTGTCAATCTGGCAAAAAAGGACTCGCTTTTGAGTTTAGATAGATTAAGAATTGATAGGCTGTTGAAAATCAAAGTACATATAATTACAGGCACTGTTTCATGTGTCAAATTGAATAATTTGGATGCAACGTTGTCCCAGAATTGTCTGACTGGAGGACTGTCCAAAAACATGTGACCCAAACCCTTATTGAGCACAGGCTACAAAAAGGATGACTGATAATTTTCATGTGATGGAGTCTGACAGGAGTAAAGCATGTTCTGTGCAACACCCAGGGGGCCCCATATGTTTTAGGTTTCGGTTGGATACTCTGCATCATACTTTTGGATTAGGAACAGGATCAGGGCCGGACTGCTATCATGATTCAGGCTGGGAATCGAAAGTCAGCCCAGGTCAACCTCCACACAACCACAACAGACCACATATACTGGAACTGTTTAGTCATGGCTTCTAATTTTATAACACACTTAAATTGCTTTGAAAAGCATCCAAAAGTAGTTAAAAACAGCCATGAGTCTTCAGTTTCAAGAGTTAGTGAACTGTACTCATATTTAAAGGCACAGTTCACCCCAAAATCAAAAATACATATTTTTCCCCTGGCCTGTTAGTATAATTTATTTATGTATTTTTGTTGTAAGTTGCAAAGTTTTGGAGGAATGTCATTTAATCACATTATATTGGAAAGATGGCAGACAGCTCTATGGCCGATACCTCCAAAGCTCTGCAACTAAGTATAATCATTTTTGATTTGGGTGTGAACTATCCCTTTGAGGCTACAGGAGATCATTTTTGTGCACTTTGGGAGTGTTTGTTTAACACCCTACATTTCCTCAGAGCTTTGACTCGACCAGTGGGAGTTCTGAGTAACTGGAGCTACCTCCACTTTCCCCTTTTATCAGTTCCGTGGAATGTGTGAAACAAGTGATCCGCTATGTTGAATGTTTTGAATGTGGCATCATCAACAACATGTAGTTTGATTGGTCAGATGTATACTTGTGTTGGGAGATTTCAACGCAATGGATGATGACATTGTTGATGTTGTTTTATACTTTCTTTTATACTTTTTATATCTATGTATGTTGGAGAAGAATTAGCCTACAAATTGGGCAGTACTTTATACTGTTTCTCCTTTAGTAAATCAAACACAAGGGGGTATCATAATAAATCCATCCTTCTTTTCTGTGCTCCCTGGCTGGCAGTGGATGATGACTGTCAGGCATCACCATGGATGTCACTCTCAGTGTCTGCTGGTTCAGTCTAGAGGGGAACCCCAAATTTGCAAGACTCTTGCAAGATTTGTCATGGTTTCAGTCAAAATGTTCACTCTCGTAAGGTCTTGCAAATCTGGCCTTCTAGACACCGTGTCTGCTGTTGCTTGCTAACAGTGATAGAGGGATAATTTGATTGATGACATTAAACAGCGGCCCTCAGTGACTGATGAAGGTTCCTTTTAGGATGGCGAAATTAATGTTCTTAAAATGTTACATAGTAGTAGCTAGACGTTGTTTGTGACAACAGCCAGACGGATAATGAAGAAGAAAAAAAACAGACCACCTCCACCACATTTAAGTGATGAAGTACTGTGTAATATATATTGAAAACTATGTATGAATTCACATTTTTCATCAGGTATTCAAGATTTTCTCAAACAAAGTTCCTTTCTGTTAATATTTTTGATCCACTCTGACACATGGTGGTCCTCTGTACACTCAGTGAATCTCTGTAGAGTCTCTGCTCTCAGACAGCAGCACTCTTCATGATGTAGAGCTTTGTGTATTTTGCACTTTGTTTTTTTCCAGAGTTTAAATTTGACAAGACTGTTGGAGCAGCTGAACTGCACAGCTTCTTCCCGACTTCCTTGGCATTGATGTCAAAAGTAATGTTACATAATATTTAAGTGTAAAAGCAGAAAATTGTAAACTTCTTATGACGGCTCGTGTTCATTTGCACTCATACAGTAGGGAGACGCTGCCGCAGAAACGGCGGCTTGTTAACTTCCAGTGCCTCACTGGATTCATCTGTACTGAATCATAATCCCTGTAATGTAATATGCATCGCATCGCCAGAGTCCTGCCAATACACACATTACTTTTGTAATCATAAGCCATGTATTAGACAAATTAAAAAGCTGACCTGATTGTGACACTAAATAAAAAGTCAGGGGATCAACAAAGTCGTTGGATTCATCATAAATATCTGTGCCACATTTCATGCGATCCATCCCATAGTTGTGGACCGAAGTGGTGGACAGATAGAGCCACGCTGCTAGTGTGGCTCCAAACAATGACAGCAGGGAAATACAGTCAGCTGCTGGCTCAGTCTCTTCCTGCCAAGGCCATTATACCTTTCTCTATTGTACGTTATCATTTAGCCTTGCAGCTGTCTCTGAAAGTGTATGTGTGTGTGTGTGTGTATGTCTGCGTGCGTGTGTGTGTGTAATGACATAATTTCCTGACTTGTGCCAAATCACACAGCATCTTCTCTTAATACAAATTAAACACAAAGGCAGTAGTATCACAGAGAAAACAAGTCTGAAGCCTGCTGCATTTTAAACATTTTAGAAAAACACACGCTAAACTGTGGCAGGATAGCTTCATATTAACCAGTAATCCAGTAAGCCCATGATGTGCACTAAAGACTTGCAGACTTGCAACTTGGGCTTGAGTCACAAAAGCCGATGCATCTGCTATGAGACTCGACTTACTTGGGACTTGAAAGCAAAAAGGTAAGAACCGAAGCTGGTGACCCATAAATACTGAAAAATGTTCTACTGAATGTAGTCGTGTCTTCTGGAACTAACTGTCTTGAATAATTAATAACCAGGATGCATCTTCATCAGCTAATGCACACGTTCAGTTGCAGTCGCTGGCATCAGAATAAAACGGACAAAACTCTCAAATCAAATGAGAAACAGTCTTTCATTATAGAAGTTAAAAGTCTGTATACATTTTTCTCCTTTTCATATCCAGCATAGCACATATTTTACACTTCTCTATTTACCTCTACTAATTACTGCATTTAGTTATTAAAGGAGCTCCTTTTCATTGTGTCAGATATTTAAGATTATTAGTCATGTACTTTGAATTGTTCATTGAAATAATTATTAAAAATGAGGGCCACCTTGTTTTAAACAAGACGTGCCCTGAGGGGAAGCTGCACTGCGACTGAATAGTTTGTGATAATTATTTTGATTATCCATTAATCTGTTAGCTACTTTCTCAATGAATCAATTAGTCGGTTACTTTATAAAATGTCAGAAAATGGTGAGAAATTTTGATCAGTGTTTCGTCTCCTCTCCTCAAATACCTTGTTTTGGCCACAATTCAAAGATATTCAGTTTACTGTCAGAGAGGAGGACAGAAACCAGAAAATATGCACATTTAAGAAGCTGAAATTAGAGAATTTGAACATCTTTTAATAAAAAAATGACTAAACAAAGTCAGTCGACTTATTAACCCTGTAACAATCTTGTCACTTGAAAAATAGGTCCAAACATGTGGAGCACATGGACGTGTGCTCCACATTATTAAGTATTTTCTGTAAGTCTTTTCTTTATTAATCAATACATTGATTGTGCTATAAAATGGAAGAAAATGGTGAAAACTCACCCTTTCTCACACAAAAAAGAGCAACACTGAAACCTTAAAAATAGGGAGGATTTTTATACCAAAAAATTTTTGTGCATTCCGGTGACATTTAAAGAATGAAAATAATACAATAGTAGTACAGTGAAACAGCATTTTTATACTGAAAACTTTTAATTTTACATTTAATTCTCAGGAAAGAATGCAGAATAATTTGTCCCTCTGGCAACCTGTGTGGCATAATCTAAAATTCATCATTTTTCTTTTCTTCATTTATTTTTTGCCCTGCCCCTGTGAAAGAAAACTGATGGGGCAGATTTTAACCCTTCCTTTTAAAACTTTCCTTAAGAAACAAGAATACCTCTTAGGAAGTCTGGTTTGGTGCAGCTGTATTGGTATCTGGGTGGAAACAGACAACTTTTAGAGTCGTATAGGGCTTATATACAACTGTACAGGGTCAGAAACAAGCTGTAATGATGAAAAGAGAAAAAAGGTGTGAAAATTTGGCAGAAATCGGGAGAAATACAGGAGAATTGTGATCCCAGGAGACAATAAAGAAAGGGAAATGAAAAATGGGAGTCTCCTGGGAGGGTTGGCAAGTATGAAAAGAGAAGTGTTTGATTTCTTCTAAGAGAGGAAAGCCTGAAGAAAACCAGGGAAGGGTAAATGAATAGCGTCAGTAATGCCGTCTGTTTCCCCAACAGTCAATTAAGTAAAAAGGCCTTAGAGCAAGGCATTTGACTCCCAGCAGTCAAAGCGACCAGCAGTAAACCACTGTGGTCGAACTGGGAAGTTCCTGTATTTGAATATGAGGCAGCACTGTGCTAAAAAGGCGAGGCCATTATCTAGGTCAGAGCATTTCCATAACCTCTAAATTTGATTTCTGCTTGGTGTGTTCTTCTAAAGGCCAGACCGGTCTGACTGCCACTCCTGCTTCTCTGAAACCAACGAATCCAACGACAGTGTTAAACAAATTGCATCTTTTTGCACTTCAAATATGGCACAAAGATTCATTCATTAATGGGGCATTCACTTATTGGAAAAAATTACAGTGACCGCAACATTCCAAAAACTTCTTTAGGCACTTTCAGGCTCACGTTTTGTTGTGAAGCACTACACAGCCCGTTCCACTCCAATGACAAGCCTGCCAAAATGTGTCACAACATTAATCAATGTCCAGGATGTCACTTCAGTGCAGTCCTTCAAGTCCCTCACACTTCAAGGGACAAAGTCACTTCCCATGCAAAAGCTAAAGCATACTGAAGACTGATTCTTCTCCGCTGCTGAAAGTCTGATAAAAACTTCCTTGTTCCAATATGGCTGGAAGAGGCAGAGTCAATGTCACCACTTCAAAAGCTGACATACAACAGTAAAGCAACAAAAAAAACAGACTTGGTCACAGAGAAATGTGTGGAAAGTTTGTCCCTCTCAGTCTTCTCTTGTAGTGTGTGCCAGTGATATTTGGACAGGATGTAAGATACTGAATATCGTTATTGTTGATCAATGTGTTCATGTGAACAGTGGGTCAAATGACTACAAAGGGGTCACTCATAGCAACAAAATCAGTTAATTATTGGAATTATCACAAATTCTGCAGTTCCCTTCAGTTCCTCTTTTAGCTTCTTGTTTTTGTTTTATGGCCCACAAACTCTGCTGCAAAAAAACAGCAGCAGCAGCTGTTTTCAGACAGAAAGCTCTGATAAACTCACTGTACAAACCCGCCCAGCAGTGAACAGCACACAGGCTGGTGAACATAACAGGACTGGGCAATATGGACAAAGACAAATGTCACAATATTTTTGATCAAATATCTCGACGTTTATAGAAATTGTGACAATTAAGTAGGGATGCTTATTAGTGTTTTCACAGAATATTAACCCAATGTGTTTTCTTGATAAATCATCAGTAATGTGAATATAATGACTAAGTGGGTAAAGACAAATACTAGAACAGTCTGGTAAGTTCAGAAAATGATGCTACTCTGCTGTAATACAGCCTTTAAAAATTAAGAAAAAAAATATCCAAAATCTAAGGTTATAACAATACCAAAAACCCAAGGTACGATAATACGAAGTCCATCATACAATATTTATGTATTTAAAAAACAAAAAGAAAATGACTTGAAAAAAATAACCCTAACTAACTAACCCTTTATTAAATAATATAACATCTTCTGCATCTCTATTGAAAATTCATTTTTCCTTTTAACTTACAGTGGTTCTGCTTTCTTTCTTTAATATAGCCTAATGAAATAAAAGTAGCCAGCCAAAGCATGTGCAACTGCAAAACAAAAATAATGTAGGAGTCAGTAGCAGTCCTTTTAACAAATAAAAATAATAAAATAAACTTGGGAGGTATTTTCACAGTATTGAGATTATTTTTTTTTAAAGATTATTTTTGGGGTTTTTGTCTTTAATCTGACAGGGACAACTGAAGGTATGACAGGAAAGCAGGTGGAGAGAGAGGGGATGGCACACAGCAAATGGGCTGCAGGCCTGAGTCGAACCGGCGGCGCTGCAGAGGACTGATGGCTTCAGTACATGGGGCACACGCTCTACCAACTGAGCTACACAGGCATCCCAAATATTGAGATATTTTTAAAATGTTGCAATGTTTGATATATTGTTACATCCCTACAAAAATCTAAGACAATATTTTGTCTCATCTCAGTAGGGATCAATAGGGCTGTGGCGATTCATCGACGTAATTGTCATCACTGATTCCGAAGATATGTCAATTTGCATTTTGTACGTCAACACGTCATTATGAACTACTGCGCCTGGTCAGAGCATGGATTCACCCGGAGAACAAGCTGCAGAGAGCCTCAATCATCTAAAGTGTGGGAGTATTTTCAACAGAGACACAACAGTTTGGCTCTCTTTAGCTCCACAAACTGAACATGACTTATCACAGTGGGACAAACTGCTCCACACTGCTGCTGGAGGTGAAGCACCGACCGACCTGTCCTCCTCCTGCAGCATCGCCCAGTTTACTCTCTGGCAGCACCCAAACACCATATATGAGGATTATTAACACGTGGAACATGTTTCTGTTAGTAGAAGTCACTTAAGACTTTCTAGAAGTTTCTTATTACCCCCTGTTAAAAGTGATGTCTGCACCGCTGCTGTTAACTTTACACCATGCGTCATATAACGGTGTTATTCTTTCTGTTCACTTTATCAGCCACATGTGAGACAGAAATGGCTAAAAATAACATTACAGACTGTCTGTAATTCATTTCAGTCGGCAGAAAATCGACAAGGTATTTTCTTTGCCCCTCACTGATGCAAAAAAAAAAAAAACACTGCCAGAGATCATCTTATCTGCATATGACCCCAGTGATGAAATAACTCCATGTCATTACCTGTTTAAGGTTTAAGTCAAAATACTGATTGTCCAGGTCAGTAAAGGGTTTACAGTACTTAGTTATTAAATTAATATACATCACAGCACCTTTTGAATTTGAGGTCCAGTATTTTTCTGATCAGGCATCTGACATGGAGTCTATTCAATAGGATATAAATAAGACTAACTTTAAAATATGACACTGTTATCATTATTCTAACGTGCTTTATGTGTCTATTTTTCAGGATTATGATTGAGCAAAATATTGAAATATTAATGAGACAAGTTCTCCATATGTATTTTAGGTTAATCAATTGTTATACATTTGAACAAAAATTGTTGGATTAATTGCTTAATCAAGAAAATAATCAGTAGATTAATCATTTAAAAAATAATCCTTAGGGGCAGCCCTAGTGCGATTAGCTGACTAACAATTAAACATCACCACCCTAACTAGTCAGGCACCAGAAATACTAGTACTATTTTTCATGTGTAAGGCCAGTTAACTGGCACCTTTAAGCTTTTATGCAGCCGCCCTCCAGCTGGTGCTGCATCTCTGGTAGACAGCAGCCCCTGTGACAGAATAAACTGGTATATAATGACTTGACTGGAGCAATATGCAACCACATTCAGCACAGACGGACATTAACCTGCAGGCACAGCAGGCTGCTGCTGCTGCTAGCACTGCTAACATTAGCCACACTGTCTATCAGGCTGCACCTTGTTCAGTCTGAAAAAATGAAGCATTTGGTGAGCTGTTAATACACACAATATTTTTTCAGACAAGGTTCAATTATCAATTAATAAATTGTGCTCAATTTTACCAGCTCCCTGAGTGTTTTCTCTCTGTTAGATTAAAATTTGCATTTAATCAACAGGGGAATTAGTCACCAGGAACATCCCTAATACTGCACGAGAATGAGTGGAATTTCTAATTTTGATACAATACCTTTAAAAATAGAGCTGAAAGAAAGTGAAAATTGGAGGTGGACACAAACAACTCCAAGTGAATGTTAATGTTGCTCTGTCTGAGAAATAGGAAACTGTTTGCTAACACGTCCGCAGTTGTGGAGAGAGTACTTAAAATCTCTACTCAAGTACAAGTACTAATACACTGATAAACTATTACTCAATTACAAGTAAAAGTACCAGTGTTAGAAATGTACTTCAGTAAAGGTATAAAGTATTTGTCACAATTCGTCTACTCAGAGTATTAGTTACTTTTAACCACTGTCATCACAGTCACGTCTAAAAACTAGGGTTGCAAATTTTGTGTTTTCCTTAACCAGTAGTTGAAAATGCTAATAATCGATTAATCATTAATAATTTATGAGATACAAAGCATGTTTTTTTCATCATTTTCAATTTTTTTGTCTTTTTTTTCTCATTTTGAGTCTAAATTTAATATTCCTTATTCAACAAATGGCTCCGCCAGACAAAACAATGTCAAAAAAATTAAGTGTAATTGCTGCCATGTCTATTGATTAAATATCCATGAATACATTTTTAATTGTTTAAGTTCTTAACGGTAGTTAATCAATTAATGATTAATCATTAACATCTTTACTCCAAATGTGTGCTGTCGCAGCATTTTGTTTTGTTTTTTTGTTTCATATGTCCTGGTTTTCACTGGCCTGTTTGTGATCAGATAACATTACTGGCTACAAAAATGCAGATGAAATTTTAGATATTAATTCAAATTGTACTCAGTACCCATCTATGATTTTAAAAGTAACTAAGTAGATTACATCTTAATAATCGCAATACATACTTAAGTACAGATTTGAAAATCTACTCATAAAAGTACAAGTACCCCCCAAAAAACTAGAGTATTTGTAATTAGTTACTTCCACCCCTGCACATTTGTCATAATTTAAGATTGACTGCTGCCACCTGTGGTGTTCAGTGTTTTGCTCAGCAACAGTTTTATCATTATTATTATCTTTTATCACTAGTCAAGACCACATCTACATACAAGTTCTGAGTGAACGTGATGTGAGATCTTCACTAAGTCTTGTCTTATTTGCATTTTTTATTTATAGGCACATAATTGAGGATTCCCTTGGGGATTTTGTTTAGCAACAGACTGAAAAGAGGATTATGTTTTTGAATGCAGACTGAAAATTATAAAGTGTTTAAATTAAATATGTCTTGGCTTGTTTTGTTAAAGGAAACCAACATTATTAGATTCACTCATTCCACACAGAATCCAGAAGTCCCAGGCCATTAGCAGCCATGATAAATAAAAGGTTAAAAACTGCATCCAAGTGGCCTCCAGAGGAAGAGCTGCAGCAGAGTTACCTCACAGGATTTATACATAACCTCTGCTGTCTCCAGTGCCAGGCCTCAATGAACCAGCTGCTAGTCTATTAGACTTTACAGATAGCATTTATAATTCATTTAGCTGTCAGTTAACCTTCTGCTACAGATTTGCACGCTCTCTTATCAGTCAGCAGCTTCATCCTTCATCCCCTCCATCTCTAAAAGCTTTCGCCCCTCCCTTCCTGTCTCTTCTTCGTTGCAAATGGTTTCTCGTTTTCTTGTTGTGTTTCTTTTTTTCTTTTTTTTTTCTTTCTCTCTTCATTTTAAATCTCTGTCTCTGAGTCCTGGCTCTCTGCAGTCTCCATAGATACCCGGCCAGTGGGTTTTGCCTAGCCCACTGTAAGACTATCAGTCAAAGACCGACTAGATCTAGGTCAAACACACTGCTCGCTGCTGCTACTGGAGACTAGCTCTTCTCTACAGCTGGCCAGTGTGTTTGGTTACTGTCTACTGCATGCCACATTTGTTCAACTTTTCTGGTGGAACCCCTTATATAAATGCAGTTGGAGGCATAGACGATAGGTTAAATAGGTTGAAATCCCATTTAATATGTGATCTATGGTTTAAGTGAGTTGAATCCTCCCGCCCCCTCGTCCCCAGACATGGAAAAGCCTTGGTTGGTTGCAGGAACACTGCAGGAGCGCAGGATCATGCAACCTCTAAAACTGACATAACAAGCATTGATGAGTCCTTGATCAAATAACTGTCAATCGTCTGTCAATGTAAAGTTCAGCCTGTTATCCTGAAAAAAAAAAAGCCCACTGCTCTAAAAATACTCACTCTGGACATTGAGTTAAGTTCCAGTCTCACTGCCTGCCAAACTCCATTAACATTTTGCTCAATTTAACAGTTAGAAACATCTACGCCTTCTACAAGATTATTAATTATTTCTTATGACTCATAAACAGACACTTACTCATTCTGCAAACATTCAGCATTCATTTGAACTCTAATTAACATGAAACAGGCGAACAAAGTTATTAGAGCCCAGAATAGGAAGTTCAAAGGAGGAAAAACTGTGACTGGAGCCTTGCTGTCAGAGAAGAAGTATTTCATCTTCACGTTTCCTTTATCTTTGATAACATATCGTGGTCAATTTACAGTAAATATATTATATATTTATCCTTTAAAGCTACACTAATTAATATTATATATTAACAACAGATCAGATGATTGTGTGTAATGTGAACGTTATTGGTCCTAGTGACAATCCTACAGGGAATTTAATTTAATAATTTGGGCTGGACCCAAGAAAAAATGATTCATATTTGCCTCTTAGTTCTGGTCTTGTTCATGTTCACACTGGCATACTTATTACAAACTATGAGCTGTAAACATGCAGTCGTATGGAATGACAGGTAACCCATTCACTGGACATGATGTCATCCTGTATCATCAGCCCCACATGGATCCATAGTAGGAAATTACAATCTGTCACTGACAGGAGTCATGTCGCACTTTACTTTATGTGTTAGCTTTGCTTTATGTGTTTATTTATCTTTCCCGTGGTCACAAAGACTGCGTGAAGAAATAACTGATTATAAGTATTAATCAGTCCAGACTACAAATGGACCTCATATGTCAAAAATAAACATGAGCAGTGTTTTATATCTTTGGGAATATTCAGATCCAAATATGAGCTCCCTAACCAAAGCCTGTTTCTGCTCCATCAGGGACTGTAGCATGTAGTTTGTGCTGTTTGTGCTCTTCCTGTGGGTCTTCTTTATGGCCCGGCTGAGCTGACCTGAATGTCTGGAGTGGGCCCAACTGCCACAGCATCAGCAACACGTCTCTGCGCCAAAAGACCTTCGCTAACAGGCAGCTGGAGGGTGTGAACGCCGCACAGCAGGCCAGGGACTCCATCCATGGCAACATCCATGGCCTTTATTGTAGCTTTGGCAAGATCGTGGAGTATGATGTGGACAGAACATTCTGAAGTGCCCCGAGTCATTAAACGCATGACATACAAGCCCAAATATCAGGGGTGAGGCTGAAGGCCAAAACGTCCTGCAACGAGCTGTGAATGTGCTGTTTCACAAACTCACACACCTTTGTCATGTGGTGACAGTGCCCTTGTGTTGTCTCTGGACATTTTCTCTCGCTTCTCCATTTGTTGCAAAGTTGGTTGTAGCAGTCTCCTGCTGCTAGCATTAGCCACCTTTTTTTTTTTTTTTTTTTTTGCACTGTGTTGGTTCTTCAATTGTTTTATCAAATTGCTTGTGTTCAAGGAGGTGTCTTTTTTTAATCTCCACCAGGCACAAGACCATGCACTTGCTTACGTGTGTGCATGAATGGCCAACGGATGCAGAGCTTGTCCACAGCTAATCTTGCGAACTGCTGGAGCACATAAAGAACACACCCCCACTCATGAACAGCCTGTCCTATCTCCTCATACTAGAGCGTGCAATGACTGACATGTGAACACTGAACATCATTTAAGAGACAAACCCAAGTGTACTCCCTCCCTGGCTCAAAACAGCCTATCATATACCCAGGTGCTACAAGTGAAACAAAAACAGTAAATCGGACATCCGAAGGGAGCTAAAGAGAAGAACCACTGCTCCTGGATTCTCCCTTAGAAGATTTTCCGGGCACAGTCAACTGGAAGGAGACTGCGGTGTAGACCCAGAACTCGCTGGAGGGATTAAATATCTCATCTGATCAGGGAACACTTCAGTATTCCCCAGGAGGTTCTGGAAAACATTGGTGGGGAGAGGGACGTTTGCAATACCGTGTCCAGCCTGTAAACGAACTGCATCCTGACGCGGTGCAACAGTTGGCTGTAGTAAAACTTTGAAGTGAGAAAAACAGAAGCATAACTTAAATGAGTCTGAATGAGAAAATGTTCGAGGAGACGCATCAACACAGGTTGTTTATTCTTCAGTCACATCTGGAAGTGAGATTTTAACAGTCTGTAAACAGCAGTCTGCCGCTGGCTAACATTAGCATGAAGAACTAGAAAGTTTACTGTTGTTCGGCGACACCGTCAGCTGATCAGCTGCCCCGTCTCCTTGTAGACTGTCTGTCTTCTCTTTATCCTGTTTTTGGAATGTATCACTGACACCGACTTCATGCTAGCATGTGTCTTGAGTTTGTGTGACTGTGACGACTGTCTGTGTCGCTGCGCACATGACGTCACCATCATGTGAAGCATGTGTATGAATACAGAATTGGATTTGTGACCCCGACTGGTCACTGATCAGGGCTGGTCACACTGCAAACCAGCCCGTCGACCGGTGCATCAATACTTTTTACTGTGTTAATTGTCTTGGTTAGCTTATGATTTTTATGAGTGTTAGCCAACACTCAGCCAATGGCCGTTTCTGAAACTCCTTGTATCCTTGTATATCATGTTGAAAACCAACATGATATTTAATACACCACAACAGTGTGTGAGATTTATTAGTATGTCTGAAACCTTAGGATAAAACCAGTATTCATGAATTACACTCTATCAACAGAGAGATCTTACAGTATGAAAGCATAGCCATGTTAATGATGAGAACAGATACATAACAGAAAGTATATCCACAATACCTGCATCAGTACCACATCGGTTCAAATGTGAGAGGTAACCAACCCTAATCAGTGCACCCCTAATAACAATGCATCATATTTTATCCTTTTATCTGCGCTGAGGGTGTAGAAAATATGCAGTTTAGTGACCTTGTCATACTCGCAAAGATTCGTAGGAGTGGTTCATTTTGGGTTGTGTTTTAAGGGATAGTTCACCCAAAAAAGAATCCTCCAAACAATTCAGGTGAGTGGTGATCAGTTTTCAAATGTAAAAAACAACTGGAAAAGAAACATAAAATGCCTCCATACTGCTCGTCTGGCATAATCCAAGTCTCCTAAAGCCCCAACATGCCGTTTGCACACCATCACACCATCACACACCCAGTTCAGACAGTGTACATGTGTATGTGAATGTGGCTTCAAGCTAAGGATCTACAGTGAAGATTCAGGCTAAAAACATAGTGTAAATAACATTATTTAGTCATCTTGGCATGTTGGGGCTTTAGGAGACTTGGATAACACCAGACGAACAGTGTGGAGGCATTTCATGTTTTTATTCTGTTTTTTTACATGTGAAAACTGGTCACCATTCACTTCCATTGTTTGGGAGATTCTGTAATGCTGTTTTCCTGTGAAACTCCAGCAGTGTTTTGTGGATTAAAAAACTAAACCCGACCTTCAATCGGCATGAGGGTGAGTAGATAATGACTGAATTTTCATTTTGGGGTGAACTATCCCTTTAAACCCCTGACTGCTAGATAGCAGTGCTGCAACCTATCGTCCTTGTTCTGTGTACATACAAACTTTTTTTTTTTTTACTCAGATGTTACATATGGTTGTTTGTTGTTTATATAATGACAGTTTCCTACAATTAGATAAAAAAAAGCAATATATAATCTTGCTTAAAGTAGAAAAGTAGAGTACTACCATATTCCTTCCAGTACACAGCCCTAACCTTTACAGCATCAGATAAAAGTGTCAGAGTACAAAGAAGTACAGTACATGTTTACCTATAAGGAAATTCTACATATTATATAAGTAAATCCATATTTACTTAATGCACTGGGCCACGATGCTGCTCTAATACATAAGCTTGTCTCTGTCAGCAGGGACCAACATATGTGATTGATGCTATCTCAGCTAAGTGCTGACTGGACCGTTCCTCTCTGATCATCAATCCTATGGACAGCTTTAGTGAGGCCAAGCCAGGGCGGCGTGATTACAAATCTATAGAAAGACATGACGCAGCTGTTACTATTATTATTACTGAGGCTCCCCAATGCAGCTCTCGTGACTCCTCTCAGTTTAATGTCTGAAGGTAGAGGGGCTAAAAATAGCTTCCTCCCACCCCTATCCTACACACACACACACACACACCACACAAACCACACACACACACACACACACCACAAACACAAACCCAAACCCTACACACACCAACCCCTCTATCAGGACACCAGCAAAGGCATCAGGCAGTGATGAAAATGCGGCTGCCTGAGGACAGATCCAGCCTCGGCTTTAAAAATCAGCACTAGCATCACTAAAATAAAAGCAGCTGACAGGCATTAGGTTTTCTGATGGCTAATAATAGACCCTGTAAGGATTAAAGGCTTCACAATATGCATACTCAGATGGCATGGCTGTGGAGGTCAGGTCACTGTGTTAGATTAGACCGCACATCTGGAGAATGGCATTTGAACGTCTCTCAGCATATTTGCCACTGACATTAAAGGCATAATATGTAACATTCCCACATTAAAATGTCTCAAAACAACTAGACCTGTGTTATATATTTTGCTGAGCTGTGTTGTTACATCCCAAATGTTTCCAACAATGCTGAAACTCAGAGAAACTCAGAGAAATCTGCAATTTTACTCAAGGTAATGGTCTGTTTCATTAGGCTGCCTGTCAATGGTGTCATGTGTCTCTTAGACCTCTAGTTGTCCTAACTTCTGGATAAACACAGGACATGTCAGAGGATGAGGAAGTAAGTCGGTGAACACATAACGGAAATAAAACTAAAATATATTACCTCAACTATGAACATTATTTCTGCCTGAGTAATGCCAGGTAGATTTTTATCAGTGATTACAGTTACTTATCAGTGAAGACAACAACTCCCATCATCCCACACTACTTAATGACATCATCAAACTCTGTCTTTTCTTATTTTGATGAGAGAGACCCCTAGCAACAGAAATTACATAGTGTAAAGTTTTACAGCATGGATGTACGGGAGAGACTAAACTGTCTCACTGGATGTGCATCCCCAGCATGCCTTGCATGAAGCCCCACCTCTTCTCCCCTACCCTACTACGTCACACATATTTGCCCTGCTTTAATGCTATCTAGCATTATTAACTAGTAAGGACTAGGAGGACAGCCACTCTGCCACTACTACCCTTCAATATGTGTTTTCCCTTGCCTTGATCTAAAAATATTACTCAACATCGAGTGCATAAAATTTTAGATTTTTATCAAAAGATAAATATACTGAGGCTATAACATGACAACGGATATTCAACTGGAGCAAAGTGATGAGAAGAAGTGTGTGAACTAACTGCCGGACAAAAGAGAGAGAGAAAGTACAGCTGGTACCAGAGTATCAATACTGCAAAAAATGAGTATGAAAGCATTTCAAATATTCAGCGTCGATACTTATCTATATTTCAATATTTTTGTGAGGTGAGGTTTAGGAGTCAATGAACACCACAACATCACAACACTGGGTACGAAAACACATATCGACAAAGAAACAAGCCTCGACACAACACCAGGAACACCAGGAAGTAGCTTCTTCTTCCTCTCGCTTCTTCTCCCTGGCCTTTGTAGTTCATAGCACCAGGAAAATGTTAGCTTTTAGCAGATGCCTGGAACACCTGGAAGGTATAGCTAGAGTAGGGGCAAGTCTCCCGCAAGGCATACTGGGTAGGCATGTCCAAGTCAGTGCCGTCTCTCCCATGTACGCAGGCCCACTGGCACGGACTTCCGTCAGTTTTTCAGACATCCTCCAAATAAAAAAGGTAAACAGGGGTTGTTTATCAGTTACAAACATACAATGTGCCTGAACATTTAGTAAGAGGAACATAGTAGGGGATGTCATTTTTGATTTGAATGTTTTCTTCTGCTTTCTGCAAACCGGAATGATTAAACATGCAGAAAATGTCACTCAGCTTTGTTAAACTCAGCTTCTAATAACAAGTAGAGCCTGATCAATATAGGATTTTTGAGACTGATCCCTATACAGATTTTAAAGGAGATAAATTCACAGATCACCGTTACGGTGTTCTATGTGGACTGTGCACTGACATGACAATGCAAAAGTAGTCAGAGGGTTGCTGTCTTTAAAGACTGTATTATCAATAAAATGTACCAAAGTATCAAAAGTAAAGGTACTCTTTGTGTAGTAAAATGGTCCCTGTCAGTGTTTTAATATCACATACTTACTGCTGCATAAATGTGTGCTGTATTTTACTGTTTTAACTTTTAAAGTTGTGCTAATTTGAACTATTTTATATAAAGTTTATGTAACTGATCATCGAATTGACACTCATTTCTCTTAGAATATGGACAGTGAACACCAGAAACACAGTTGTTTTCAGAAACATAGATGAAAGAGTCCCTCAGCGGCAGCTTGCATTAAGCTCTTGCAGCAGAGGCTAGATCAGAGGTGACGTCAGGACTCAGCTCTTTTTCTATTGGCTACAATGTACAAGTGAGAGCGGACCTTTACTCAACAGGTCAGGTCAGTAAGAGAAGCACTGGTAGCAAAGTGCATAAATTTCTATTCAGAACACAGAAAAGCTCCTGTGAGGCTATACAGCCTTTTACCAACAAGAGATGACAATCATGGCAACTAGTCCTCTGAACAAAATGCTCCATCTCGTTGTTTTCAGTGAAAAGGCTCTGATAAAACCTGTGTATGCTACATGCGCAGCAGCGGCAAAGAGCAAACAGACACAGGTAGCAACATAATGAAGCACTGAGCAGCTAAAGAGTCATAGATTATTCTGAAGAGTTGGTGGAGACCAAACCAGAGCTAAAAAGAGACAGGTGGAGACAAACACGACTACTAATGAATGCTAATGTTGCTCTGTGGCTGCTGGATGTGTAGGATCTGGATGTGTAAATAGGCAACTGTTTGCTGACATGTCATTGGTGTGTTTACAGCTTGTTCTGCTGCCAAATAATCAATTAATGCAGGTTTAAGGTTTGGTTATGTTTAGGCAACTCAAAAAACTTGGTTGTAGCCAACCACCCACCCTGGTTTACACAGAGCAGTCTTAGATTAGGTTTAACGCAGGCATCTTCCTGGTAAAAATAACCAACCACAGAATGTTTGACACTATTGGGTCAGACATACTTGTCCATAAGTCCTTGGTTGCAAATACTGTACAAGGCTCAACAATAAGGCCGCCTATAAATAAAACAATTTGTATAGGGGGCAGTAAAAACTGACTTTGGGCAAGTTCATATCTGACCCACTTGCACGACTGGGCAAGTGAAAAAAAAAACATTAATGCTGAAACCTGTAACAGCTCTGATGACAGAGATGTGTGCTTTCATTGTGATACTAGCATATTTTCAAATTCATCATAACATTGTTCATTTTTTGGGGTCCTCTCCTCCACTATTATGTCCTCGATACGTTCTTATTCACTTACTAAATGGGGGACTCCAACAGTCCGGCTTGTCAAAGTCTACTATTTTCTCACCACAGGAGATACAACTCATCTTGTAAAAACTATTATATAATGCCTAGATTCTCAAACATGTACCACTGGTGGTTTGCGAAGGAATGTCAAAAATATTTTTAGATTGAAATAAATTAATTGAAAAAAACTTAATGCCCCACTGTTTCAATATCAGCCTGCTACATAGTCATGATCATGCACATTAGGCATGATAAGATCAAATGAAGAGAATGAAAATTAATGCTTCAAAGTCACAGAGTGCAGTTCAGGACAAGAACATTTCAAGCAGCCATGTTGAAAATGAAGTGGATGACAGTGAGCTGAGCACAACCTGCTAGCGGCTACTTAAGAAGCACCAGTGTTCCCTAAACCTGCTAACATCAAATCTCGCAGAACAGTAAGGCGGTGCTTGAAGAGATCAACACTTTGTCAGGTGGTATTCAGTATAACAAGTTTGAGAAACACTGGCATGATGTCCTCTGTTGGTCTGGAGGAAATGAGATGACGCAAGTCTGAGAATTACTCAAGTGACATCACGCGAGTATCTCAGTTCAGGAGACTGCAAAGTTTTAACACCTGCATTTTATATCAGAGGCACGGTTTAAAGTCCACATCCTACAGATTTTCAAGAGCTTTCAACAGCATCTTGCAGACTTTCATGCCACTAACCACTTGTAGTCTTGTGTTGAAAAACCATCACACAATAACACCCGCGCTATCTCCATGACTTAGACTCCTTGACTGCTTATTAGAGATGCATGATATGATTTCTTTTTAGCCGATACCCACAAGGTAACCAATAATTTCACATTTTTATGTTGTAAAAAGAAGTTTAATTTTAGTTAACGCACACCTGAGGATAAGAAAGGCTTAGATGTAGTGAGCAAAGATGGATGACAGCTCTGACTAAACCAAATCTGACAACGAAAATAAATAGTTCTGACACATCAAGTGTTCATTTAGTTTTCATAAAAAACTTCACAAATATATTTTGGCTTTTATGAAATATCTTTTGCCTAAGACTTCAAATGAAATGCTTTGACATAATCTGCCAAATCATATATTATTATAGCCAATATTTATCTGCCAATGTGATAGGCAATACCAGCTGATAATACAGGGCCCCAATATTTATCACGCATCCCTACAACCTATCTGCTGAGGAAGCTCGAGAAGCAGTTGAAAGCACCAGAAAAATCGTCAGTGGACCTTGAGTTGAGATTTTCAAATGGCATTTACTAGCAAAGAACAGTCTAAAGAAAAGAAACAATGAGTTTGCATTGTGGGAAATGTAGGTGCAGCGTTTTTGGAGGTTGACACATATTAGGGACTGAAAGTCAGGACATATTGGCCTCCGCTGCTTCAATTTTGACCTTTTCTTTTCCTGCCTACACCCACCGACCATATCACCGCAAAGAAGGAAGCCTGCATCTACTCATAGACGAGATAGATGCAAGCCTTTTTCTGAACTGTGATATGATTGGCTGGTGTGGTTTGGTAGAAAAAAAATAGTTCCTACATGACACTGCTCGCAACAAGGTCTGTGGATTATCTTGATTAACTGGGACATGATTTCTGATAAGACACATTGCTGTTGAGTTTTTTTGAATATATACATATATATATATATATATATTTGATGCTTCGAGCACCAGAAGCCAAGTACCATTTAGTCCCACAACATTGGAGAGAAGGCAGACATCTCTAGAGGATATCTCCAAAACTCTGGATGGTTAAAAAGCACTGCAGGTAAGAGGAGAAATATGTATTTTTGATTCTGGGGTGCAATGGCCCTTTAAGTATTTGTCTTTTTCAGTCAAATCTATGGAAGTGCAATAACCCATTGAAGCATTTTAAGATGCTGTCATATGATCACTCATTCTAAAAACAATATCTGATTATAACCTAAATCCTAAAGTGGTAACTAGCTGGGAAAAAACTACAGAATATTCCTCTTATCATAAATATTATACATCAGAATATTCACATGCACTCTCTAGAGTAGGCTGTTTTTCATCAGGTGGTGCTGAGTTTAGTCTTAGTTTGACAGTGATATCTTGAGGTTAGTATGAATCATTTGATGTTATTATTTTATGTTGTAATCCTTGATTACACCATCAGTCAGGCCTGACACATTTTTGCAGTTTATGGATATTTACGTCTGATGACAACACATCCTGAGCTCATGAACAATGCACAGGCCTCTTTAAAATTGAGGCTAAACATCAGCTGGGATTACACAACTGTTGTTTATCCGGGAACAACAACCTGTTTGACAGTATGCACACATACAGAGGACAGGCTCCCCGGCAGTAAAGCGGCATCCTGCTCCTCATGTTGAGCTCACTGCGGTGTTGTTGTACCGTCTGATGGGAACATTTGCAGACACAGACAGGTGCTGCTGGAATGAGAATTAGCGGAGCGGGCTGAACCGACGCCCGTCTGCCGTCCAAACACACGAACCACCAAACACGAGCCCGCTGCTCTTTTTCATATCATTCCACAGACTGTCATGTGAACAGACGCCTTGTCTTACCGGTCCTCTCCTCTTCAGAGAGATGTTCTTCCACAGCAGGAGATGGAGCTGGTGCAGGAATCCCATTTTGCCTCCCGCTTCTGCTTCAGTGTGTCCTAAATTTACCAAATTAGCATACCGGCGGTGGCCTGTGACTGCATTTAAATAACCGGGGAATTTCTGTCCGGTTCCCAGGCATCCCGTCCGAACCGTCACGGTGCTGAAATGAGTCGGCCTTGGCTAATGTTGAAGAATATGAAGCGTATTTGCTCAGTTCGTTGGACCGACTGATGGTAAAAGTCGTAACGGGACTGTTTGTGTTCCGTCTGTCATCCTCCGTGTGTCACTGCGGTCACGCCAGCCACACTACGGAGAGGCGCGGTCGCGCTGCCTCCACTTAAAAAAACAGTTGCGCGTCTATGCCGCTCTGTACGGCAAAGCGCGTGGGCGCCGACAGGCTTCATGGTGCATTCAGGTACAAATCGTAAACTCAAAAATCTATAATAGAATGACCATGGAGCTTGATTAAAGGTCCAGTGTGTAAGATTTATGGAGAGCAGAATTTGACACCAATGGAATAGAATATGCATAAGTATATTTTCATTAGTTTACTCAGCGGAGAATAAGAATCGTTGTTTTCATTACCATTAAATGAGCTATTAAAATTTACAGAGACCGCAAGACATCATGTTTCGATTATAATAACTGGTGCCTGTTCAGTCAAATGTGAATTGTTTGCCTGGCGCTACCATATATACCGTATATTATGAGTGAGTCGATAGTGAATACAAAGGTGCAGGGGCGGATCCAGAGAAATATTCATGTAGTGGCAAGTGAGTGGCATGGAGACTTGAAGGGGTGGCAAAAAAAATTCTGCCACTTTTAATCGCATATCAATGTTTGGTTGTAAGATCTTTTAACTTTAAAATATTACATTATTGTGGTGCATGGGTAAAGCATTATAGAAGTATATAATGGTGCCATTAGAAATTAATAAATTCTTTTATTTCCAACTTTTCCAACATTTTTCCAAATACATCTCTTTTTTGATTGAACATAACACATCACTTAGCCTAAAATGTGCAGAACAGATCGTTAAATTATATGCATTAATTTACACTTTTACCAACTTATTTTTCAAATCTGAATTGAATTAATAATTTAATTAAATTTGACAGATACAGACGGATAGACAGATAGAATAAACAGGTTGAATGAACTGTCACTGCATAGCTGACTAATATGTTTTACGTGTTGGGCAAGTTTCTGAAAATTAGTAGCTAGTTACACTTATTAGTTACTGCTCTCAAAAAGTAAATGAATGACTATCTGAGTTACTGCATTAGAAAATGTTAATAGTTGCAAAGAAAAGTAATGTTCGTGTTCCATCACAACCAGAAATGATGGCTACATATAACAACAAATGTGCACAATTACAGGGCTGGGTCAACTTACCCACTGACTCATCTTACCCCACTCTCCCCTGTCTGAGAAATTCAAAGCATGTACTGTATTGTCATCATCCCTTTGTCTATTAGCATTAAGAATCAGCGTTGATTTGTTGTTTGGAGTATGATCACTTTAAACAGGCTATGGCAGTGAAGTATGTAATTATGCCCACTGACATGCGTAATGACGCATCACAGAACCTCATATGCACCCCAGTCGTTCAGCACAGTAGAATATCTAACATTCTCTGTGAGGGGGATGAAGGCTGGGAACAAATAAAGCCTTTAGCGCTGAGAAAACGCAGACGAAGGTTACGCATTGTAACAGTACTGTGATGCGCAAAGTCGGGAAAACGCAGCTCTCCATGCGCCGACAGAGAGGAGGGAGAGCAGAGCGCACAACCAAATGACCTGATAGCAATCACAAATCACTCAGTACAGATTAAGTCACAGAAAAATGGAGACATCACACAGATAAAAAGCTAATGAAAGCGCAGAAGAGAAGCCGCCGTCATTCCTCCGTGCAAGAAAGATGAAATTATTTTACAGTCACGGCAAAGCGGCGCTCTCTGCGCTCAAGTGTGCCAAACAAGCAAACACACCACTGTCAACTTTGCAAAAATATAAAGCTAACATTAACTTTCACGTGAACTTACGAAGTGATTCACCATCCAGGTGTGCTGTCAGGTGTCTGATAAAGTTTGAAGAGGTCGATCAGCATCAGTTCTCCCCACAGACGTTACATTTAGTGGTTCTTTTGTTTGGGCCTTGTGTAAAGTTATTACGGCCAAAAGCTGCCACAGCAGCTGCAGGTGAGCTTGTAACGGTGATGCTGCTGCCGCGCTAATCTACAGAACAGATCCGTATAGTTACGCTGAAGGTTTGATGATAATAAACCTAAATCCGCTGAAGTTGTCAGCCTTTTCACATAAAGTAACGAGTAACGAGCCCTTTAAATTTCAGTTAGGTTATTGATTTTGAGAAGTAACTTCATACACCACTAGTTACCGCAAAAAGTGGTGGAGTTTCAACTTGCTTGGCAATTTGAAACATGTAAATGTTTTTTAACAGAAGCACGGTTGAATATTTGGGTTTAGTCAAGTTTAATCTATCCCTCACACAATTCTCTTACTGACCAACACATGTTTTAACAAAACAATCACGTCACTATCCATCTTTGTGGTTTGGTATAGTTGCAGATGGCGACCTTAAACATCGGTATTTAGCAGGAAAAGTATGGAGCTAAATTAGGGTCAAAAGTTTTGAACTTGAAAAAATTAAATTTGAAACTGAAAATTCAAGTTTTGATCTTGTATTTTGAAAAATACATCAGTGTATTCAAAATAAAAATAAGTGTGCAAAAAGTTTTTTCAGGTTAAATATAATTATGATTCACTCTGCTAATTATTTTGAATAAATTTTTTATTTTCATTTTTCACTTTCATATATTTTGATATTTGAGATCCTTTTCTTTCAGTTGCACCTTTTTTTATTTTCAGATTCAAATCTTTTTTTTCAGTTTCAGACTTTTGACCCTGATTTCGCGTGGAGGGCGTGGCATCACGTTGCCTTCAGGGAACGTAGAAACTAAAACAATTAAACTCTTTATGTAGGCTGCACCATGTGATTGATTGATTGATCAGTAAAAAAAACTGATGTCAGTGACAAACTTCCATTTGCACGGCATGCACTAATATCCTGCACGGCTAAATCTGTTTTAATTTCCACTGTTAGGCTAAGGCTGTTAATATGTCACTTCATTAAGTTTTAATATTCTTCAATACGTGGTAACTTTATCCAAATATCGCCTTTTTTTTAATTTTCGTTTTCGGAGATGTGAGATGTGAAAGCTGTTTTAGACAGTGCTCAGGACCAATTGCAGAAGCGGAGTGATAAATTATGCCAGATTGTGCACTTCAACAGCCACACTTTAAGTGCTGAAATGTCCGATTTCCACGTAGCACTGTGAACGCAGCGCAGTGTCCGCTGGCAATGATGGCGTCCAGTTCAGCAGGCTCACCTGCTGGAGCCAGCACACAGGTGAGAAATGTTCACAATGAGAGGTCGTTTTGTGACAACATACAATGTTTCTGACGTCTTTAAGTGGTAATTGGCAAAGCTGGAAGTTAAACTAGTGCTAACGTCATTTATCATTCAGACAGTAGTAGGTACTGCGTGAAAAACCCAGATAATAAATACATTGAATAAGGGTAGTGCTGTTGTGGGAATGCACGATGCTGAAATAACCTGCAGCAGCCTGCGGTGGAAAAGGTTGATGAATGTGGCCTGGTGCTGTCAGCCAGTGTCTGTGAATTCTTACAGCAGTGGTTCCCAACCTTGGGTCAGGACCTCAAATGGGGTTGTCAGATATTTAAATAATTGATCGATTAAAATTAAATTAGAATGTTAAAGCTGGTATGGCTCTGGCTAGTTGTTCACCACTTTCCTGACTCCTAGTGAGTTTATATGACAAATAGATGCATGGTGTGAGTGCGTTAGCCCTATGCTTAACTTCCAGCTTTGCCAGCTCACCAACTTAAAGACGTCAGAAACATTGTATGTTGTCACAAAATGACCTCTCATTTTGAACATTAATCACCTGTGTACTGGCTCCAGCAGGTGGACCTAACATCTCCACACATCACATCCTCCTCACATCTCCGAAAACGGAGTAAATTTTAAAAACATACATAAAACCTACATAAAATGTTGAGTTGAATTGTTTTAGTTCCTACGTTCCCTGAAGGCAACGTGATGCCACGCCCTCCACGCGAAATCAGGGTCAAAAGTCTGAAACTGAAAAGAAAAGATTAGAAACTGAAAAATAAAGATCTGAATCTGAAAATAAAAAAAGGTGCAACTGAAAGAAAAAGGATCTCAAATATCAAAATATATGAAAGTGAAAAATGAAAATAAAAAATTTATTCAAAATAATTAGCAGAGTGAATCATAATTATATTTAACCTGAAAAAACTTTTTGCACACTTATTTTTATTTTGAATACACTGATGTATTTTTCAAAATACAAGATCAAAACTTGAATTTTCAGTTTCAAATTTTATTTTTTCAAGTTCAAAATTTTGACCCTAATTTAGCTCCATAGAAAAGGCCATCAGCAGTCATGAGCGGCTGTGACAGAGAGACAGTCCGCTCCAGGTTTAACGGAGTTGAATCTGAACTTCATGGTTTATAAGGAGCGTCATCTCTTGCTGTATTCACTTGCAGTTGGACATTAGAGCTTCGCTTGCAGACTTCCAACCAGCCACAAATTTTCATATGTATATATTTTTAAAATAGATCGTCCAAAACTGGGGTGAACTGCCACCCTATGCCACCCCTCTAGATCCGCCCCTGCAAAGATGGTGCCCATTCAATCCCATGAGAATTGCTCACTTGCCACATAACCTGAAAAAGATTTCTAGCTTCTGGGTTTGCTTCTTGATTATATGGGCCACTGAATATGCACAGTAGTGTTTCCCCCCTTGTCAAGCTCCTGGTCAGACCATGGACTTTCCTTTATGACGATGTCACAGATTTTAAAATTATTTTTTTCACTAGGAAAGTTTTACAAGTATAAAAAACTCCATGGATTAAAAATTCATAATAGAGAGAGTCATAAATGACCTGGTGTTTGAGGTGTCAACACTTTTTTGGTTTTGGGCCGGTGGGAAATTTTTGCTGCAATACCAAGAGAGGCCACTGGGAAAAAATGAAAGCAGGGCTGAACATTAAAGCCCTGTCTAGTTCTCTAAGTCCATGATTCAGTCAAACAGGAATTGCTTGCCTGGCAAATATGCAGAAGGTATGTGGCCCACTGAATATGAAGAGGCGAAGTCACCTACCTATCTTTGGAAAAATATGAACTGTAGTCAGTGGTGAGAGACAAATTATTTTATCCTGTTTGAGTGCCTCCCAGTGATTCCCCTCTTATTGCTTTTATAAATGGAATCATTGTCAATATAATTTGGGTTTTTTGACAAAAATTTACAAAAATAACTTAAATATCAAAGTGAAAACAGATTTCTACAAAGTAATGTCAATTAAATTAAAAATATATAATGTAAAAATAAGTGATTGCATAAATATTCACCCTCTTTAAAGTGACTGACCTAATTCAACAGAGTTCCAGTCAACTGGTGCTTGTAGTCTCAAAATTAGTGAAATGGAGATCACCTGAGTGCAGTGAATGTGACTCAAGTGACTGCAGTAAAGACACCGTGGAAGGTCCAGTCACTGGTTCATCAGTATTCCTGGCTACAATTACACCATGAAGACAAAAGAACACTCCAAGCAACTCTGAGAAAAGGTTATTGAAACATTTAAGTCAGGGGATGGATACAAAAAGATTTCCAAGTCACTGAAGACCCCCTAGAGTTCAGTTGAAGCCATCATTAAGAAATGGAAGGAATATGGCACATGTGTAAATGTGCCATATTCCTTCCCGTCCTCACAAACGGAGTGACCATGCAAGAAGGAGACTAGTGAGGGAGGCCTCCAAGATACCTCTGACTACTCTCAAGGAGTTAAAAGCTTCAGCAGCTGAGATGGGAGAGACTCTGCATACATCAACTGTTGCCCAGGTTCTTCATCAGTCAAAGCTTTATGGGAGAGTGACAAAGTGAAAGCCACTGTTGAAGAAAGCTCATTAAATCTGGACTAGAGTTCATCCAAAGGCATGTGGGAGACTCCATGGTCAAGTGGAAGAAGGTTCTTTGGTCTGATGAGACCAAAATGGAGCGTTTTGGCCGTCAGATTAGACGTTATGTTTGGCGGACATCAAACACTGCACATCATCACAAACACACCATCCTCACTGTGAAGCTTGGTCTTGGCAGCATCATGCTGTGGGGAAGCTTCTCATCAGCAGGCCCTGGAAGGCTTGTAAAGGTAGAGGGTCAAATAAATGCAGCAAAATATAAGGAAATCCTGGAGGACAGTCTGATTCAGTCTGCAAGAGAACTACGACTTGGAAGAATATTTATTTTACAGCAAGACAATGAAGCACACAGCGAAAACTACAGAGAAATGGTGTAAAGACAACAAGGTGAAGGTTCTGGAGCAGCCGAGTCAAAGCCCAGACCTCAATCCAATAGAGAATTTGTGGCTGGACTTGAAAAGGGGTGTTCACGCCTGATCCCTGTGCAACCTGACAAAGCAGTTTCCAGAAGTCTGATTGAGACCTGTCCACACAGACTCCGTGCTGTGATTGCAGCCAAACATGCATCTACTAAATACTGACTTGAAGGGGGTGAATATTTATGCAGTCGCTTTACATTGTTTTACATTATATGTTTTTATTTAATTGACATTACTTGGTAGAAATCTGTTTTCACTTTGACATTAAAAGAGGGTGTTTTTTTTTTTTTTTTTTTTTTTTTTGCCAAAAAAAACCAAATTATATCGACCATGATTCCATTTATAAAAGCAGTAAGAGGGGAAAACATCCAAGGGGGTGAATACTTTTTATAGGCACTGAATATTTGGGTGAGATAAGAGATGTCTTTCACTTAGTGGTTTCATACAAGACTAAATTACGACAAACCTACCGCAAACTGAAACTTTCTTGTCCTGTAAAATATATCTTTTAGGTTGACAATCTGCAATTCGTGACACAGTTCAAACATGATCAAAAAATGATTTGTTTCTCACCCATTGTCCCAAGTCCCATTGGGCACACTGGAAGGGGAGGGAGGGACCTCTCTAAACGCAGTAGTGTTCCTCCCAGTGGCTACTTTTTCTCAACACTAGGACCACCAGAATTCTAGCGCCCCCCTCCAAGTACCTCAGTAGTCTGCCAGACCACCACATGTAATTCCACTGTTTGTGCTCAGAAGCACACCAAGAATGCATTTTTTTTTATAAAGATACCAGAAATTATGATAAACAAAATATCACAGCATAGAGCAGGATCAGCAAACTTTTCAGTGTCTCATGTCAATTTATTAGTCAGTTTTTATTTATATATTTATTTATTTTATTGTGCGCATTGTTTTTGTCTTTTTTTTACTGTTGCTTCACGTGTCCCATTGAAATAAGAATTTCATTTTCATGTGGGGCTATGTGAGTTTTGTTGCTCTTATGTGTTACCAACCGAGCACACACTTAATACAGTTCCACAACTTTTGGCTCTGCCATCTGAATGAGGCACACAACATGATGTCTGCCACCAGCTTTGTGTGGAAATACTGTGCTGGAGAGATGAAAAATGCTGGACTGAGGTTTGCTGTGACATCTGGAATCACAAACAAAATTCAGTCAGTAACTACAAAAGAAAGTAGTGCCTACATGTAACCACAAATACTTTTTCCTAAAGAAAGTACTGGAACTACCATGACCACTGCTACTGCTACTACTGGAACTGCTTCCTTGTAAAAATGTAGTTCTGGCAGTGGAAAGTAGAGAGTAATTTAAGAAAAGGACATGCAAAGGTGACATATATATAGACCCTAACCTACACTTAAATGGCCACAAGGGGGTGCTATATGTTTACAAAACTGATCACTTGTTCCCTTGTTCATGACCTAACTTTCCCACAAATGTCATTCAAATCTGTTTGGTAGTTTTTCAGATATCCTAAATAACAGAGAAACAGGACCAAATGCATAACTTAAAGGTAAAACTTGTTTGTATGTACTCTATGTGGTTGTAAGTGAAATACACATTTGTGTGGTGGAAGGCATGATGGACCCCTCTTTTCTTTTCTTTTTCATCACAGGACAACTTTGCCACTATATCATTTTTAAAGGGTCAATGCATTTTTTTTTTTAAACTGCATACATGTCAGCTACAGTACATTCACATTCAGATTGCAATGAAGTTTGAATTAGAGGAACAGTTTGCATGTTTCTCAATAACTGTAACATATAACCATAACTGAAACTATAAGCTTAGCTTTAGTAGTTTTCTAGCATCACTCCCTATATGAAAATACCCATCAATCAGTTTGATTGATTCTATATGGAATTTAAAATGCAGTTGTTTGGCCACTCATCAAATTAAAATCATATATTCAGTTTTTCTATTTTCGCTGTGCTTGCATACATCTCTATTTGTCTTCCTTTCTCCAACTTCTCCATCAGTAAGTGCATGTTTTGTGAATCTTTACATTACTTTGCTCAACAAAGCAATTATATGATTAAATTCACAATTGTTACTTATCCAGTAATTTCATAATCAATTTTCCAGAATGCTAATTTGTCCCAGAAACACCAGACTTAGTGTTTACGTGCAAAGAAATAACTTTTCTATCCAATAGGAAAAGCATCACCTCTCATTTCCTTCTGGCCATTCTATATGTTCAAATGTGTCATCAAAGTTACAGTATCAATATCAGGAGGACGATTATCTCTGAGTGTTCTCAACATGCTATATTATTTACCTCAGCTTGAGTTAATTGAAATTCACAATCACAACTATCTCTTTAACTAAATCAGTCATAGCTTCATTAAGTGAGTGAGTAATTGAGTTCTGCACAGCGTCACAAAAGTAGTTTTGGTAACATAAGATTAAAAAAAGCAGGTGCTCTTCAAGGACAGGGCCAATAATTGAATAAAATATGAAAAAAACAATTACTGTCCTAGCTTTCTATTAATACTATTGTAGTGGTTAGTCCAGACAAATCTGAGGCACTCTGATTGAGTAACTCATAGATTTGCTAACATGTTTCAACTTACAAAGTCTTCATCAGGTAGAAGGTGCAATAAGAACAGCCTCTGAATTTAAAAACTCATCAAATGGTCATGTGACCAGGTCACATGGCATATTAATTTTGGCCCCACACACATATGGGCAGAAATGGGGAAAAAAAGAAAATAAATATTCAATCCCAATGAGTCACTTTCAGTAGTAATTGTCAAAACCAGTGGTCAAAGGTCAGGATAACAACAACAACATATGCTATATAAAGAGGAAGATACCCATCAGGCATAACATTATGACCACTGACAGGTGAAGTGAAGAACACTGATTATCTCCTCATCATGGCACCTGTTAGTGGGTGGGATATATTACTGTAGGCAGCAAGTGAACATTTTCGTCCTCAAAGCTGATGTGTTAGAAGCAGGAAAAATGGGCAAGCGTAAGGATTTGAGCCAGTTTGACAAGGGCCAAATTGTGATGGCTAGACGACTGGATCAGAGCATCTCCAAAACTACAGTTCTTGTGGGGTGTTCCTGGTCTGCAGTGGTCAGTATCAAATCAAAAGTGGTCCAAGGAAGGAACAGTGGTGAACGGGCGACACGGTCATGGCGGCCAAGGCTCACTGATGCTCAAATTGCTGAAGAAGTTAATGCTGGTTCTGATAGAAAGGTGTCAGAATACACAGTGCATCACAGTTTGTTGCGTATGGGGCTGCATAGCCGCAGACCAGTCAGGGTGTCCATGCTGACCCCTGTCCACCACCGAAAGTGCCAACAATGGGCACATGAGCATCAGAACTGGACCACGGAGTAATGGAAGAAGGTGGCCTGGTCTGATGAATCACGTTTTCTTTTACATCACGTGGATGCCGCGTGTGCATCGCTTACCTGGGCAACACATGGCACCAGGATGCACTATGGAAAGAAGACAAGCCGGTGGAGGCAGTGTGATGCTTTGGGCAATGTTCTGCTGGGAAACCTGACATCAGGTATTCCCTGATGGCAGTGGGCTCTTTCAGCAGGATAATGCACCCTGCCACAAAGCAAAAATATTAAGGAATAGTTTGAGGAACACAACAAGAGTTTGAGGTGTTGCCTTGGACTCCAGATTCCCCAGATCTAAATTTCCAATCTAGCATCTGTGGGATGTGCGGACAAACAAGTCTGATCCATGGACCCACCTCACAACTTACAGGACTTAAAGGATCTGCTGCTGACGTCTTGGTGCCAGATACCACAGCACACCTTCAGAGGTCTGGTGGAGTCCATGCCTCGACGGGTCAGGGCTGTTTTGGCAACAAAAGGGGGACCTACACAATATTAGGCAGATGGTCATAATGTTATGCCTGATCAGTGTATACTGATAGTATGTACAGAATTGCTAAAAAAACCCCTGCATGCATACACACAGAATCACATACTGTAGTTCAAAAGATTCAGCATGACATCTCACTATACTTAGTTTTGCACAGTGGTTCTCAAACTGGAGGGCCGGCCCCCTTGGGGGAGGCATGGAGCCGCTGCCAGGGGGGCACAGATGAGCAGGAGAGAATAAGGAGTGAAACAAAGTTAAATGAAGATTTCTTACCCATTATTTTACTAAAATTCAACTTGGGGGGGGGGGGCTTTTTTGGCCTTCTGAAGGGGTCCTTGTGAAATGGAGTATAATAAAATCCCAGTCTAAAAAAAAAACCACAGACACTATCTCGTGACAGGGAAAAGAGTTATAGGAAGTGAGAGAAGTCTATTTCTTCATGTAGGCCTGGGAGGAAGGAAGTGGCCCCAAGAGTAATAAATCCAACCCCCCCCCCCGAACTGTTCAATTACTGACCTGCTGAAAAGGAGCTGCAGAGCATCCAGACCAGTGTGTGTTTCTAACATAACAGAAGACTTGAGTGGCCATTTCACAACAGATGACATTTGGCATTGCATCTTACCATAAACATCTCCAAATTTTTTACTCCACTTCACTCTGTTCAGCTCCCAAGTTGTAATTCTCTCCCTGTCATATGTTGTTCTGCTGCACCCTCAGGTGGTGGAGGACTGCTAACGTCTTCTACGACAGCTTCTATAACTAAAGGTCATAATTGTTTAAGGGAAAGTGACCTTTGACTGACTGAAATATCATTAATACAAGGAAAGACTTGAGCTGAATGTCCATTCTGCCCCATTCTCAAAGATATACAGTTTACAGATTGATCAAAACACCTCATTTGTCTGTTTACATAATTTTATGTTTGAAAATGTGACTAAATTTAAAAGTAAAATTACATTTAAAAATGGTGTATTAACTTTTTAGATAAAGAAATAAAATAAGTCAGATATTTGCTGAGCCAAGTTGTACAGGAAGTTAATGATCAATCATTAATCAACTAATTGCCAAGTACGAATTTAACCAATTAAACATGTATTAATTGATACTTAATCAATAGTCTAGAAATGGCATTAATTGCACCTCATTTGACATTGTTTTGTCTGGCGGAGCCGTTCACTGGATAAGGAAACTTAAAATAGGAAAAAAGAGAAAAAAGAAAAACAAGAAAAAAATAAAATGAGCAGATAACAATAAAAAACAAGCTCATCAATTAATCAGCTGTTAGTATTTTTAACTATCAGTTAAAGAAAATGCACAAAATGCGTACCCCTAATAGGAAGCCAAGTCTACTTACAGACAGTTGATTTTGGTTGATAACAGCACAATAACATCTGATTTCATGAGATGAAGAGGTGAAATAATCATTTTGTATATAAAAGTGTCATTAACCACACCTGGAAGCTGCTGGAAAAGTTTGAAATGCTTGAAAAGAAGATTTTGGAAAAGGTGGATGAACCCTGAAACTGTGATTTTAGTTGATATGTGCAAATCTGATGTTGAGGACGTCAGAGCAGACAAAGTCTGGAAGACCCCCTGGCGCACCCCTGAGGGGGGCCTGGACCCCAGTTTGGGAACCAATGTACTAAATGACCTTACGACACCCCCTCTACAGGCCTCATCTGATTGGTTAACACATGAGTTTCACTCGACAGTTTATGTAAAATAAAAGCTTCTAATGAGAACGTCTTCCTTCCTGATGAGGACTAAAGACTCACAGGCTGACAAGAGCCACACAACACTGAAAAAAAACACAAAAATTAATGACTGAAATGCACCAACAAATATTAATTTACTCTAAGATGAATTCTGAGGCTTCAAATGGGTAAATTCAGTTTATTCAAGAAAATGAACTTTGGTTAGATTACACACAGTACACACAACCATTAGGTGTGTGTTGGATCTCACAGTCAAATGAGTTAACTTAGGCTGTTGTACTGGGAAAGTAGAGCGGTCAAAGAGAAAGCTATCAGAACCATAGATAGCACTCAGATGGTCAAAGTTGTCATATGATCAAATAGAAACTTGACAGACATATGACCAAAAAACCCAAAGAAAATTATTCATTTAGTTGAATAGTATTTTGCAGTTTAATTCAAATTTACAAAGGGTGTATTTCTGGGTAGCAATCTGCCTGTCCACCCAACACTGTTGGAGGTTCCCCTCTCTCTACTGGCCCCACCACCCCACCTATGTATATTTACACCTCTGCAGAGCTCATAGGAATCAAGTGTTGGTTTGATACTCGAAATCAATATAATGCTGTCAGTTCATTTACAACTTAACACATGTAAGTATGTGAGCATATCTTTTTTCATGGCTGATGTACCTAAGAAATCACTTTTTAGTCCCTCACTAAACATGATGAATCAAACGTTTTTAAGTTATTAAACAAATCTTTAATTTAATACTACAAGCTAAAATAAATATTTCATGGTTCTACTGTTTCACTATTAAAATCATACTTTCTAACATTTTTTCAGCAAAAGGCTGACCTCAGCTGCTCTCTCAGGTGAGCTTCCCACCTCTTTTTATAGACCCCTTTTTCCTGATTTATAGTGCTAGACTCCCTGTTACCTTCCCTTCCAGGGTTCTTATAAACCTTCAACCCTACAACCCCCCAAAAAATGGACCACTGGGCCACTTTTTTGTAATCAACATTTGACCACATTCTTTAAAGACTAATTCTTTGATTTGTTTTAATTTTTGGACAACTTTATTAGAGAATCCTGGAATTAAACTGAGGGGATAATGGAATATCTTTGGGAAACACACAATGCTCACTTACTGGTTAAGACCTTGCATGTCTAACAGCATGGGGAGTAGATCACATATCTGCCAAAACACACCACGACCTGGCGTTTTGGCTGGAGACACTTGGAGAGGACTGATGGAAGGCGTTAGGGACTGTTTTCAAGGTGTCTATCACACGTGTTGATTTACGGAAACTGTAGAAGAATTATTCAAAACGACAGGTGCGATGTGCCCAGAAGCACAGAGGTTTCTGTGGTTATACTGCAACAGCCTGATGCTGGTTGCGCAAAACGTAACCAGTTGGACCTGTGGTGTGTAAGTGTGGTTTAACAGTGTGCAACATCACTGTTGGAGCCTGTAGAAGGAACAGATTCCTGTCAGTTCGCCATCTGTATAGGATAACCGTCGTGGATTAGGAATTTATTAAGAGTTTTTACATGGGTGTGCCTCCATCAACTTAAAGGGAAAATTCAGCATTTTTATTATGTGGATGTCAGGTCAGTGTTGATGGTAAATGTAGTCAATAAATTCCTCGGTGCTGCTATATTGACAAAGACAGCTGAGTTCTCCTGCTCTCGAAGCCTTGCCAGCAGAACATTGTCCCGGATGCATTGCGTGCAGGCTTCTAACACGCTCGCCCATGTTGCTGTGTATCACCACCCAAACCTATGGCTATTCATTTGTTGGCCAAAACATAGCTTTATGTGACAAAAATACTCATCTAGCACACCCCCTGGCTTCCCAGAGATGGAGACTAGAAATCCAAGCTGAAATAGCCTGTAGTTCTTCCTTAACACCAACAAAATCTATTTGACATCACTGGATTTATTTCTCAGAGACAGTGCATATTAATAAACCTCACTGTAAATATGCCAGAATTAGCCAAAAGGCTAGTTTTCATCCTCAGTCCCTGGCTAGATGTAAACTAGACGACCTAAAATTAATATAAAAATTTGTGGGAATTAAAAAAACAAGTTATGATAACAATTCTAAAGGCATGCTGATTACAGTAAAAGCAGAACACAAACAGTATTAAGAAGAGAACTGACATGTGCAGAGTGAAAGCAAAAGCAGTGCAAATCACAGTTCAAAAAGACCAGCCGCAAACAGCCCCACAACAGCAACGGCACAAGCAGGGTCAGCAACAACAGCAACGAACAAATGCAAGCAAGGACAGACACAAGAGAAGGAGGAGAAGAAAAGAACAGCTTCACACAAACAGACATAACTGACTGTGTTAGTGGAGACAGATTTGGTTGCTTATAAGCCATGTTCTTAAGGACCTGTAAATAGCAAGTTCTCTGATATGAGCGGTGCATCATTCCACCCGTGTGCAGCTGAGAAGGCAGATTGACTAAAAGTGGATATTTTCAAAGGGATGATGCAGCTTACTCTTGTGATGCCTCTTGTGATATGATTTGTGTTTACTTGTTGTCTCACAAAGTTACTGAGTGGGGGAGGAGCCATGCACAAATCATTTTATAGATAAAACATATATTTGAATATTTGATCAAGCTCAGAAGACTATGTTCTTTCAGAACATGTCAGTGGTGAAACTGTTTGCTTTCTTTTCAATGGTTTTCATGGCTTGTTTGTGTGGTGATTCTAGTGGCTTTGTGGTTGAGCTACTTGCCTGCAACCAACTTGTTGAACAGTATGTTAGGCATGAAATTACTATAGCATTCATAAGCATTCTAGCAGCCTCATTGATATGCAGTTTCCTATGAATCTTAAATTTGCTATGTTGTGTTTAATCCTGTTGCAAACCTTCTGAGCCTGAGTCTTGAATGTGAGATTTGAGTCTAACATAATTCCAAGATATTTATATTCTTTGACAATTTCTAGCCTTTGTCCAAGTACAAGTACGAGTGGTTCAACGGTATTGCTAGCTTTCTACTGTATGTTAAATATATGCTTGTGGTTTTTGACACGTTTAATTATAGGCAGCAGTGGTTTAGCCATTCTGTGACATGAGTCATTTCGTTGGTGAGGATGGAGGCAACTTGTGTACATCTGTGTCTCTACCTTTGGATGTACAGCTGGCAAATCATTGACATACAAGCTGAAAACAAGATATGGTTCCCTGAGGGACACCATGGAGAATAGTGGACTGATGGTTATGAACTCTGACAATTTGGGATCGGGCAGAAAGGAAAGACTGTCCACCTAAGGGACAACAGTGGAGAGGTTGAAGACAGATAAAGAAGACAGAGGATAACAGGGTTAACTGTATCAAAGGTTTTCCTAAGATGCATGAAGGACAACAGATTTTACAGCAGAAGAACTCAGCTTTCTCTGTTAATATAGAAGCACTGAAGAATTTATTGCTCCAGTTGACTTCATTTACCATCAACACTGACTCGACATCCACATAAATAAGTAAGTGCAGAATTTTCCCTTTAAGTGACTGAGCTGTGACCCGTGGTTCTATTGTCATGTTGCCGCAGGTTTCAGAATACAGTGTCACACCAGTGAAGCTGGTTATTTCTTGCCTGCGCTGGTTTGTTATCTCACCATGTGCCCCGGTGGGAGGAGAGGTGTGGTAGAGGATGTGGCATTGCCATCACAGCGCTGCTCTGTCAAGAATGCTCAGAGCAGTTTGACAGTTAAATGCATTTGTGTGATTTTTTTTTTTTTTTTTTCTTTTTTTGTGTTATTGTTGTTGTGTTTGGACAACTGAGAATGGGCCATGAGTCTATCAGCCATTTGGACAGATGCATTTAGCCCAAGCAGACAATTGGTCATTTATCTCTTTTACAGGAACCTATTACCACCAAGAAACTGTAGCAACACAAAGTTGAAACAGTAAATTACAGTCAGGCACATAGATTTGACTTAAATATCAAAAAATAAACATTTAAACATTAAATAATGAAACATTTGCACAACAGGGACTCCATTGATTTCACCAAAAATTTAAAATCATCTTTAAAATCCTACTTTCACAATTCAGGTGGGAACAACAAATGGCAAAATCTCCAGAGGACAAAGATTGTAATTTCCGTGTATAAAGTTTAAAAAGAGAATATAAAAAAGAAGGAATTTTGCCAAGAATGGCTTTGAAAATAAACGCATACCAATGACACACCGATGCACACAAAACAGACCTCGCTTTTGAATATAATACACAGATGAGTAAGAAAACCACACTTTGTGATGAATCTCAGAACCACATGTGACACACTGTTCAGCATGTGAAAACGGAGAGCTGAAGCTGAAACAACACACCTCTACAGTCAATAAAAGGTCTTGTTTTGACAGTAAATTCCTAATGATAGTTTCAGCTTTTAGTAACATGCTGGATGCATGCCTTAAAAGACAAATGGTCAGCAATTAAAATCTCCAAATATTTAAAAGTAAACACCAACTCAATTTGTGGACCTTTTCTGGTAACAATTTTCTGGGACAATGCTGATCTTACTGCTCATGAAACAGCAGAGAAGACATGTTTAATTTTATTTGCATTTAGAGCAAGTTTCAATTGACAAAGCTGTTCTTGTAGTCTATCAAATGCATGCTGAAGATACTCAAAAGCCTTTGCAGGAGTGCTTGCAAAGTGATAAACTCCAGTGTCATCAGTGCAGAAATAAAGTGCTGAGTTTGGAATATTCTGTCCAATGCAATTTATGTATATAGTACATAATAGTGGGCCCAGGACCAAACCTTGTAGGACACCTTTGTGGAGTAGATAAAGGTCAGGTCAGGCTAGGCTCTTTGATTGGGTAAAAGTAGGGTGACTGGGTCAAAGTAGGGTGGCAGTTAAAGATACGTTAGGCCAGGGGTGGAGGATGGTGTCACTTGTCAAACAGCTGAATAGATTTACGATACCAGTGTACACTACTATATACTGCATAGTGATCTCAGGGCCCCATGATACATGCTATCATGTGAGCTGGGGCATTCATATACAACCCATTTCCATAACAGGTAAAATGATAGATTCTGTTTCAGACAAAAAGAAAAATAAGATTGGTTTCCTTAGTAGAACCCGAGAAATAGCTTGAGAGTTTTGGGTATGTGTATTGAAAGACAAGTGGTCATCAATTAAAAGTAGATACAATTCAATTTGCTGACAAATTCTGGAACTATTTTCTAGGACAATGCTGATCTTACTTTTGAGGAGCAAAGGAATAAATGACAGTGTCATCAGCAAAGAAATGAAAAGGGACTATTCTGTCCAATGCAATTAATGTACAGAGTAAAGAATAGTGGGCCCAGGACCAAACCTTGTGGGACCCCTTTGTGGAATAAGGATCAGGCCAAGCTAGGTTCTTTGATTGGGTTAAAGTAGGATGGAAGACAGTGAAAGGTACATTAGGTTAGAGTTAGGTCACACGTCAACAAGACTGAGTAGATTTATGATGGCACATTTTGATAGCCATTGCAGAGCCTGACGAGAAGTCAAAAAGTTATTTTGCATGAATAAAACTTTAAGCACATTTTGCAGTGTATTCACAAGTTCAGAAACATGCAAAACAAATTAAAACAGTGCAGTGTGGGAACTGTTTAAGTGTAGGAGTATGGAGTGGCCGCAGTTTTGCATTAGGTTAAGAATAAGAAAACAAATGTGAGCTGGGAGGCTGAGGGTGGAACAGCTTGCTGAAACTGTTTTGTGGTGTGTGCCTACAGGAGCTGCGCAACCCTGTGCCCCTTTCTCTGCAGAGCTGCAAGAACAGGAACAGGAAGACCAGCCTGTGGTTTACAAATCTAAAATCAGCAAATGTTTTTTACTGCCAACTGCTGCTGTGCCAATTCGGCAGAAGTATGAGCAATTTAACAAGTAAATAGATGAGTGTGAAGCAGGGTGGCACAGTGGCAGCTGTCTGTGGTTATGGGCAAGGGTTTGCCACTGCTAAACATGACCTTAAACCAGCTAACCACGAGAGCAAACACACTGAAACTGTGTACCCACCAAGAAGATGAAGTGAATCTTGATATTAATTCATAGCTCAATTTGTATGTAAAAAGCACTTTAAAACTTGTTCATTTGAAAGGACTTAATGTTAAATGGCTGTTTTTCCTTTTTGTTGCAGCTTGTTTCTTTCTGCTGACCACTGATTAAGGTTGTACATCAAAAACCGTCACACCCTGCCATCGAGAAGTGTGTGTGTGTGTGTGTGTGTGTGTGTGTGTGCATGTAAGTGTCAAGCAAGAGATGAGTCAAAAATGTGAGGGGGCAGGATTTCCTTCATATTCTAGGATGCATTGAGTAGGACACAGCTCTTCAGCCAGCAGACAGCCTGGTATCCTGTCACCCAGGTAAGTGCCAACATCTAATTTTTATTTCATTCAAATCCACCTGCTGCTGTAAACTGGTATAAGAGTTTTTACTGCAGATTCAGAGTGTACATAGTGCTCAGGGTGATGTAAACTGTAGGAAAAAAATCAGCTGTTACGGGAATTTAATTTTGAATTTTCACTCTTAATTTCTGCTTTTCTCATTAAATAATTTGCTAAAATGATAAAATAACTTTTTTCAAAATGACTTTGCAATGTGGGCAGCATCAGGGTGTGCCATCTTTAGAAAACATTTCTGCCAGTTTCACTTCACGAGATGTCTCACCACCAGCTTGGTGTCGGAATACAGAATACGCTTATCGTTTTAATATAAATACAGATAAATATAAATATCCATTTTGCTATCCTCAGACGGGATGATTTGCAAAACTTTTTTTAAAATCGTAAGTTATATTTGTAAGTAAATCTTTAGGTTGCACCAACAAGGATTGTTAATTATTGTTAATTATGCTGCAGCAAAATTTAAAACTAGCCTAAAATTAAGAATACAATTAAACCTGTCTTTTCAGTTTAGTTGAAACCAGGGGTTTTTAAACTGGGGTGTGTAGATCATCAGAGATCCTTCTGCAAGTTGTAGAGGGTAATCAGCAAGAAAAAAAAAAAAAAAAAAAAAAAAAAAAATATTTTAACTTTCATCACATTTTTTAGAAGTTGGATCAACAAGTGAAGAATCAGGATTGGCTGTTTTGATAGATTGTAATTTATAGTGATCCTAGTTTGATCATTGATTAGCTATCAGTGATCAAAACTTGCATGTGCATATTGTGGGGTTTCAGCTGTTCTTGGCTTCTTAAATTTAGCTCTGTTGCACCAAAACTCCCATTTAAAATGTGACTCTGTTAAATTTAAACTTACACTTGAGGTTTAACTTTTAAAAATCACTGCCTATTCATTGCCAGTTATTCCAGGCAGTCTCTTTTTTCCTTACTGTTGTCCATTTTTTAAATCTTCTATTATTTGGCCATACTGTTTCATTAATTATCATTATGATAATTAGTTGTTAGAGTAACAGCGTATCCACGTCGATGATTGCAAAAGAATTTTTTTAAAAATCATCTCGTTTGAAATTACAATTAGGCATGAAGTTTCTTGCATGTTTAATATTGGTGTTGAGGCAAACATTAGGTTAATAAACAATCTTTTTAGGCTACGGTCTTGCTAGCTTATCCAAAAAGTGAAGAGATGACCCAATGTGAGACACCAAGAACGCCCACCGGGCACATAACATGCAAACGACATGGCACCGCCCCCGGGTGAAATAGTTTTTGGGGAATCCCAAAAACCATAACTTTAAAAAAACAAAACAAAACAAAACAAAACAAAAAACGTCTAGCCAGCTAGCAAACAATAGCATTATATTAACTTGCTAGCTGGCTAGCAAACAATGTAACGCTATGTTAACTTTCCAGCTAGCTAATAAACAAAGTAATGCAGCTCAAAGTTTTCCCTCTTTTTTTTTAAATACATACTAGGTCCTGACGGCACTCAGATTTATTTTATTTTAGGTAAATAAGCATCTCCATATTGATTTAGCTTAATTCATTTAGGTCTAAATCACTAAATTTGGTTTTACTAAAGAGGGATTAGTTTTTTGTGCAACAGAGCTCAACTTAATTTTAAATCTGGATTGACTGTTGACTAGTTTTGCTAAACTCTGGTTAAAACTAATGTTAGATTAAATTAATCTTTGTTGGTGCAACTCAGTCTAAGAGCAGTTAGAAGTGTGCAATATTGATGATGAAATCCTACAAAGAAAAAACATCCAGCAGAAGCAGAACTTACTTTTTATTGTGAAAATGCTGAGAGGAAGACAGACAGACAGACAGCAGTCACATGTTCTATATATTGACAATCTTTTTTCAAGAATTTTTCAAAAGTTTGACCATAGTGAAAAACACCAATGATTACAGCACTTTATTTGATTTATTTAGTATTTTGGTTGTATTTTTTGTCTGCTACAAATCTGATGCAAGCTAACCTATAATTAACCTTCAACACAATTAACTATAGCAAATGTTGTCTGAAGAAAAAAAAAATTGGGAGTTAAAAGAGAATTACATGTTTCCTGCAGCAGGGGATGTTTTTGTTTTTAACAGCTTGCCCTCTTCAGTTCCTGCACTGGTGAACATGAAAGCAAAATAATACCTCTGATCTACCCTTCCTTCCTCTCAAGGAGTTCCAAATCAATGATCAGTGCCCTTTTGACCTGGAATACGCCCGGTGGCAGCCATGACAGCATCTGGATTCCAAACCTTCCTCTTTCTCTTCTTCCTCACCTCCCTCCCACCCCTGCTGTTTTACACCTTCTTGAACCAGAAGCTCTGTTGGCAGAAATATCATCTAGGTGTTCCTCAGAGGAACATCAGCATCCTGCTGTGGCACTGGCCGTTCGGACGCTCCTACAGCCTCTACGGAGACACATGCCTCGAGTTGTACAACATTAGCCACTGTTTCCTGACTGATAACACCTCCGCCTTCTCCGCCGCTGACGTGGTCGTCTTCCACCACCAGGAGTTAAGCAGAGGTCTGTCATCGCTGCCCTTGCACAGGGACCGTCCGGCCTCCCAGCATTGGGTGTGGCTGTCCATGGAGCCTCCAGTCAACAACGCCAACCTCTCACAGTTCAACGGCCTCTTCAACTGGACCATGAGCTACAGGCGGGATGCAGATATATCTATCCCATATGGAAAGACCGTGCTAGGAGGTGATGAGCAAGGTTACCAGGGTGCACCAAATCACTCTTGCCTTGTGAGCTGGGTGGTCAGCAAGTACCAGCCTCAGCAGGCTAGGGCTGAAGTTTACCAAAGCCTAAAGAAGTACATTCCCATCGAAGTGTATGGCAGGTGGAACAAGAGACCACTGTTGGACAAGAAACTATTGCCAACCATTGCAAACTGTCTTTTTTACCTGTCTTTTGAGAACTCTGAGGCCAAGGACTACATTAGTGAGAAGCTCTGGAGGAATGCTTTCCAAGCAGGAGCTGTACCCATTGTTCTTGGCCCAAGCAGGACCACCTATGAGGCCCTGGCTCCCCCTGGTTCCTTCATCCATGTGTCTGATTTCAAGACCACAGCAGATCTGGCTGCTTACCTGAAGCAGGTGGCTGCAGACAGGGACGTATACAAGAGGTACCTCCACTGGCGCCGAACTCACAGAATAAAGACCTACACCGATTGGAGGGAGCGCCTGTGCCAGATCTGTGTTCAGTACCCCAGATCACCTGCCCATAACGTCTATCAGGACCTGCAGAGCTGGGTTCACAGCTGAGATTGTGATCTGCTCCCACGGAGGTGTTTTGAATGGGGCAGCTGATAGTGCTGAGTTACCACATGCAAATGTGAAATACCAAACCGTGACAATTCAATGTAGGAGTGCATTTACATCAGTCAGCCATGAGGTTTGGTAAACAGTAAGGAACTGCACAACACAGACAAAAATCTCAAGTGGTTGGTTGGTTTTGCTTGTGTAGCAAGAAAAAGCAGAAGTGGGAACTCGTGTTTAACCATAAATAAGAATGTTCCACTTGTTCTAACCACCGAGGAACGTTTCTCTTTGTGACAAGCTACTGATTACTGCAAACGATGAGGAGTGTTTCATCATTCTTTATCTAAAATGTAAAAAAAAAAAAAAAAAATCAAAACAAACATTTATTTGTTCTGTTTGCGCCAGGCTCCTGTGTACTTTTTAGATTGTCTCCTACTCAGTGGTTAATATTTGGTCTGGTTCAGGCAACTCAAAACACATGGTTACACAAAACTAACTAACTGGAGAGAGATAATAATAATTTCTCTTGTATAGCACTTTCCATAAAGTTGCTGCAAGTTGATGTTGAAGTGTTTTTATTACATGTGTATTGATGTATATGCCACCCAAGACCAGGATCTGGCCCAACAATGACAAAAAATATTTTGTAGGTATTCATGTACTTTGGTGATATTGTATTTATATTGAAATGCTTGATGACTCATCCTTCAGTAAGAGGTGTTGATAAAGTTTCGTCCGATGACATGCTTTCTCACTAATGATGCATTTGTGGAAGACAAATACAACCATTCACCAGAGGAAGCCGAGTGGAGTGTTTCTTTGGAACAGGCTTCAAGTTATCTGTTTGTGTCCTAACCAAAAGTGATGCAGTCAATCAGCATCCTAGGAGGGACTACTGGCAGCTACATGTGTGGTTTTAGGTGTGATGGCAGTGAGGAGCGTCCATGGGAACAACTTGTCTCAAACATACAATGGCGGCTCCTGAAGAGGTTAGCGTAGATGCTGTGATAGCATCAGTTATATCAGAACTGGAGAGTATTTCTTCATTGAAAGAAGAGCAAAAAACTAAAGGCATTTTTTTTCCATGGAAAAGATGTTTTCACTGTTCTCCTGACCAGTTTTGGAAGATTTTCTCACTGTACAAAAGAACCGCTTAATATGACGTCTTCCGGTTGCTAAAGAAGCTAACTTTAACTGTTTGCTAGTGATACCATTAGCAGGCAACAGAATTGGGCTCAGCAGGCAATAGGGAGCAATAGGGAACACAGCACTGAGGCCATGCTGAGGAGGCGTTACTGTGTGTTCTGCCTAAGTTTGATATTGTTTGCATATTTATTCCTTAGTCTCATATCCTGGCCTATCATTTGCTTAGTACCGCCCACAGTGTAGGCCTATTGGTTACCTGATCTGTCAATCAATCAGTCATAGCAGACACTAATTGTATCCTCTTTTCAGTTGTTCCAGAGAGAGATTCAGGACAACAAGTGAGCAGTTACTTTAGCTGAGAGAAAACCTTAGTTAGACCTGCATTATTGGACAGTGACAGCCAGTGCGCGTCCTTTGAGAAGTAAGTGTCCTTTTCTGTTTGCAAATAATAATCTAAGTTGTTACATGTGGGCTGTGTGGTTCATGCTTATGTTGTTTGTTAGCGTGGTTAGCTGTGCATTCATTTTGGGTCTAAGCTCACATATATGTATTATATGGCTATGTTAGGCAAGCAGCAATTAGTGCTGTGTGGTGCAATGCTGTATCATGGAGTGAAATGCTGATTGTTGTAGACAGTAAGAGTGCTCTTAACTCAGTGATGTCCTCTGCAATCATGCAGTCGCCAATGCTTTGTCTGTTAGGTGTGCTGCCGAAAGGAAATGGATGTAATCCTCACCAAATCTAATGGTGCAGGATAGCACTTATTACTGGGTGCAGGACAGCGCTGCGACATTGGAAAACTAAAGGAGATATATCAGTGAAGGAGTGGTTTGAAGAAATGGCTAAAATCTCCTCCTATGAAAGACAGTGTTACAAGCTGATAGATAGGCAAGACATCTATATGAAAATATGGGGCCCTTATACAAATGTAACCTGACATACTGATGAACTGCACCCTTTCATATAATCTGAGATAGCTGGTCTTCATAATATGATGTACAGCTGGATATTTATGATGTGATGTGATATCATATATCATATATATGATATCATGTAGAATATGTATCATATATGTATATGTGTGTGTGTATATACACAAATATATGTATATACAGTTAGGCCCAGAAATATTTGGACAGTGACACAGTTTTCATGATTTGGGCTCTGCATGCCACCACATTGGATTTAGAAATGAAACAACTGAGATGCAATTGAAGTGCAGACTTTCAGGTTTAATTCAAGGGGTTGAACAAAAAAATCCTATGAAACATTTAGGAATTGCAACCATTTTTCTACAAAGTCTCCTCATTTCAGGGGCTCAAAAGTAATTGGACAACTTAACATTACCATAAATAAAATGTTCATTTCTAATACTTTGTTGAGAATCCTTTGCAGTCAATGACTGCCTGAAGTCTGGAACCCATGGACATCACCAAATGCTGGGTTTCCTCCTTTGTGATGCTTTGCCAGGCATTTACTGCAGCTGTCTTCAGTTGTTGCTTGTTTGTGGGTCTTTCTGCCTTAATTTTTGTCTTAAGCAAGTGAAAAGCATGCTCGATGGGGTTGAGATCTGGTGATTGACTCGGCCGTTGCAGAATATTCCACTTCTTTGCCTTAAAAAACTCTTGCGTTGCTTTCGCAGTATGTTTTGGGTCATTATCCATCTGTACTGTGAAGCGCTGTCCAATCAACTTTCTTGCATTTGGCTGAATCTGAGCTGAAAGTATATCCCTATACACTTCAGAATTCATCCGGCTGCTTCTGTCTTCTGTCACATCATCAATAAACACTAGTGACCCAGGGCCACTGGAAGCCATGCATGCCCATGCCATCACACTGCTTCCACCATGTTTTACAGAAGATGTGGTGTGCTTTGGATCATGAGCTGTTCCAAGCCTTCTCCATGCTTTCTTCTTCCCATCAGTCTGGTACAGGTTGCTCTTAGTTTCATCTGTCCAAAGAATGCTGTTCCAGAACTGGGCTGGCTTCTTTAGATGTTTTTTTGGCAAAGTCTAATCTGGCCTTTCTATTTTTGAGGCTGATTAATGGTTTGCACCTTGTGGTGAACCCTCTGTATTTGCTCTCATGAAGTCTTCTCTTTATGGTAGACTTTGATACTGATACACCTACTTCCTGGAGAGTGTTCTTCACTTGGGTGGATGTTGTGAAGGGGTTTTTCTTCACCATGGAAAGGATCCTGTGGTCATCCACCACTGTTGTCTTCTGTGGACGTCCAGGCCTTTTTGAGTTCCCGAGCTCACCAGTGCGCTCTTTTTTTCTCAGAATGTACCAAACTGTTGATTTGGCCACTCCTAACATTTCAGCTATCTCTCTGATGGATTTCTTCTTTGTTTTCAGCCGAAAAACAAAGAACAGGATGGTCTGTTTCACTTCTATTGAGAGCTCCTTTGACCGCATGTTGTGGGTTCACAGCAACAGCGTCCAAATGCAAATGCCACACCTGGAATCAACTCCAGACCTTTTACCTGCTTAATTGATGACAGATTAACAAGGGAATAGCCCATGCAGCCCATGAGATAGCTTTTGAGTTAATTGTCCAATTACTTTTGGTCCCTTGAAAAAGAGGCGGCTACATATTTAAGAGCTGTAATTCCTAATCCCTTCCTCCAATTTGGATGTGAATACCCTCAAATTAAAGCTGAGAGTCTGCACTTTAAGTCCATATTGATTATATAACTGTATCTTGAATATGTTTTGGTAAACAGCTAAAATAACAAAACTTGCGTCAGTGTCCAAATATATATGGACCTGACTGTAATGCCCTGTCTCTGCTGTTTCCCCTCTGTCCTTGTTTCTTTTGATCTGTCTTGTTGTAGTTTGTTGTGATCTTTTGATTTATGGATTGGCTTAGCGTGTTTGCATATATATATGTAGTTTTATTTTATTTTTTTGTTGTTGTCTTTCTCTTGTTTGTTTGAAAAATCAATAAAAAAGAAAATTATTTAAAAAAAAAGAGTGCTCTTAACTATTCACCACTCCAGTGCGCCATTCAGTGCAAATAGTCAGGTGGAGTATGAGTTATGGCACTGCCCAGTAGTGATACATGTTCTGTATATAAATGCAAATACATAAGAGACATTGCATGTTACTGTTCATTAGTTTGTATGTTATTGTTGTCAGTTATGATGTCGTTTAACATATCATTTGCCATTATTGGGTAAGAGTATTATGGTACACAGTGCTATTACTCTGTATATCTGATTTGTAATATTAGTTATATGTAGAACTTATGCATAATGGTGTTATATTCTCTAAGGCTGCAGTGTTGTATGTAATTCACATGTAATTAATACTTATTTTATGTCTTTTATTTCTATGGTTATAGAACCACACGACCAAACTTGCTGTAAATGGTATAAATGCTGCACAGTGCATGAAGTTTACAATAAAGTTAACTGAAGACATTCCCCTGAGCATTCTTATCAATGCCCTATGGTGATTGCATTAATTCAACAGCAACCTAGGGTACTTAAAAATAGGACTGCTCTCTCACTTGACGTTACATCCACTGACGCTTTAGCTTGCTGGTGGGTGGGCATAGCACACAGCGCTATTGGCTGCTACAAACACAAATTAATATCTGTGACAAGTCTCTCCCTATCTGTCTTACATAACCAATAAACACTCCCCTGGCTGTTTCATGGGAACTTTAAAGATCTCATGTTTCAAGTGTGTTTGGAACCAGCAACAACCATGTTTTCCACATTAAAATCCTTACAAAGGCATCTATTTTATGTCTACCTCATTAAAAATTCCAGAATCTATAAATACGCACCTTTATATCAATTCAAAAATTGTCCTGCTGGAAACAAGATATCTCCACCTTCACTGTGAAGTCCATCACACATGTATAAGTCGTAAATTGGACCAGGATAGACTTCCAAACTATTTGTGATGTCACTAATCACACCTGTAGGCCCGCCCCTTAAAAATCAGATTTTCAGTGAGCATGGAGAAGCTTTCTACATTCAGTAGGTAATTATGAAAACCGCCTGCTTGTGTCAAACTCTGCTCATACATCGTTCTGCACAGTGAAGCCCAAACATTCAACTGTAGGGGCAAGAAGAAAAACATATTTTCGAGTGGAGGGGGGACTTCAACATTTTTACAAAGTACTTTAACAAAAGATGCAAGAAACACTAAAAAAGTAAAAAACAGATAAATAGATAAAAGTATTATTGTCCAGTTTAGGTGCCATGACAGTAAAAGCAGTCAGGCAAAGCAGCTGCATTTTAGTGCATTGTCAGCACTTTTTCATCAGCCAACATCTGTGGTGTTAAAGACAAACATTTTATTAACACCAAACAATCATCCTTGAAAGGCACAGTAGGCTTCAAACAAAGTGCTTATCAAATGCCTCTAAAGGAAGCTGCATCTGACTGGCTTTGGTAACTTTGAAACTTTCAATCCAACAATCACACCCACTTTAAGCATCAAACATCCAGCTGTGTGAAAGTGTGAAAGTAGACAGAGTTTTTGAACTTCTCTTTCAAAGTATTTTTTCCCCCCCATTCTTCACACAGCTACTTCTGTCACTTTTTGTGTGAACAACTGAGCGCAACAGAATGCTTTCCGGGGGAAAACTGAAACTGCGTCACATCAAGACAAGGCAGGCAAGCAACACACGATGGGCCCTGCTCTTCACACATTGATGAGTTATCTAGATTAGAAAATATTCAGTGTTTTTTTGCAAATCAGGGGAAATTTGCTGATAGCTGTGTTTATATTGCTTCTGAAGCGTGTTGATAAAACCAACCAGTCCTGACCACCCCACAAACCAGCTGCCAGACTGTGGAATTTTTCACTCCATATGGACAGATCTAGCAGCCTCTCACACAGCAGAAATAATGAAACAACAGCTAATCAGTCTGCTGTCTCTTTGCCTCTGCTCTCTCTCCTTCCCTGTCTGTGTCGCTGCCCCCAAACACACACACACACACACACACACACACAGAGTGGACAGCAATACAGCTTTAGAGCAGTTCTCACGGTGGGAGGAATGACACAGACTTTAGGATATTTTACAGCCATGCAGATATTCATTATCCATCACTGCAACAACTGGGAGACAGTCTGATCACATTAGAAACACTCGTTGAACAAGCAGAACACAATCTTTGCCTGCAGTGACCTGCTGCTCCCTCTTAGTACCTGGTCTGTTACAAAGTCATACGGAGCTCATTATAATAAATCGCTAAAAGGGAACTTGCGTTTACCTCCAAAGCTGACAAACTGTTGACAATAAAGGAAGGATTGAGCTTAGCAAGCTAACCTGTTTTGTTAAGGCAGGTAGAGCATGTTTGCACAGTTAAATGTTTGCATAATGTTATTTAATATATTCTTTTATCACAAAATAGATTCTGAACCTCTAAAATGTAAGTAGTAGCCATGCAGTTAAATGGAGCCCTGCCTGTGTGTCAGTGTTGCTGAGAACTGTCATTGTGGACTCTACTCCACATCAATGCAACATCAAGAAACCACACCCGCTTTACTGTTACACATACGTACAGTGCAGAGCTGACGGACACATTCATGTGGCTGGAAATGTTCCTTTCTGTTCCTTTGTCACCACACCCCACAGTGACGGCATGTCATGACGGTGTTTACCAGAATGAAACCTGTGACCTTCAAGTTAGATGACAGAACTTTCTCACAGCAGCCATACTGACATGAAATAGCAGGATCAACACAGGTGTTACCAGTGACACTAACCAAGGTCTGACTGATGCTGTTTGACCTGGATGGAACAGAACCTGTGTTCACTACTTTATATCAATATGGCTGCCATAAAAAAGGTCTGTTCTTGGGATTGCTGTTGCAAAGTAGTTTCAAGACCAGAATACAATTCTGGCAGGGAAACACTTAACAACCTATTTATTATATTTGTTGGCATGTCCTACCAACAAAAAAAAACCTTAAGAATAATTAATACCAACACTCGAATTTCAGTTTTTTGGTGAAAATGTGTTCTTTAAGGATTTAAATAGCCTATATGAAATATAATTTATGAAATGTTTTGGTTTTCTTTCATTTCTAATCTTTCTCTGTGCCAGAAAACAGCCTTGTCCCAGACAAGAATTCACAACTTCAGACAATTTAAAAATGTGTTAAAAGCCTTTGAATGTAAAACTAATAATACCTGCTGATAACATAGGTGTGAAAATGTGCTATTGTACTCATCAATCAATTTTTTATGAAAATGTTTACCCTTTGTGTCCCAGATTTCCGTCAACTCTGCCAAAAACACGATTTAATCAGGCATAAAAAGGGTGAGCTATAGAGTGCCTAAGTCACAACCTCTCCAGTGTGCCCCATGGGTACAAAATTTGAAAAAAAAAAAAAACCATGAAAGGTAGTCTACGGCTAGAGACGAATTATTTCTCAATTCTGTTTGAACTGTGCCACAAATTACACATATGCTGTTTGTCAGGAAAGTCTCAGTTTGTCATAGTTTAGTTTTGTGCATCATAGCTTCAGCGGCTAACATTAGCTTTTGGAGGAAGAAATTCATGACGTCACTCAGAAGACTTCTGGGGGTTTAGTCTTTGTAATTACATAGCTTCACAGTCTGATACCTAAACAGTTTACAATAGACCGAGACTTTATTGAGTTGGAAAATTATCTTAGAAATTGACAAACATATGTGTAATTTGTGGCTCAAATCCTCTAAGGACCCCTGTCTCACTTCCTGGTTTAAAAAAGGCGGGAATACTGCTCAAGCACTGGTAAACTTTCTATTTTTTAACAAATTCATTAAATATCACTCGTCTATATTTAATTAAAAAATGTATCACCAGGAGGTTGACCTGTTACAAGGTTTAATAGCCAAGAGCTTGATCTTTTCAGATATATTTTCCAGCATAATTGAAGAGTAAAAATCAAAACCCCCTAAAAATATGGTTATGCCCCAATTCTCAAGAATGAGTGAAATGTAATAAAAATGTATGCAAAGTATGCAATTAAAAAATGGATCATAGACTAATGTTATCAGTATTTATGGAGATGCTAAAAGAAAAGTCCTGCCACTGAGATCTAACTAAGAAGTTTTTCATCTAGATGTAACAGAAGGTGTCATATCCTGTGACAAACATTCCCTTTCGCTTTACATAGAGACGGTAAATGAGGGCCCCTCTGATGCCTATTGAAATGTATAACACACATATATATATATATATGTAATAATGATAATATCCTAACAGGGGAATTTTGCATAAGTACGTCTGATTTTTAGATATTTAGCTCTGTTTTCACTTAAAGGTACACTCTCCAGAATTCATCATTCGTCCCAGGCTCGACAAGCGAGCAAGAATGTGAGAGAGCACCGCTGTTCGAGTGAGCCAGAGTGTGAATATGAAACAAATATATTCTGATTGTTTCACAGTGGTTAGAGTGTGTGTATCTCAACCCTGCCCTTGGTCAAAGTGATTCACAGACCTGCAGCTCTTTTTGCATCCATGACACAGACAGAGAGCAGATGAGAGGGACGGAGGCAGCCATGTAAGCTGGTCCCACCTTCACACCCTGCGCCCTGTTATCAGGTAGCAGCTTCACACCACTGCTCAAAGACAGACGCCCAAACACGTCCCCATGCATGGCCTCTGTGTCACACAGACACCACAACACATGTCTAGTGGATCTCAAGTGATTTTTTATGAGTGTATACATTGATTTTTTTAAAGAAAAAATCTACATAGTGTATTTTATTGGAAGATATTAATTTGTACCAGTGTTCTTCTTGTGATATTGCAACTTTAAAGTTACTTCCTCCACTGATAGATACCACTCTATCAGTGGGGGAGGTGCTGTTTTAAGTAGAGTAAAATTATAAATTCAGGACATATAATTACACACGAAAGAATTTGTGATTTTGGATTTTACTGTTTGTTTTGAAAGCCTTAAAGCCTCTGTAAACCCAAGTCCACTACTGTCTTCTAACCCTATAATTTAGGGTCTTATGTGCATAATAGTAAGCATATAAAAGTATTGGAGATCAGATTTAATCCAAATTTGAAATACTGTCATCCAAGTTTTTGTTCTGTTTCCTATTTTGGGTTTGAATCTGGCGTGTTTGTGCTCAGTGTAACAGGTAGTGTTTGGACCCAACTGCAGCACACAGGAGACCAGGAACAATTGGAAATTATGTTTGGTGCAAAACTCAGATACACAGCTGGGTAGGTGTATCTTCTTGGTTGGTTTGGTGGGCCGGACTGGAGTGAGAAACAGATGAGTGGGTGGTGACGTTTGCCCAAACACAAACACAATCACAATAGAGTTCTGGTATAGGCAACGGTACCGTAGAGAAGCAGACAGGAGACTTAATCGTAGAAGCAGAAAATCTGGAACCAGGTAGGCTAACAGACACAGTGAAAGTCTCTGGACCACAGGAAACTACAGACAAGTAGATGGGAACACTCACTGTTACGGCATCGTTGGATGGTAACGCCAGGGAGCCACGGGCAAGCAGGAACCAAGGACGCAGAAACAGATCTCAACATTGGGGACAGAAGGCTGGTGGGTTACTGAGAATCAGACGAGACAGGTGGGTCAGAGGCAGGCAAAGTCGGCAACAGCAAACCAGTCCAGAAACAGGTGCTGGAGAGGCCTGCATGAGTGGCAAAGAACAATCTGGCAGAGAGCGACTGAGAGGCAGGGGTTAAAATACTGGCTTGACTACGGATGAGCAGCAGATGTGTGCAGGGGTGAATGGAGCTGGCTGATGAGGTGGGCGTGGCCAGCAGGCAGAGTGCACTGAGTGACAGCACTGGGCATGCATTTATTATGACAATTACACAATTAATTCCACAAACCAATCATAATAAATCCATGTCATGTGGGTGCAACAAAACTTCTCTGAAACTGATATCAGTTTAAGTGAACGCTATATTTAGAACAGTTTCCCCGCTTTACTTTGCTGTTAGACAGCCTTTACCAACGTCATTTTCCCTCGTAGGACACTGGAGTTGTTGGTCTACAGCTGCCTCGATCCGCACCAAGTGACATTATTTGGACCTGAACAAACATGTCAAACAATAACACTAACTAACACAAACTCCTACAACTCCTGTGTCCTGTGAGGTTAAAACGGAGATGGCGGCCTCAGTTCCCTGTTGGGAAATGCTGTTTGACAACAAAGCAATCAGCAAACATGTTCTCTATATACAGTAGCATGCACTTAAACCTACATTAACCCTCTTTTAAATTTCTTCTTAAGACTCACTTTTATCATATGGCTTTTCTTGGCTGATAGTATTTGTCTTGTTTATATCATATTTTATCTTGTTCACATCGTATACTTGGGATCTTATTTATTTATTAGGGCCCAAGCAACGACTGGTGTGAGGACCCTATTGGATTTGCTTGGATTCTTCTTCTTTTATCATCCTCTTCATTCACATTTTTGAGGGGCTAAATGTGCTCGTAACTTGACACACATTAGTCATGGTGAAAAATTTAGTTTGATATAACTTTTGGTGGTGGGCATGGTCAAATGGCTTAGTCATGCCTTCTAAACAGCAACCCCCATGGCACATTCCACCAACGTGCACAAAAATCAGAACACGCAGGTATCATGCCTGGGCGCACAAAAAGTCTGTTGGGACACACAGCCTAAACCCAACAGGAAGTTGGACATTTTGAATTTTGGCTAAACAATTTCACCATATTTTATATTGAGACAATCCAAAAGTAACAGAAAGTAATCAAATTGCCTTATTTTAAAATTGTGATTCTTGGATTAGGTTACTGACAACAGTTTTTAACAGGTAATTAGTAACTTTGAATTCATTTTTAAAGTAATCCTCCCAAAACTTTTAGATATGACTGCAGAGAGAAAACAATTCCTACATGAAACTGGAGAAAGAGACATTGATGTTAAACTTTTTTTTTTTTTTTTTACCACAAGTCAAGTGCTATTTAGAGAGGACAGACATTTTCAAATTCTGCAACTCTGGATTTGGGGATGAATGCCCCTTAAACACCAGTAGTTTTACAATTTTTGGTACATTTCTGTTCACGGTTGGAGATGCAGCGAATATTTTGCAGCTCTGTACACCTGGTGTCTTTAAAAAGAGTACTAAATGTTTGATGACCACAGCCACACATGCTAACAGCCAAGCTAACAGCTAGCAATGCTAACAACCATGCTAACAGCTGCACATGCTAACAGCCATCCATGCATAGTAACAACCATGCTAACAGCCAGCCATGCTAACAGCCACACATGCTAACAGTAATGCTAACAGTCACACATGCTAACAACCATTCACACTCACCTGCACAGGTTCATTTCATCTGCAACGAACAATTCACATGACACGGTTTGTTTGATACAAATCTGGTTAATTTGCTTGTATCCTCACACTGTTTAAATGGAGTGAACACATTCTCACACTGTTTAAATGGAGTGAACACATTCTCACACTGTTTAAATGGAGTGAACACATTCTCACACTGTGGGGTTAAACAAGCTCTTTTCTGTCACATTAACCATGTGTTTCTTTTCTTTTGACTAACTGTGGTTGTTAGGGGCAGTTCACTTCCTGGTTGAGCAAAAGGTGTGTCTGAGGGGTGGAGACTCTTAAACCTGAAAGCCAGCTCATTGGACCAAACCATGTGCTGCCAAGTCGGGGGGCGGGGGGGCTTGGTCACTATATATGTTGACTGCTGCCTCCACAGCTCACAGGTCTGTTTGAGACTTCATTAATTAATTGTATGAAATGTTTATAAGTCTTAATGTTAGAGGAGACAAATGCAGGATAATCTCTTTTACTTTTGTATCTTTCCCAAATGTTATTGTGTCTCTGGTCTGAACTCATGTGTGTATTTAAAGCTTTTGTCCAGTCTGCACAAAACAGACTTCATCATACTCTGATGTCCCCGTGTCATTTAGTTTATTTGAAGTGTAGTTTTAAATGTCTCATGTTTATCTTGGGCAATATAAAATGACATGTTCCACCATTTCCTGTAGTCCACAATGTCCACATCACCTGTAGCAGGTTTGTACATTAATGTCCTGTTGAAACCAGTGAGACAAAATGTCCTCCTTTCTACTTCTACTGATTTCTCTCGTTTCTCCTACTTTCCTCTGAATGCTGTAATAACTTAGATAGACTGAGGTAAAAGTGTGAGGCAGATTCAGCAAGTTTAACTTTTTTAAAGATGCTGCTGGGAGCATAAACATTTTAAATTTATCTTTAGCAAGTCAAATTTATAAGTTCACTTCTAAGTCTTTAATCATATATAATTAAATGAAGTTGAGGGGAAGTGAAAAAAAAACACATATTTAGAGCCTTTATATGACAATTGGAATATAACTGATATAATAAAATTATTTGCATAAGTGTCTCTAACACTGCCTGTTTCATTGACATCAGAAATAGCTTCTAACTTGTGTCAGTTGCTGTGAAAGAGGTCTGAAAGATTCTGGAGTGAAGAACTGGGTCTGGCCGCCATGTTGGAAGTAGCCAATTAAGGAGCCAAACAAGTAGCTTGAGGGCGCCTCCTGAAGCAGCTGCCGCAGGTTTTTTTATTTCTTTTTATCCCAGAGGTCAAAGGTCAACTTTACTGTGACATCAAAATCTCCAGCTCTCTATGAGTCACTGTACTCCTCTGTTAAAAGTTATTAAAAGATTTGGCTGTCGTTGATCACTGTGGTGTGGCATCAAGTTTTGATGTTTCGCCATGAAACAGGAAGTTGTTGTAATTTTGCACTTTATGGTTGAATGTGCCCCAAACGTAACATGTTTGATAAAATACCCAGCCTAAATACATCTACAGGACAATATTTAGTCAGTGGTGCAAATGGCTCCATTGCACCCCATACACTATTTCAGTGAAGCAGCCCCCACGGTACATTTCAGTAACATGTACAAAAATCAGTAGGCACATGTATCATGTCCAGCCATACAAAAAAGCATCTCGGAGCCACAGCCTAAACCCAACAGGAAGTCGGCCATTTTTTAATTTTGTGGTCAATTTTGGCGCTTTCCATGCGCTTTATTTTAGCAAACTCCTCCAAGAGAATGGATCAGACTGACATCAGTCTAGACTAGCTTGTGATCAAAAGTTATTAAAAGATTTGGCTGTTGCTGAAGGGCGAGGCATGGTGTTGAGTTTTGATGTCTCACCATGAAACAGGAAGTTACTGTAATTTGAGTATAAATGATCCAATCAGCTCCTTCACATGTTTGATAAGCATCTCTTCATTATCACGTTTACATCCCAATCAGGAGTTATACTCATTGCGCCACCAGCTGCCAACCTGAAGCAAGCCTCGTGTGACAGTCATCATCCGATTTACAAAACACGTGACAATTGAGGGCCTTGTTGACCGGTCTGGTCCAATGATGGGGTCACAGCGGGTGCACATCCTGATGGGTGTGAGGGCCTGTTCAATGCTGCTTGCAGCTTTAATTTTAATTGTTTTTATTTTATGCTTTGACATTTTTTATTGTAAAGAACTTTGTAAGTTTGTTTTTGTAAGGTGCTATACAAATAAAGTTGTAATTATTACTGAGAATTATTTTTATTGTATTAATAATATTTCAGAATTCAGAATTGCCTCTTCTTTCACATCCCATTTTTGAGGCTATAATCACATGTATGATCATTCCCAAGGAGGCTTAATCCCAGTCTAGACTGTCTTTACCTTGTTAAACCAGCAGATGGCCTTCTTCACCAGTCTTTGCTCTAAATTCATGGAAGAACATTTTATAAGCTCACATTTACACAGCACTGCATTCACTGAGAAAAGACCATGGCTAATTTGTTGCCAAATATATACATATATAAAAGATGTGTCTTAGTTTAAATGGCTGGTTCACCCAAATTATCAAAAACTATTCTCTCACTCTCCCATTCAGTAATATCTCTTTCCATGCAGATAGTTTGCTTCTACTCGACCAGTTTTTGAGATATCTGCGTCTGTCCCAATACACTGGAGGTGAATGGAATTTAAAGGGTCAGTTCACCCCAAAATCAAAAATACACATTTTGCTTCCTACCTGCCGTGCTATTTGTCCATTTTTCTTTTATCATTTTGGGTGTTCACTTGCCTAGTTTTGGAAATATCGTCTGCCTTCTCTCCAATATAATGGAACTAGATCACGCTCAGGTTATGGTGCTCAAAAATACATATGAAAAAAAAAAACTCAACAGTGATGTCTCTTTCCAGAAATCATGACCATGTCACTCAAGATAATCCACAGACCTTGTTGTGAGCACTTTACAGTGGACCTACTTGCAATACAATCTCCTGGAACTACTTTTTGTCTTCTAAAAGGAAAATAGTTCCTACATGAAACTGCTCACAACAAGGTCTGTGGATTATCTTGAGCAACCGGGTCATGATTTCTGGAAAGAGAGACTGTATCATATGAAGTAGTACCACCACTTCTAACCGCTGTGGCCTGACATGAGTTACAGATTATTGTTTCCTGCTTGATTTTTTTTTTAATCTGAAGCATGCCCATATAATGGCAGTTGCACTGGTCTTTTTTCCTCCTCCTCCTGTGCACTGTAGTGATTTGTTACAAACAACAAAAGCTGTCTGTTTAGCTTAGTTTGCCATTTATCATCAAATTTGACAAAAGCTCTGACGTCATTGGTTTAATCTGCACTACATTTTGTTGTAACTTATCATCATGTTGCTTTTTGGTCAAAGAAAGTGCGGGCTCTACCACGGTATCACGGTACAGTCAAAATTTATCCCCTCAACCCAAACCCGGACCTCTTTAAAACTATGACTAGTGATTATTCTCTGAAAAAAAGAGACAACACAACAAACCATGTTTGACTTCAGGTTATATAAATATTTATTTCCTTCATTTCAGCTGTGGTATATCCACATGCATGCTAAACATGGTGGTAAAGAAGTTCTCTGTAGTGTATAGAACTCGTTGTATGTAGTCTCAAAACAGTCGGTATCAAAGATAGCTAGCCTAGGTAGTTACTTGTTCTAGAGTTCCTTCATGAGACCCATTCATCATCAGAGAGGACGACCGAAACAAGACTTGCTTTGTTTCGCTCTCAGCACTGGTGAAGGGAAAGAAGCGGAGCTATGTAACATTTTAAAAAAAAAAGGCAAACATCATGAGAATTGGATCTTTTCTGGTCATTCCTCATCCCTCCGACCAGTAAACTGTCCTTCGGTTTGTTCTGCCAGCTCAGAATAAAACAGTCTTTACATCGACGTTAAAGATCTCCATGTTAATACTCCCTGGTATCTGCTGTAGGTTTTTCTTTTGTTTTTCTTTTTTTACATATTGACACTCATGTATGTGTATGTGTGCAGCTCAAGTACAGTAGAATGTGCCGCTCCGACAGTGGGAGAGCAGAGAGGCTGAGACAGTGGGAGCAGGCTGAAGAGAGGAGCCACACTGAGCGGCTTTCCTGAGAGAAAGAGAGACGACAGCGAGAGGCCACAGTTCATCCAGGGTTGCTGCACCGTTTCCCTGCCAAACATCTGTCACTGCAAACGGAAACAATCATCCCAGGTGTGTCATAATAATCATCTATACAGTGGGGGCAAAATACAGGAAGGTTCTGCACATCCAGTCCCATACAGTATTTAGACCAGGCGAGGAGAGCAGCTTCAGTAAAGGAAAAAGCAGAGAGTATCTGTCAGAGATCCACCAATCAAATCTGTCTGACTGCAGATAGCATCAGTATAAAAAAAAAATCAGTCTTTCTATTTTTAGTTATGCTAATTCAGTCATTAGAGGGCAACAGACTGGTGTTATGAAACATCTGTACACTGTCAACATTTAAATAAAGTTATTCAATCAAACTTTTTTTCATTTTAGTGTGGCTTAAGAATGATGAAATTAAAATGTAATTTTTTTGGTTGAAAACATCACTCACTCATGAGAATTGGGACGAAACCATATTTTGAGGGGGTTTAGATTTTTAATTTTTAATTATGCTAGAAAATGTATTTTAAAGATCAAACTCTTGGCTGTTAAACCTTATAACAGACCGACCTCCTAGTGATGACATTTCTTTTTAATTGTAGACATCAACTCTGTCAAATGGAAAATCTGACAGAGTCTTACAGAGTTGACAAAATGTTGCATTTTCTTTTTTAAAGTTCTCAGAGTCTCTTAATGTTAATCAAAATACACATTTTAAACCATAATTCTTATCTAGCTTTGATTTACAAGGGCTACTGAGTTAACATGTTATGGTTGAGACACATTTGATAGAAATATTTAATGAATTTGTCGAAAAATAGAAAGTTGCCTGAGCAGTATTCCCCATAGATATGTATAATAAAGGCTAGATGTCTTAAGGCGGAGTCTCTAACGGCATCACTGGCGGCCATCTTACCCCAGGCAAGCTCTCTGGCGGAATCTGTGGTATGTGAAGGAAGGTGAGTGATCTGCACAAATGTAAATACTCTTATCTTGCTGAAATCTTGACGGATTTACAAATGGTTTGGTTTCTTTCAAACGTTATTAACGTGGCTACAATTCTGGATGTTTGACCGGAAGTGTAACATAATTATCCATAAGTGCAGTGTTACAACTACACCTCTGACTTTATAACAAACCAAACCGTTTGAAAATCGGTAGAAAATTGAGCAAGTTATGGTTATTTAAAAAGTACATGCACCACTACAAACAATGTTATGGGTGAGCCAGCTGATTGTGGCAAGATGGCCGCCAGTGCAGACGTGCGATTCCATTCGCCGGCAGCGCGGAGGAGACATCTAGCCTTTATTATACATATCTATGGTATTCCTGCCTTTTTTAAACCAGGAAGTGACACTGGTTGTCCTTAGGGTATAGTTAACCCTTTTATGCTGATTAAATCATGTTTTTGTAAAAATCACAGCTGACAAAAATCAGGGACACAACTTTAAGGGCCAACATTTTCATTAAAAACTGATTTTAAAATAATGATGATCATAATAGCACATTTTTATACCTCTGTTATCAGTAGGTATTGTTAGTTTCAGATTTTGAAGGATAAGTTTAGTTTAAAAGTTTAAAAATTAAAGTAAACCAAAACATTTCATAAATTACACAGATTTCATGTGTACAAATCCTTTTTGTTTTGGTAGGACATGATTTGTCCCAGTTCTCAAGAATGGGTGATACAATTGCCACGATGAAAATGTAAAAAAATTAAATTGTAAATTGGACCATTACATTTAGAATTATGTAAATTATAAATGTTAAATGATCAGTGGAAATACAATGTCTCTTTTGCGATAATTATCAGAGCTGCGGAATTTCCCTGCATGTATTGTAATATCTGTCAAAGTACCACAAAGGCAGGAACCTGCGGTATGCTGAAATGCACCAATCAGAGGACACAATCCCACTGCTCAGGGGCACCATTTCGCTACGGTTTGTGAGCTGAGTAACACGTTTCCTCGAAACGGTGTGCGACAGGCTTTGAAGTTTGTTTTATCTCGTTTGGTGGGTGTGTCAGGTGTTACCCAATCAGCAGTGACATGAATACAAAACCTCGCCCTACTGAGTGCAGCACGCTTGCACACACAAAAGGATGTTAAATGCAACAAGTTTTGCAAAGAAAAGAAGGTTAAATCTCCCACTACCCAGCTTGTCAAATGCAGCAGCCTATGCCTGAAATACCAGGATGTCCTCCTGGATCCTGTCACGTTTTCCAGCATGCAAGCCGGCATGGCGATTCTGACCCGCAATCCTCTGTGCAGTGGAATATGTCCCGTCGACTGAACTGCAGAACAGCTCACTGACAGACTTTTCTTTCAAGAGGTGTCAAAGCTTAAGGATGTAATTTTACCACGAAAATATTTAGTCCAAATTGTATGCATGCTACACGCAACAGTGCATCCTTTGTAAGAGCAGCTGCAGTGTGTACTAAAAGGAAAAAGAAGTTGGTAAATTGGAACTTTTTTTTCAATTTAATTTAAAATTTAAAATTTTAAGCTTCTACATCTTTAAAAGACTTTTACCAGAAATGTGTCAGCGCCTCCTGTAACTGTAATGATCATATGCCCTTCATTTCTGGGGGAATTTTCCTCCCTTCATCATTATTCTCTGGCCCTTGGGTTCTATTTAATCTTGGACTATATTATGCTACGTCCTCCTGATGGTGGAGTCAATGTTATATCTACGTAGAGCTCGCTCCTTTTGTCATGTTTTGCCCGGTGAAGACTCGGAAGGACTGAAATGTGTGTCATAATGTGTGGATACTCTCTGCTTTCCCCAAAACTGTGACACTTGAGTTAAGTTGTTGTTGAGTTGTTACAAATGTGTTTTCAGAAGCCTGGACATCACTACTCTTCAGAGATATTTCCCGTCCTTTCCACATGTGTAGGAACCCTGCGAATATAGTCGACGATAAGGAAACAAACAACAGTTCAATATTTGACACGGTAGCACTCAGGAATCTAGAGGAACATGTTAACACACACACACACACACACACACACACACCACACACAGACCACCACACATGAGTGAGAGGTAAGGTCTCTGTCCTGTACACGTTAGCAGCTATTTACACATCACAAAACCATGGGGACAAGCCATGTTAGTCAGATACCATATATACAGGATGGACTCGCTCTGGTTCAGAGGTTAAGAAGTTTCAAATTCCTTTGAAATCATTCAAGTTATATATATACTGTATATCTATATATACTGTATATATATATTATATATATAGGCTAATTATCAGTAGCAAGTTTGCACAAGAAACTTGTAAGAAGTGTAAATGCATATTGACTCTCAGGTTTCATAACACAGCATCATCAATTCATGCATAGAGGAACTAGACTGAGAACACGATGGCTACATAACATACTGAGAAAGATCACGGTGCTGCATGGAGGCGTGTTCGGGAAATATTAAAATTACATTTCTTTTTAAAAAAATACTTCAATGAAACCAAAGCCTGCAGTGACAACTCAATAAATGAGGGGATATTTATCGATCAATAAACGTGAAGATCTATCAATGAACTGATAGAAATACTTAGTCGAACCTCAGTGGCATCAGAAAACTGGACTCTGCCGTGTGAACACAGGATCTTATGTTCAATATGCATGTCTGCTACCTGACAGAAGTCATTGTGAGTTCTCAGATATTGGCTGTAGTTTTGTGAACAAAAATACAACAAAAAAAGAGTGATGGTGTAAAAAAAAAAAAAAAAGAACAGAAAGTGGCAGCAGAATGGGAGAAATTGGTCCCAGATTTAGTCCTGCTTCGATCCAGCCCTGTGACGTCCTTTAAAATGTCCATGAACGCCTCACTCCTCATCCTCTTCCTCCTCCGTCTACTACTTTACACTCTCCATCCTGTCCGTTAAAAGGCTTGGACTGAGCACAGGGTGTGTGTGGAGTTTGTGTGTATATATGTGTGTAAATTCAACGACTTGCACACACAAGTGCTGCATTCGGAGTGTGGAACGTCTCAGTGTCCAGGGTTACTTGTGGAACCTCTGAAAGTAAAGGGTGGAGTCGTCAAACAGGGGGTTCTTCACCTCCATCTCCCCGGTCTAAAGAGGGACACACACAGAGGGACAGATTCAGAGGTGAAATGTTTTCTCCTCCAGGGTTAGGGTTGTGTTCAGGCTATGTTTGCATGTAGGAATTCAGCAAAATGGAATAAAATAGTACATCATATTAGAATTTGGATAAAGGTGATTTTAAAGGTGTTAATATCTTTATCATTCTGTTGCTGCTGGTACCTGACTTTACCTAAAAGTGTCTGTATTTTCATTTAAAATGTTTTTTCTTAACATAAATTACATAAAAGGCAAAGAAAATGTGATCATTTTTAGCTATTTCAGTCATAAGCGGTCATACTGACCACACGGAAATGCCGCTGTTATATTTTTACTTTTTGCACGTTGAAGATGCATCTTGGTTGCTTAGTAACTATCACTATCTCTGTCAGTAAAACATCACAAGTGGTCTTGATTTCCAATTTCCTGAAAATACAAATAATTAATTAATTTGACTCAATTAAAAACAAAGTAGGGGAGACCAGGGACGGTTGTAACATTTTTTCTCTCAGCACCTATAACTCACTGCATTTTTGTGTTAAAGCTCTCAAATTCAGAAACAAAGTCAGAGTAGAACTATTTTATTCAGTTCTAACCTTGAAAATAGACACATAAAGCACATTAGAATAATGATAATAGAGGATATTTTAAAATTAGTCTGATTTCCACCCTAAAAGACCCTATTTGTTAGATGTCTGATAAGAAAAATACTGGACCTCAAATTCAAAAGGATTACTGTGACATATATTAATTTAATCACTGTGTCAACCCTTTAACTGAACTGGACAATCAGTATTTTCACTTAAATACTTGACTTAAAACTTAAAACTGTCATGACATAAATTTATTTCGTCACTGGAGTAATATATGACCAGACACAGCATCATTGTGATGTACCGCAGCACAATTAGCAAATGGACAAATTTCGAAACAATCACACCAGCCCTAAAAAACTTGCCTCATTCATATGTCTACAGTATATTTTATTCAGTCATAACCTTAAAAATAAACACATAAACCACATTGGAATAATGACAATAGTGGCACATTTTGAAATTTGTCTTTCTTTTATTTTTTTGTTTAATAGACCCTATTTTTCAGATGTATGATCAGAAAAACACTGGACCTTAAATTCAAAAGGATTGCTGCAACACATATTAATGTAATCACAATGTCAATCCTTTCCCTGAACCGGACAATCAGTACTTTCACTTCAGTACTTGACTTGTACTTTGCAGTTAAGATAATCACTGGCAAATGTATTTCTGCATCAGTGTGAGGGAAGGAAAATCATAGAAACAATTTAGTTTCTATTTAGTTGTAGCCATTTCAATCTCTCAGACATGGTTGTTAAAGGATATTCCACCCCAGAATGATAATCAGTATGTACTCACCCCTATGCCGATGTGAAGATGGGTAAGATCTTCAGTTCACAAAACAATCCTGGAGTTTCAGCAGAAAACAGGGTTGCAGCCAATGGCAGTGAAATGTCAACTGTAGCCTCCCAGGTAGCATGTAAACATAGCGTTGATGTACCGCGCTTCATATATCTCATGATATTTTCACACGTGCCTCCATTAAGAGATATACAAAGTCTTGCGATACATCGACGCCATGTTTACACGCTACCTGGGAGGCTACAGTTGACATTTCAGCTAAAAACATGGTCGTAAATGGCGTCTTTTGTGGTTAAATTTAATGTCGCGGCTCGCGGACACTTGGATTACACCACACGAGCAGGATGGAGACATTTTGTGTTTGTTTTGTGTTCTTTTTTTTTTTTACATTTTATCCGTGGTCACCATTCACTGCCATTGGCTGCAACCTGTTTTCTGCTGAAACTCCAGGATTGTTTTGTGAACTGAAGATCTTGACCATCCTCACATCGCATAGAGGTGAGTACATACTGAGTGGACTATCATTCTGGGGTGGAATATCGTTTTAAAGTAAAGAAAAATATAAAACGGACAAATAACACATACAAATATTGATTAGTGCAGCTTTAAATCGAAATGTAACTTAAATTGAAAGAAATCTAGAACTCAATTATGATGACTATAATAAAATTAATGGTATTCAGTTACTTTCCATAATTATATTTGTTAATTCTGGTGACAGGCTTCCTACTGACAACACTGATTCATAATTATGCTGACATGATGATCGTAATGTAAAACTTTCAGTAGAAGTTAAGATAATGAAGCTGTTTTACTCACAGGTGCCAGTCCAGGGCACTCGTACACGGTGAAATCTCCGTCCTCATTCTCCTCGTCTGTCGACGCTCCTGAGTCTGGAACTTTGGGCTCGTCCCTGTGTCTGCAGAGGTTGCACGCACACACAGTCATAAAACATTCAGAGGAAAACACAGATTAGACGAGGCAGAGAGGGCAGGGAGGGGACGAGAGACAGGGGCAGGAGACAGATGACACATGCACGAGAAAGACGAGCGCGTCTGGGCTCAGAAAGGGTGACTCACTTCTCCAGGGAGAGCATCTGCTGCTTCTGGTGCTGGTAGTGGTACATCTGGGCACTGTGGGCCAGCTTCTTGTCCCCGGGCTGGAAGACACAGAGGGGCAGAGGGGACATGACAGAGTCGCTGGTATTTATCCACATCCAGTCACACTGTTCAGCTGACATTCACTCCGCAGCATGTGTCTGTGCTGCACATGTTCAGGCTGAAGCTGCTGAAAGGACGGCTGTGTTTGTCCTTCCAGGGTGCCAGACGGATACAACTAGCCTGCAGTTCATGAATGGTGCTTCTACTGTTGTCACGATACTGACATTTCTACCTTTGATGAAATACCTTGAAAAATATCAATATTCCCCAGAAAACCTTATTCACTCTTTTTGGCTCTGGCCCTCATGAAGCAAATATTGGAGGATTTTGTACTTGTCGGAGTATTGGGAGGAAAATGAACCTAATGCTCTTAGGGCCTGATTTACTAAAGGTTTGCGTGTCTAAAAACGTGTGCAAACTAGATAACACCCACAAACAAATGTGTAAACTGATGACTAACGGTCCGCACTGAGGATTGTGTCTTTCAAATGTGCAAGACATCACACACTGTCCATTCAGTATGTTTGCCTTCATGAATATACAATATGGGATGTTTCTACCCTAGTGTGAGAAATACTGGGAGGAGAAAATGCAGATAGGTTCATTTAGCACACACACTGTGATTCACCAAGCCTGAAAATAATTTGTGGTGACTGTGACTGCGTCTCTATTTAATAATACGTTTGATAGGGAGGTGCTAATCGGCACAGTGGTGCGCAAAGATGGCTGCTGATATTGTGACGAGGAGGCGACACTCTGATTTAAAGTCAATCCTCATGAGCTGTTTGTGGAATGCATTTATTTTTATTTTCATTCAATAATCCTTAATGCAGAAAAACACTGTGATTAAACAAATTCATTGCAGCCTATTTGCAGCCAAACAAAACAATTCACAGCCACTGTGGCCTAAAGAAAATGAACACTGACATTTATTATGTCTTCCTTTTTTCTTCTTTCATTACATTTTGAACTGGGGTTTTTTGGCAGGTTGCGTGTTTCTGCCCCAGCATGCTCCTCTGCTCCGTTGTGCTTCTCTCCAAAAGCGCACACCTCTTCTCTCTCTCTTCTCTTCTCCGTCTTGGACAGAGAGACCTGTACACCGTCTTCGATCCCTCTTTTCAGAACAAGTACAGGCTGACCAGCTGCCTGGTGTGCGCCACAATGACCCAAGTGTCCCAACTGAGAGCTCGGGCCACAGAGGACACAGCCAAGTGGCCACAGAGCCCCCCCCTATGGATTCATCTTTAATTATTTATTTATTTAGTTATGATTTACTGAAGATTGTCGAACTTTTACTATAAGCCAGTTTTTCTTTTGCTCTTGTCTTTTACCTTACCACCCTCTCTTAATTTTATCTGATGTTCTTGACTTTTTTGCTGTAGCTAAACAAAATGTTTATTTGCCTCTTCACTAACACCTCGTGGGATCAAATTTCATTTTGTGCTTGCAGTCATTCTGCTTTCTGTCCAAACTCCCCGTGGCAGAAACCCTCATTTACATATTGCTGTCTCCTTGTTTATCATTTACACAATTATTCTTAGTGATCACCAGCAAAACGCACACCAACCAAACGTGCAGTTTGTTAGAATGCACACGTGATTTAGCGCTCTTTATTTGGTTTATTTGTGTTTTATTTGGTGTTCCTCCTTCACTTCCTTCTCTCCACAAGCCCCAAAAGGATATTACAGCCTTTACAACCTTATTGGCCAGACAGTTAATATTGATCACCTGGAAATCAACTAAACCTCCCTCTCATACTCACACTGGATAAGTGGATATTTTATTAGACTGGAAATGATTCAGCTCTCAGTCTTTGGTTTATCCAGTAAGTTTAATGACACCTGGGGTCTTTTTTTCCAATATGTTAAGAGGATTAAGTTCCCCGCAGTAAATGAATATCTGACAGTGAGGGTTGTGTAGCTGGTGTCATGTGGGTGTGGTACTGCTGGTTTAATATGGACTTCTCTTTTGTTTTCTATTTTGTTTTGTATGGTTTTTGTTATGTTCCTTGTGTGTGTGTGTTTTTATTTATTTATTTATTATTTAATTATTTTTTGGGCCTGTTATGATGTTGACTCTTTCTTTGATTCCCTTTAAAAAAATATATATATTACCACAGAGAAATCAAATCAATCCTGATTAATGCAGCTTTAAACAACCTGTTCACAGTAGTTTCCTGTATATGCACAATTAAAGGTAGCGGCATATGGAAAGACTACACTGACAAAACATTTGGATAAGAACTGAACATACTCAGTGTAAGTTTACTTGCTTGTAACAATGCAGAGATTTTCTACTCACCATATTGTCAAAGGTTTGGGCTCTCATCAGTCCATACACAGGGTAGTCCACCTTCTGAGTCAGACGCACACCCTTCTGCAATCTGTAAAGAAAAGAAAAGAAAAATGGCTCATCAGAAATAAAGAGGTATACCGTACTTTATTTATCAACTTTTGAATACATTTGGGCAAGAAAACGATGGACAGATTCATTGATCAGGGAAATAATCATAAGTTGCAGCTCTATTCTCCCTATCACCAGAAGTGTCTAACAAAGAGATGCTAGTGAGTTGCATTGTGGGAAGTGTAGGCCATCTCTGCCATTTTTTAATCTCTCACAGGTTTCATAACTGTGTGGATATGCAGTACTAAATTAGTAGAGTCTCCCGTTCAATTCTGATGATAACAAAGGCTAAAGGATGAGATTCTGACCAATATAATTTTCTGATAACTGACATCAGTATTATCAGTATATATTAACAGTATTATCTTGATTGAAGTAGAGCTGAAACAACTAAAGGATTAATCAATTAGTGGATTACAGGATATTAAATTAGATAACAAATTAATTTTTTGATGGTTTTACACAAAAATGCAAGAATTATCTGGTTCATCTTTTCATCTCCTTCTACAACAGTGAACAGAATATTTTTGAGTTTTAGACTGCTGGTCAGACAAAATTAGCTACTTGAAGATGTCATCTTTGGCCTCTGGGTAATTATAACAGACAGTTTCTGACATTTCATACACCAATTAATTGATTTATTTGAGAAAATGGTCAACATATTAATAAGTAATGAACACATCGTTAGTTGCAACCCTACATTCAAGTCATCTGTAGTTTAAATCAAGTTTCAACATGTATTTTACAATTTTAAGGCTTCAAATCTTCATACCGACAGAAAAAATACAGTAAATCTGCAGGCTGTTTCATTAAACCCTGAAATAGAGAGACAGAGTTGACATTTGCAGTCAGAGTCTCATGCAGCAGCTCAGACAGGGAGCAATAAATGTCTTACCTGACCCAACAGGCTCCTGCTATGATCAAAGCCAGCGAACCCGCCACGATGAACACGCTGCTCATGACTGAGAAGAAATACATACAGACAGTCAGAGGGAGAGAACGCTGCACAGGCCTGGAGATGTCAGAGGAAGACATGATCCCTGACTGAAAGCTCAGGCATGTGTGTGTTGAAGCAGAGTGTGGAGCTGCTGAAGGGAAGCGAGTGTGAGTCTGTTGGTTTACAGCCCTGCAGTGAGGCCGGCATTGACGGCAGTAATGGAGTGAGGCAGAACTAACTGACAGAAACGTACGAGCTTTGTTCTGTACGAGCCCATAGTAAATGTGCGGTCAGTCCCGAGATTTGAGAACATGCAGTGCTAACATTTCCTCAGACAAAGGAGCTCATTTTACTAAACTGATGTAAATGTTCTGCACTCTGAAGACCTTTGAATGTTCACATCAAGATGGCTGTTGTTTTTCCTTCAGTTTTATTTCCATGATGGAAAATTAGGGCAGTTTATATTGACATTTTACCCCAAAACCAAAAACACATATTTCCCCTCTGGCCTGTGGTGCTTTTTATCTATCCAGGATATTTTTGGTGTGAGTTGCAGAGTTTTGGAGATATCAGATGTTTGCCTTCACTCCAATATAATGAGACTAAATGGCACTCGGCCTGTGGTGCACAAAGCAACAAAAAAAAAAAATACATTTGAGAAATTAAAGACAGCATCTCTTTCAAAAAATCATGACCCGGTTACTCAAGATAATCCACACACCTTGTTGAGCAGTTTCATAGAGTAACTATTTTCTTTCTATTAAAATGGAAGTAGTTTCTGGCAGATTCCACTTCAGAGAGAAAGTAGTTCCAACATGAAACTGCTCACAACAAGGTTTGTGGATTCTCTTAAACAACTGGGTCATGATTTTTGTAAAGAGACACTGCTGTGGAGTTTTTCAGATGTATTTTTTTGGTGCTTTGACGGCCACACAACTAGCACCATCTAGTTCCATTATATTGTAGAGAAGGCAGACATCTCTACGACTAATATCTCCAAAACTCTGCAACTCACACAAAACAATCCAGATGGATAAACAGCACTACAGGCCAGAGGAAAGTATGTTTGAATTTGGGGTGAACTGTCCCTTTAAGTTAAGCTGCTTCAGGTTGTTTACCAGGAAATGTGATCCTGGTAGAAATTTTTGCCAAAATCTACTCCCAGTGGGAAACACAGTATTCTGGAAACAAAATCAAACAATTCTGTACTGACATTGTTTGATATATTTTTAATTATATTATATATTTTTTAATTAAAATGTGTCTGAAAATACTGAAATCTGAAAATTAACATCAATCCATGATACCAAACCAGGTACCAGGTATGATATTAGCACAACAAAAAAGTCCATAATACAATATTTATCAAGATGTTAAAAAGGGGAAGGAAAACCTGCAGAGTGAAATTGCAGATAAAAATTGGAAAGCAGCCTGTGCTGACGCTCACTCTAAATCTATAAATACACACCTAACACTAATACATTGTAAATGGTTAACGTGCTAAGCTTTTTTTTTTTTTTTTTTTTGGCTTATATCCAGAGAACATAATTATAGTAAAAACGAAGGAGGATTTATAGACCTCAGCTTGCCGTTTGCCAAAAAATGTATTGCAGTTATGGAAAAATATTCACAGACCAAGCAGTGTTCAATGGATGAGACAGATGATATAAACCTTCCATTAGAAAGAATAATTTACATATTAAAGGCTACATGCACATATTTTAGAATATATGGAGACCCTTAATCAATTATGTTGGAGTTCAGTTCACAGTCTTTTATAGTTTTTTATTTTTCTTTGAAGTTAAGCACTCATTACATCTATAGCATGTAAAATACTCCATTTAGTACAGATTACCTTCTGTTAAAATAGACATGAAAACTCTGATTACAATTCTCCTATGTGTACACTACAATCTTCATTGTCTCGTTGTCTTACTCGATTTGTTTTCCTTAGTTTTAGCTGCCGTGATGCAAGACAACATTTCCTCTGTAGGCACATCAAATGTGACTAGCTGAATTCCCTCAAACAGCCTCACAAAGTATTTCAGGCACTTATGCCCTTTGCCACAAAATAGATGCGATCGTTCAACATGGTAACCTTCACTGCACTTTTCCTTCACAAGTGCCTTTACCTTGACAGTATGCAAGACCATCCCATGTTACAGCAACCATTGGGTACTTCGCATCTGGTCATGTCACCACCCCTCCTTTGGGTGAAAACAACCACTCGAATTTGACGTGTAAAGCAAATTCAGGTTTCTTGCTGTTTAAACTCAAAAAAAAAAACCATATCACTTTTCCAGCTATTACTCCAGCTCTCACGCTAGTCAGTGCACAGTGATGTAAGTTTTGCTTCAACGTTACATAGAAATAATGAATCAAGTGATGTGGATGAACCTGACATATACACTACATACTGTGTCTTCAGGTATTCAGCATTTTCGCTTTTTATATCGTTGAGACATTGGTATTTGTGTTTTGATCTGCTGGACAACTTCATTCTAAAGCAGGTGTTTTATGGTAGCAACATACCTTTGCCCAGTAAACTTTAGTTTCCAATCACTGGAACTCTTTAGATTCACTTCATCTCTCAAATCGCACACGTGCAACTTTTACTAAAGTCATTACAACCTGTGAAGTTTGACACAGATAAAGCTGATGGCTGTTTACAGTGCTGTTTCAACTAGCGGGGGGTGATCGTGAGATGTATGTTGCTTTATCATAGACAACCGTCAGAATAAATGTCCCAAGGAAGAAGAAAGCAAAAGTTCCTGATAGCAACAAATGGAACACGAAGCTGAATAATGGCCTTCTAGAAAGAATAATGGAGGCGTGATTCTACGTCTTCTGACGGCTGATAAACGAACAAAATAATCGATGCTGACTGTTGTGCCTACAAAGAACACATTGGAGTGAAATGATGCAGTATAAATGCTCCACCGTTCCTCTCTCATTTGGAAGAATCTGGCGCTTATGTAAGAACTATGTTTTTTGACTTTTCAAGCGCATTTAATACCATCCAACCCAACATACTCAAAAACAAGCTCATAGAGATGGGAGTGGTTTCTTCCTTTGTCTCCTGGATCACGGATTACCTGACAGAAAGGCCACAGTTTGTCAGGTTAGGGAACTGTTTTTCTGGGACATTAATGAGCAGCACAGGGGCTCCACAAGGGACTGTCCTGGCTCCATTCCTGTTCACATTGTATACAGCAGACTTTAAATATAACTCTGAGTCCTGCCACATCCAGAAATACTCAGATGACACTGCTATTGTAGCTTGTATAAGGAATGGACAGGAATCTGAATATAGGGATTTGATAAAATCCTTCAGTGACTGGAGTCATAAAAACTGCCTCATACTAAACACATCAAAGACAAAGGAAATGGCCATTGATTTCCGTAGATCCAAGCCCCCTCTTCAGCCTGTGAACACTTGTGGAGTGTAACATCGAGGTGGTAACAAACTATAAATATCTTGGTGTACACCTGGATAACAAGCTGGACTGGTCCCTTAACACAGATGCACTCTACAAAAAGGGGCAGAGCCGCCTCTTTTTCCTAAGGAAGCTCAGATCTCTAAACATCTGCAGTAAGATGCTGCAGATGTTTTATCAGTCTATTGTGGCAAGTGTTTTATTTTATGCTGCAGTCTGCTGGGGAGGAAGTTTGGGAAAAAAGCAAGCAAGGAGGCTGGATAAACTTGTGAAAAAGGCTGGCTCTGTGATCGGAGTAAGGATGGACTCTCTGGAGGAAGTTGTGGAGAGAGACACAATGAGGACGGTGGAGGCCATCCTAAACAACATGGATCACCCACTGCATAACACCTTGATGGACCAAAGAAATAATGGTGGTGGAAGGCTTCTCCCCTCTTCGTTGTAGGACAGAGAGATACAGAAGATCTTTCATACCAACTGCCATCAGACTCTACAATTCTTATACAAATAGATGAGAAATACAGACAAATGAATTTCCCCTTGAGGATCAATAAAGTATTTCGTATTCGTATTCGTATTCGTATTCGTATTCGTAGATTACCTTCTGTTAAAATAGGAGCAGTGAAGAACCCTGATTTACAAGTTTCTGTCCTGTGTGTACACTACAAGTCTTCAGTTGTCTCGTTGTCTTACTGTGTTTTTGTTGTCTTTAGGTTTTAGGCTGCTGTGATGCAAGAAACAGTTTCCTCTTGTAGGACAATAAAGATGTGAACTGAGCTGAATTCACCTTAAACAGCCTCCAAAGCTATTTCAAGGCACTTTTATGCCCCTTTGCACACGAAAATAGATGCGTCCGTTTCAAACAATGTAACCTTCACTGCACTTTTACTTCCACGTGCCCTTTACGTTGACATGTATGCAAGCAACACATCCACTATGGTTGACAGCAAACCATTCGGGTACTTCGCTCCTGCGTCATGTCACCACCCCTTTTTTGGGTGAAAACAACCACTCGAATTTGACTGGTGGTAAAGGAAAATTTCAAGGTTTTGCTGGTTTAAACTCAAAAAATAAGAAAACCATATCACTTTTCAGCTATTAGCCCAGATTCTACGGCTAGCCAGGTGACCAGTTATGTAATGTCTTTGCTGATCACGTTTATTACATAGAAATTAATGAAATCAAAGTGGATGTGGATGAACCTGACATATACAACTACATTACTGTGTCTTCAGGTGATGTATTTCAGACATTTGTCGCTTTTTATATCGTTGAGACATTTTAATTTGCTGTTTTGATACTGCTGAACCAAACTTCATTCTAAAAGCAGGTGTTTTATGGTAGCAACATACCTTTTCCCAGTAAAAACTTTAGTTTCACAATCACTGAAACTCTTTTCTGATTCACTTTCATCTACATCTAAAATTGGCACACGTTTTTTACTAAGTCATTAACTAACCTGTGTTGAAAAGTTTGACACAGATAAAGATACTGACTGGCTGTTTTTACAGTGCTTGTTTCAACCTAAAGGCGGGGGTGTGATCGTGAGATGTATGGTTGCTTTCATCCATAGGAAACCGCTCAGAATCAAAAGTTACCTCAAAGAAGAAGAAGAGTCAAAAGTTCCTGATAGCAACAAATGTGGCAACACCGAAGCTGTAATAATGTGCCTTCTGAGAAAGAATCAAATTGGAGGCAGTGTTGTAGACGGCAGTGATCTGTGCGGACTGAAATACGAACAAAATAAATGCAGATGCTGTATCTGTATGTGTTACGAACATTTAACATAAATGAGCCTTTACTGTTAGAATTACACCACTGAATCATGATGGAAACTTCCTGAACATCGCTGTCATTCACATGCTTGATGAGATAATGTCTGTCCTCTGTTAATGTGATTTCTGTGTTTCTAATTAATGTGTTTTCTGTAAATATGGTCCTCAAATCAAATTTCTACCATTGTTTAATCTCAAGAAGTACAAGCAGAAACAAGAAAGAAACAAGAAACTCACTGATGAAGATGTGGTCATTGGAGGGGTAGGGGAGGATGACAGGGTCTCTGAGCAGAGCAGGGGTGTGGTTTGTGGCAGCGGTGGTGGCTGTGGTGGGCGGAGCCACGCTGGTGAGCGGGATGCTCTGGTTTGTGGGCTGCTCAGTGGTGGATGCTGTGTGGGCGGGGCCGGGCACACTGAGCTGCTTGGATTTAGGTTTGGGGACGTCCTGGAATTGTGGAGCTGAGAGAAGACACGAAAAGCTCTAAGTCAGTACATCAGCAGGGAGGGGGCGGTTAAGACAAATGTGGGTGACGTAGAGGTCTGTCCAGTACCTGCCAGCCTGGACTCAGTCCTCTGTTCGCTGATGATGGCAGAGAGGAAGTCGATCTCCTCGTCCAGTTCTGGGTACGTGCTCGCCTTACCTGCAGGGACATAAAACCACAGTCTGTCACCGGCTCTAACAAAATATTTATTTATGTCAGGGGTCAATCCAAACACTCAAAAAGTGACAAAAAGTCAAATACAGTTCATGTAACCAAATATATTTTCAGGAATTACAGGTGAGAGGAAGTGTACAACAGTTTTTATATTTTTTCATGTGGAAAATAAAAAAATGACAAAAATGTCACAGCTACAGAAACAGCATGTTTAGCACCAGATTTGTTAACAGAACACATACTGCTCGTCTGGCATAATCCAAGTCTCCTAAAGTCCTGGCATGCTGTTTGATCACTGTCAGAACACACACACGCCCACACACCCACACCCACACCCACCCACACACCACACACAGTTCAGACAGTGTGCATGAGCATGTGAACGTGGCTCCAAGCTAAAGATCTACAGTGAAGATTCAGGATAAAAACATGGTGGAAATAACATTATTTTAGTCAACTTGGCATGTCGGGGCTTTAAAAGACTTGGATTACACCAGATGAGCAGTATGGAGGCATTTTATGTTGTTATTCTGTCTATTTTTTTCTGTTTGAAAACTGGTCACCATTCACTTCCGTTGCTTGGGAGATTCCGTAACAGTTTTCCTGTGAAACTCCAGCAGTGTTTTGTGGACTATCCCTTTAATAAGCAAACAACAAGTTAAAATACATGTCTGTCAGGTCTATGAATACACACATTGAAATGACACAAAACTCAAACATGACTTGCCTGAAGCTGTCTCATGTTTGTATTGCTCTGTTTTGCCTGGTCAAACATTGAGACGACGCAAGCTGCTGCAAGTCACGTAAAATGTGACTAAAAGTCTCACAGTAGTTGAAGGACCAGTGTGTATGATTCAGGGGGATTTATTGACAGAAATAATCATAGGTACATCTTCATCAGTGTATAATCACCTGGAAATAAGAATAGTTTTTGTTGACTTAGGGTGCTTTTCATTACGGTGAATTCTGCCTCCTTGTCTCTCTCTCCTCCATCAACCCGAGGTCGTTTCCCCTCCGCCATAATGAAGGATCTTTCAAATCCATAAATGCACCTGGAGGAGACGAGGAGCAAGGAGAGAGGAGGCTTCGGGAGGGGCTCAGAGCGAGCATAACGCCACTGCATCCTCCTGGAAGTCTTTTATCAAGAAGAGTGATATTGATTGGATAGTTTTGACGATTTTTATCCTGTATCATCAGGAACTATGCAGGAAAATCAAAGTCCAGCGACTAAGAGAAGATTCTGCAGCACTTTAATTTTTCTGATGTGAATATTTGTTCTTTGATGCCGCAGTTTACAGATCTAAATGAATGCTGTCAGGAGATAAAATTGTTCTTAAATAAGTGTTCCTGAGGACATTCGTAGCAGTCAGTTTGACAGCTCATAGAGCTGCAGCTTGTCATCAGTAACTGTCATCGCTTCACAGTATATGATAATAAGAGGGACTGAGGATTTTTCATTTCACAGCTTTGTCTCCTCTGTCCTCGTCTCTCACATTCTCACTGGGAGGAGCTAAGATGTGAGAAGAGGAAGCGAAATGGAGGAGACAAATTTACTAAATGAAAAGCACCTTCAGAATGAAGCCCTTTGTATCTACAGAGGAAGTGGGTCCCCTTCCACAGAGGTCACAATGTTGAGCCACCATGTTTCTACAATAGCCCAGAAAAGACAAACCAAATGCTGGCTCTAGAAAGGGCCTCCATTCTTTGCGAGTTTTGAGGCCACCATAGGTTCCTCTTTATGTGCTTGGAAGGGGAGGGTGAGGCAAGCGGTACTCAGTTGTTTGCGATCTACAATCTCACACTTAAATGCCACTAAATACTACGCACTGCTCCTTTAAGTCTGACTCCAGTCAGTGATGGCGGCAACCAAGACTAACTTGAAAACTGTATTCTTAAAGCCTTTAGTGGCATTGAGCAGTAAGCTTGCAGAATGCAAGCATGTCATCTCACCCTCCCCTTTTCGCCCGCCTGATTATGCTGACTTATTCAGATTTTGTAGATTCGGTCATTTTTCCTTGATTTTTGTGCTTCTATCAGATATGATAATGGTATGGGATGTGGTATGGGACAATGAGGAGTCTGCACTGTCTTTTCTTTTGAAAACTGATCAAATTCTCTATGCCATTCCTGTGTCTGACTTCCTGCCTGGCTGGATCTGCTCTGTGCAGCTTGACGTGGCATCCGTCAAAAATAGACGTGGCGTGTGTTCTCCAGCTCTGGGTGCTGGTGCAGTGGAACACCACGCGCCGTGTAAGTCAGGAAACGAAAACACAGCGATTCTTATTTTCAGATGATTATAATGAGAACGTACTTTTCTGCCATATTCCTGCCAAAAAATCCCCATAAACATGACACGCTGCACTTTTAAATGGTTAAAATTCCATCTAAAATTGACTTTCTTCCAAAAAACCATCTGAGTCAGACAGATGAACTGATCTCAGCTCTGTGGCACAGCTGCTGCTGACTGCTGGAAATAAGAGTCACTTGTCCTCCTGCCCATTTGGGAATCTGCTGAGGGTCACAGCAGTGAATTAAAACAAAACAAAACAAAACACTGATAACACCGCCCTCATGTGGCAGGAACAAATAACTGCAGGCTTGACTGTTCTAATGAGAGTAATGAGTGTCCATGTCCCCTCCACCTCCTGTGATCCTCTGCTGCACTGCAGAGCAACAGCCCACTGCCTGGGAGTTCATAACACTGATGAGTGGGAGGAAGTCACACAGGCGTGAAGAGTGACGCAGTGTGTGTGTGTGTGTGTGTCTTGGAAAAAACAAGAGCAGGGAGTGTGTATGTGTGTGTACAGCACGGGTGGATGAATCCTGCGTGTTTGTGTTGGTAAAATAGGTGAAAGGTGAGTACGACACAGTGTGTGTGTGTGTGGTGTGTGTGTGTGTGTGTGTGTGTGTGTGTGTGTGTGAGTTGGTGTGGTGTGTGGTGTGTGGTGCGGGAGGATGAATATATCTGTGTTTGTGAGTGGTGGGCTGGATGGGGGTGTAAATGAGTCAAATATTTTTCATCTGTGTGTTTTTTATATATCATAGTACTACTTTGTGTGAGTGGGCACATAGATGTGGTGCACTCCGTGTATGTGTGTTAGTGTGTGTGGGTGGATGGATGGTTCGGTGCTCTCCTGTCAAACCCGGTTGCTCACAGCGTGGGTGGATGGCTACATGGAGAAAGGGAAAGAAAAAAAATGAGAGGGAGAGCAAGAGAGGCAGATGTGGGAGGTGAGGCGGGTCTTCCTCAGAATCATGAATGAAAAGCGTCACTACGGCAACAGGGAGGAGAGAGAGAGGAAGAGGAGACGAGCAGAGAAACAAAGCCAGGATCCTGTCTGTCAAAGACACTGTCCACTGTGTCAATATACAATCAGACTGAATACAGCCTGCTGCTCTAACTGCTAATGGATGAAAAACATGTTTTGATTTTTAAATTTTCCCATTTTCTTGAAGTCAGTGGATTTACAGAGGAATATGTAGCAACTGCACATGCAAAAATGAGTAGAGCAGTCCAAATAGCAAGTTAGAGCCATAGACTGTATATTAAATAGTTGAAATCCTATTTAATGTACGATCTATGGTTGAAGTGAGTTGTTTTCTCTGCTCCCCAAACTTCCCAAAAGGGAAGCCCTGCAGGCTGCAGGAACACTGCAGGAGCGCAGGATGCACGCAACATTGTAAACTAACAATAAGAAGCAACGATGAGTCCCCACTGTAAGTTGATCAGCTGTTTATAACTGTCAGCTGTCTGTCAGTGTAAAGTTCAGCCTGTTATCCTGAAAACAAAAGCCTACTGCTCTGAAATTACACACTCTGGACTGAGTTAAGTGAGTCTGTCTCACTGCCTGCCAAACTCCATTCGCAATTTGCTCAATTTAAGCGTTACAAACATCTGTGTCTTCTAAAAGATTATTAATGATTTCTTATGACTCAAAAAAAGACACTCATTCAGCGAACATTCAACGTTAATTTGAACTCTAATTAGTGTTAAACAGGCAGACAAAATAGAAATTTCAAAGGGGGACACTGCAGCTGAGGGTTGCTGTAGCAAGTATTTCAACTCTGATATCTGATGGCATACTGTATCATGATCATTTTATTGATTTATTATCAATAAAATTATATTAAATCGATTTATTACAGTAAATGTAGTATATTTCTAATTTAAAGAGTCAGTTCACCCAAATTTAGAGCTGGTACTCTGGGTAATCCATTAGAAACACATTTTCTATTTCTTCAGTAGACAAAATCAAAACTATCCTCGTAAGCAGACACTACTAAGACTAAAGGTGTTTGTTTTTTTAAGTAATTTGGGTGAACTGGCCATTCATATGACATCTCTCTGAAGGCTGATATCGACATTGTGCAAATCATATTTTGTGCAACACAAATAAACAATATTGTTTTAGATTTGATGGTTCTTGTTTTGAAAATTCAGATAAATGACAATCATTCGGTAAGTCTTCTCTGCTGGATAGAAGTAATATATAGATCCTGGATTCTCAAACCGTGGTACATGTACCACTGGTGGCACATGAGCTCCCTCTAGTGATTCGTAGAGGAATGTCAGAAATACTGAAATAAATGAATAACCATATAATACTATCAGCTTATTACAACATTTCATGTATTTTATCTGAATATTAGCCAGCTGTTGTAGTCATGATTATGCTCATAGTACACGCATACGTCAAGTATGACTAGCAAGCTAAACTGCAATGGCAAGGTAGTAAGCAGAGGTATAATGTGGAGACCGTGAACTGCAATTGTGGCTCCAAAATGGAACCACTTGAAAATTAAGTGGATGACAGAAAACCAAGCACAAGTGCTACTGACTACTTAAGTGTCAGTTAAGTGTCCACAGCACCTGCTACCACTAAACGACTCGAGTTACCTCAAATTTGGATTCAGCTGAGGGCTTTTCACACTGCATTTAGCCCCAGGCTGAAAGTGTTTTCACACTGGCACAATCCACTTTGGAACATTCCAAAGTGGGCTAACTCCAACTTTAGTCTAGGGCTTGCTGGCCCTGCTCCAGAGCAAGGGTTAGCCCCGAGTCTGCCGGGTTATCCCCTAAAAAGCAACTAAACCTAGGCTCAAAGCTGCCAGTGTGAGACAGGGCTAAAAGATTAGAAGAAGATAATCAGCCAGGTTAATGCAAAACACCTGTGTGGGTGTGCAGAGGCTGTAACTCAGAGCTAGAAGAAGGGCAGCGTGAATCATACAGCCCTGGGCTTAGCTTAACCCTGGGGTGATAATGTGTGTGTGAAAAGTTATTCCAGGGTTAACTCTTAGCCCATGGCTGAGGATAGCCCTGGGCTAAGAATATGCAGTGTGAAAAGCCCTTTGGAGTTGGACTTACTAGAAATAAACCTGCCTGTTACATGAATTGTCCAAAGCTGAATAAAGTCAGCTGTTGTATTTTAACGTTGGTCATAATGGTGATACTTGGAGAGCTCAGTATTTTTATAGGTGGTATAGCAATTTGTTGGGGACTATTTCAAGTGGTGGATGAATCTGCATTCGGTGCTGTACTGAGTATTTTATACTAACAGGTCTTACCAATGATAAAAATTAAGGTTTCATTCCATTCAGGTCAAACAGAGTCAGGGTGCTGACTCACTGGACAGGCTCTGCTACACTAAATGGAACGTGACTGAAGTTAATATCATTGCTAACACCTGTGTTTACACTGCTGTTTCCAATCAATATGGCTGCTGTGAAAAAGGTCTATGAAAGAACATATCACCCAGTGCAGCAGTGTGGCTCAATAATGTGTCCTGTATATAATTTTTGGACAACAATGAAGCTCAGATTCCTTCACCTAAATTATCATGACATACGAAAAATATTCTTTAAAAAAGGCTTTACAGTTCAACAAATAATATTTACAATATTTTAATTGAAATACTTCAAAGATTACATTCTAATCCAGCACCTTTCAATTCTTAATAAACATGTTTATGAATTGTGTTCCTGCTAATCAAGCAGGATATTTTCTATCTTGTAAGGGGTTCTTAGCTGAAAAAAAAGAAAAACAATTTATTTTTGGTTTGAGCCTGCACATGGGATTTACTAACAATAAGAAAAATATAGAATATTTCCAAACTTATCCTTTAACTCAAGGCCAGATTCTGCTTAGTGCAATATAACACTAATAAACAGTTTTATAACAGCCTAATTAATTGAGGTTATGAAGTTAAAGCAGTTTAATGTTCAATATGATACTGGCAGGCACTGTCAATAACGCTCTATATATGCTGTAGCTAATGACTGAGGCTAAACTGCATACACTGCCTGTTTTTTTTGTTTTGTTTTTTTTTAACTTTATTTTTGTTGTTTTTTGACAAAAACACAACAGACAACAGACATCCGGGTCATCACAGGTGAAGAGAAATGCCTGACATGTAAAATGAAGATGAAATGAATGTGGGTTTCATTGCTGTTTCAAAAATCTGCACGCCCTTTGTGTCCATGATTGCCCTTTAAGATCCTCGACATCTTTATGATCCTCGACTTTGATTAGCACAAAGCCAGAGTGTTTCCTAATGAGGAAGATATCTCCCATTCTGTCATGACTTAAAAGTCCATTCTGTTGGTGCAAAAGAACATACAGAAGAGGAAAGGCAAATCTCTTCAAACAAAAAGAAATCAATTCAGGGATTTCCATTTTTTCCACTATTCTTCTTGGTAGCATGTGTCAGAGAAAAAGTCAATCGTTACGTAATATAAATTTCTTTCACTGTTTCTATCCACCCAGGGATTGTAGGAGGTTCTTTCCTCAGCCATTTTCTGGTTATTACTTTTTCACTACCTGTCCTCTTTTTTCAGCTCAGTTGGTACATTTCCCAAATATATAACACTGAAATTAAACTCAAACTCTGGTCTGATTACAGATCTGATCTCTTTTACCACATCTATCCAATAGGAAGAAATATTAGGACACTCCTAATATACTCCCAAAAACTCTTTTCACTGCCTTTTTGTGTGTTTAAAGACAAAATATTTGATTTGTTCTCTTGTTCTTTTAGAAACACTTGAGGCCTGTGAAGTGAAGATACTGGAAGGAGGAAGAAAAGCAGGAGAGACGTGGCAGAGTGGAGGAGGAACAAAGACGGGATGACTGTGTCTAATGAGGCTCAGTGCACAATCACTATGACTCTCTTCACTGCAGTGGGTTGTTGAGCTGGCAGCAGGTCAGTCAGTCATCACAGTCAGTCAGTCAGTCAGTCAGTCAGTCAGTCAGTCAGTCAGTCAGTCAGTCATCAGACAGACTGACAGCTGAGTCCTGCTTGGCAGAGACTGCAGCCTTCCTGTCTGAACGGTGAAGGAATTGGGGTTGAGAGGAACCGCTGACTGTCACCATCCAAACACTCTGACGTTAAAGACAAGACTCGCTCTGCCTTTTCTCACACAAACAAAAACCTTCCAATTTAAAAAATTTCCAATTTAATCTGATTTAAAACATCTCAGACTTCTGATGAGAAACAGATGCAAAAGTAACAGCACTTACGGAAATAAATCACTTACTGAGCAATATGAATTCATTCTTTGGCTAAATCCATATTGTACAAACATGTAATCTATTTAAAATATACTATTAGGGCAACATTTTTATCACTATCTTATAAAAATGAGTGTTTTTGTTAATAAATGTGGCCATTCTCTGACCCAGTGACTTGCAGACGGTGCTCCGAGGCATGTCTAGGTGTGGCATTTTGTGACATTTATACACTATTATTGCGATATAAAACTCATTCATTCTTGAGAGTTGGGACAAAGCTGTATTTTCAGGGGGGTTTGATTTTTCCTCTTAAATTATACTGGAAAATATATTTTAAAAGATCAAACTCTTGACATTAAACCTTCCACCAGACTAACCTCCTAGTGATTACATTTTTAGTTAAATGTAGACGTCAACTCTGTCAGATGGGAAATCTGACAGAGTTAATGTCTTACAGAGTTGACAAAATGTTGCATTTTTTTCATTTCACAGCACAGTCGTAGTGAGCAAACATTTTATTTGTTAAAGTGTCTCAGAGTTCTCTTAATGTTAATCAAAATACACATTTTTAAACCATAATTCTTATTTAGCTTTGATTTAGAAGGGCTACAGAGTTGACAAGTTATGGTTGAGACACATCTGATAGCAATATTATTTAATGAATTTGTTGAAAAATAGAAAGTTTACCCGTGCTTGAGCAGTATTCCTGCCTTTTTTTTAAACCAGGAAGTGACACAGAGGTCCTTATGGTATAGCTAACCCTTTTAATGCCTGATTAAATCATGTTTTTGTAAAAATCAAACGAAGCTGACAGAAATCTGAACTTTAAAGGGCCAATGTTTTCATTAAAATTGATTTTAAAAACAAACATTTTTATGATAGCACATCTTTATGAGCAGGTACTGTGAGTTTTAGATTTTGGAGGCATTAATTTTTTAAATTGTTTAAAGTTGTGAATTCTTGTCTGGGACAAGGGTGTTTTCTGGCACAGAACAAATTTAGAAATAAAAAAAATTAAAGCAAACCAAAAGTAGTGATGTAGGATGGGTCTGAGTCATATGTAGCGTGGCAGACAAGTACCAGTGTCTTGAATCAGACTAGAGCAGCCACAGGTAGCCAGTGCAGGGTAGTCGGCTTATCTCAGTTCATTATCTCAGTTTTCTTCCACTGTTCTCTCTGGGGCAGGGGTTTTCAAAGTTTTCATGAACGACTGTTGATTTAGGAAGCCAACATATGAAAGAGGGCTACACAGGAAAAGCTATGAACTCGATCATCAGTTTCACCTGTTTTCAGATAAGGCAGATCACTTTATCTGCCCTTGACATCCGATTAAGTAAGAGTTGATTCATTTTTCCTGAAACCTCCTTTTTTCCTAAAATACCATTTTCCCCTTGGGCAACATTTTTTTCCACCTCACATCCACATTAGACAGCTGAGTTTTAATCACTAAGTTTAGCTAACAGCACTAGGATTCTCTGATGCAGAGAAAGTAGTTTCTATGACACTCGCAAGATGCCACTAGTTGCTGTGCAGCCAGTAGCTTTCTACAAGCTGCCATGCCTAACCTGACAGATGGCTGTTAGAGGGTTTGACACAGTAGCTGAGTAGTGTGTTGAATGTAGGTTACTGCAAATGAAAGTATCTCAATGGACCCTGTGTGATTAAATACGCTGCCTGCATTTCATGTCACTTTCGCCACCACTGGCCCACAGGCCGCTCTTTGACAACCCCTACTCTATGGTTTTGCTGCTGACTTTTTCCAGTAAATTTGTCTTTTAAACAAAGCAGCACTGCCCCCTGACACATCCTACACTCACCAGCTCATTATCACTTCTCAGCAGCAGTGGCAGAGCAGGACACGACTGCAGAGACTCACAGGGATCATTAGCGGTGGACATTAACTATGACACACGCTGCTGACCGAGTTGAATGGAAGCTGAAAGCTGGCTTTACTCCCACTGGGAGTCTCTGAAGTCTGCCTTTGGTGAAGTACATGACTCACGTGTAGAGGAAGCACACAGAGGGACAGAAACAGTCAGCATCAGTTAGCTTAGCGAGTTAGCTTCAATTGCACCAAACATGCAGCACATATTCAGGAACCCTACTGACTGTTCATACGGCTGTTGCCCTACTTGTGTTCTACAGTCACATTAATACTTGCTCTGTTCTTTCCTGGGTCCATTCTGTGTGCTCTTGGCCAAAATTGACCCTTCTTAAGTTCTGCCTCTTTTTGCTCTGCGCTACAAAGATCAAGCTTGGTATCCAGTGGAACCTGTGTCATCTATGTCGAAAAGAAAATCAAATTCTCAAGATTGTGAAAACACATTGATCGTGACTATATGTTGCTGTTGTATAAGCAACATATAGTTACATCATAAGTAAGCTAAGATATTAGCAAAACGCTAACTAATTAGGTAGCTAGTTAGCTGGTGTTTTGTTAACATTAGCTAACTTAACATGTGACCCCATATGTCACTTTTACAGGTTGAGCAATGTACCCAGCTTGCTCAACTGTTCTTGAAGCGCAGAACAAAAACTGGGCAGGACAGGAGGGTCAATTAAAGGGGAGCTCCACTAAATGTACACCCACTAGACACACAGAAACTCAGCTTCCCTGAATGTGTAATCAAACCCGGCCAATAATGCTAATTCTGATTCTTTAAACAGTCATGAGGGTGTGCTGCTCATCCTGTGAAAACAGTTTGAGAAATCACAGAAAATAACCCTGAACTCCAAAATCTAGCAGGCAAAGGGATATTTACATTTGAGCCAATATGTATGTTGTTTGTTGTTTTTGGAGTTTGGATAACAGTTAACAATGTAGAACTGTATACTGTATAGCCACAGTGCGGAGCTGTCACCCACCTTTAATGGACTGAGCAGAGTGAGGAGTGTGCCTCCTCTTGACCACACAGCGGCCATGGGAGTTCTCCACCAGAGGGTGCAGGCAGGGGCCGCAGTGGGAGCTGCCCGGCAGGCAGAAGCGTCGGCCTGCCCGGGCGCAGTCTAAACTCCGGGGGCACAGGTGAGTTCCTGTGGAAAAAGAAAATACACAACACAGAATTACTTTTCACCACAACCTGAAATTAGTTCTGATTTTTTCTATTTTAAATCCAACAGTTACTGATATTTGGGAAATGTACAACTTCATTTTCTTAAAGAGAGTTAGATGAGTTAGATGAGGTATCAAAAAGATCAATACCTGTGCAGTAAATATATTAGCTTAGCTTAGCACACACGAACAAACCCCATAAAACTTGCAACATGTCATTTTTACAATTTTTTGTTCTTTTACAGATTAAACAAACAAGATATCACATTTCTATGGCTTTAGGGGAGCTGCTAGGCAGATTTTGTTACCTTTGAGCAGAGCCAGCCTACATGTTTCCCCCACTTTCCTATTTTCAGCATCAAACAACATCAAACTTCCTGTCTCAGCAAGTGAACAAATACAAATAATTCTAGAAATATTTAAATATTTCTCTAAAAGGAACAATATATATCAATTGCACATGGAAGAATGGGTACAGCAGCTCAAATAGTGAGTTAGAGCCATAGATGCATTATTAAATGGTTTGAGATCCTATTTAATACACAATCTATGGCTGAAATGAGTTGTTTCTCCCCGCCCCCTCTTTCCCAGACTTGGGGAAGCTCTGCAGGCTACAGGAGCTCTGCAGGAGTGCAGGATGCATGCAACATCGTAAACTAGCATGAAACTGGCATACAAAAAGTTAGTCTAGCCCAGAAGAGAAAATTGTCAATGAAGTGAGTATTTCAAATTAACATTAATAGAGCTAAAAATAAACAGACCAACAGTTCAGAACTCTGGCAGGATATGTGTAAAGAACACAGTATCAAAGAGGTGCATGAAAAAAGGCTCAGTGGTTAATATAACTACTACACAATTCCACAAGCCACAGACCGCATTTTGGGTTGTTTTTCAGTTTTCATTTTTATGAAGCAGAGCTGTGTCAGATGTGTGTTGTGTCCATGAGAATTGACCTATCTTCGGGCACAATGAATAGCATTAGCATCTCCAAGTCACTGGTTACTGGCTTTGTTAAGAACTCATTCATTTCATTACAAAGTCAACAATGGGAATTCTTGAGTTGACACAAAAGTCACTGCAGCCTACTCAGAACTGAGTAAAAATGGTGTGTTTGAAGGTCAGGGATGATAGCTGAGCTTTACTGCGAGGCGTCTCGAGGAAAATGCCAGCTTTGAAAATGTCCCTGTAACTCGAGGACAGATGAGAGTGGGCAGCCTGACCTCGTCTGCGCTGCTGCTGTGATATTGTTGGGTTGTGGGTGAAGGCCAGCGCTGCCTGTCTGCTGTGATGGACGACAGCGTACGAGTGGGAAAGGATGTTCCTAGAGGGTGAATGCGGAGCTGTCCAGAGCTCACAGTGAAGAAAGGGACACTAAGGGCTCAGGCCAACAGTGTATGAAGACAGTACAGTACAGTTTATGGTTTAGCACTCTTATATTGAGTTCAATGTCCTCTTTACTCCCAACTGTGGCATCAGGTCATTGAGCACTGCAGCATTAAATCTACTGACAGTTAAGACAAAGAAGAATGGAGAGGCAGGCTGTAGACTGCAGAATAGCTGCCTCATGAATACCCAACATGCAACTTGTGTAAATCCTTTCCTTTTTGGAAATGTGCTTCTTCACTTTCCTTTTAAGAATGAGATGAGAAGATTGACATCAATCTTGTGTCTGTGTGCGGTGCTGGAGTCCACATGTGGTTAGCCTAGCTTAACATACAGTCTCAAAACAAGGGGAGACGGCTAGAGCTGTGACGATAAACACATTACCGTGGTGATGCCTACCACAGGGTTGAGCTCATTACTGTCATTACCGCTAATTTTATTTTGAAGGGTCGATATGATGTTGAGCTCAGTGCGTGGATCTATTTTTACAGACATACTCAACCCAAGGCATTTTGGGATAGCCAGTGGGGGCAAACAACATGTTGACAACAATAACAAGTGTTTTCCAGATGCAAACATGGACAAATAACTACAGAAAACACTGGGTGTTGGATTTATCATTATGAATAAATTTTACCACGTCTCCAAAAAAAAGACACTGCTGCTCAAGACTGGATTACAAAGCTTCTGAAAGCGATACACACCAGAGCAATGTTATAAAGGGAAAACTGCTAATGCTAGCATTAGCATTAGCTTAGCATTTACCTTTCCTGCTCAGCTTACTTAGGCCAACCAGCAGTTTGAAAAAAACTGATTTTTCTTGGTCTTGAGGAGCTGCAGTGTTTATTAACCGACATACTGGAACCTGAACTGTACATTCGATGCCAGACAGACAACTTACTGCTGAGTCTAAGTTTCTGCTCTGCTCTGCACACCACACACACTTACACACTGCCCTGTCCCTTAAAGGAGTTACACAACACATATGACAGTATGCTTCAATAAAGTCCAATAAAACATAATAATTAAGGCAGTTGTGGTAAACTGCCATCCTGCAAGAATATGTTGCTTTGTCACTGCAGTAAGAAAAATCCATACCATCACTGGCTGTGCCCAAAATGGAAAAACTACTAGCAGCTGTTAAGCTCACTGATTAACATGTAGCTCCCTGTAAAACCACTAACTGTCCTTTTTATATTTCTATTAATATTCTATTATTAAACTGTGGTAATTACTGATCTATAGATGTGCAGGCATACATTCAAACTGAGCCTTACCTGTGTCCAGTATTTATGCTAAGCTAGCAAAACCACACCACAGGAACCAGGGTGTGGTTAGCCTTGGCTAACAGCTAAACCATTCACAGTCCGGGTTCCCTCGTTTCAAAGTCAATGTGTTTTTGATAAGATGCTTGAAATAACTGCTGTGGTTAAAGCAAGCTTAATAGATTTTCATATTCCGTTCTACAAAATAAACTATGTCAGTAAATTGTGAAGCTTTTTCATGTCTTAAGAAGGTGGTTGCTATATGTGGCTAAAATAAACTACTAAGGTTGTCAGGGACATTAAACATCTCCTAGTTACTTGGTGGTGGGAACATTAAAGTCTTGATCATGGTGTGGTTGCTTTATAGCTTTAACGTTAGCTTTTTATTTCTGGCGATTGTATTTACACTTCAGTAATCATAGAAATTGTTTAAAAAATCATTTGTGAAGATTATCTTGCTGAGCAAAACATGAAATGAAACTATCATAAACTTTTGTTTGCCACAGAGCTTTTTTCTACACTAAGCCAAACTCATGCCAACTTCCGGGTTGGCCTACAAGAGTATGTAATCCTTTACTGGTTAATAGAGCTATACAGGATTATTACCATTACCATCATTAAATACAATGTTGGTATCTATGTATGGTAATTAATATAATATAATATTATATGGTAATAATGGTAATTAAAGGAACTATTCACCCCAAAACCCCAAAATTTTCCCCTGGCCTGTAGTGCTCTCTCTACAACAGATACCTTCAATCAGAAATCATCAGAGAGCATCATACATCAAATATTCTCATCCTTTTTACATCACTTTAATACTTACATAAAATTAATTAAAGCACCAAAGACTTGTGTCAGCTTCAACAGGTGAATAAAATGGGGTTAGTTGAGTTTATCCTCCATTACACCCCCACAACACCTGGGAATCACAGCATTGCTGCATGCTTCCCCACAGGGACTATCTATTGCACTTGTTGTCATGGTGTGACAGTGCCTCCATTTACTTCTCACAGTGTTTTCTTAGTTTCCACAAGACATCTGAGCCCAGCGCCAGTGTGTGCAGAGGAGAATAAAGCCGGACTCCTCGTCCTGCAGAGCCTCTGGAAGCCACAGGGAAAAATAATTAGAGCCAGCCATCAATATTAACCCCTTTAGCTTCTTCGTCAGAATCGCTCTCGTCTCCGCTACAGGAACCTAGACGCTGGTTGCCATGACGACTGCCATGGCAACTGAGGAGGTGTGACATCATCAGGGGGTGAGTCACCGCACAGATGCACAAGTCAAGGATGGAGGGTTTGTCTCAGGCTGGTGTGTCAAGCAGAAAAAGGCAGGGATGATAAATGCATGGGGAGAATGTAAAGGATGATTATGATCAATATTTCCCTTTCAGACAGTCGATGATAACTATAGTCATCATTGAAAGTGGGTCAAATGCAAATTTCTATGGAATTATGGAGAATTTTGACTCTTTAGTCTGCCATAAAATGACACCAAAACAATATCCGCTGTGCAGAGTGCAACCCCCCCCCAGCATCCACAGCTATTTAGAGACACTCTTTAGAATTTGTCGTGGTTTCCAAAAAGCACGTATGCATATTTTGCACAATAAAATTAGCCTTTTTGAAAAGCTTAATACTTTGCAACAGTTATGTGTGTTTATGTAATGGTCTTTGCAGCACTATGATTAATGCCACAGCTGAAGCAGCTGTCTAACTGTACACCTCATTTGTGCACACAATGGCCTGCCCTTGGAGACTACAACAGTGGTGGCTAATCTATGCAAAGCTTTACAACTGGATGATGGACTGGGACAATACGCTGCCCTGTTTCTCTCAGCCACAGTACAGACCTCAGTGATCCTGTGTGCCTGACATGAAGCAGCTGCGTGCAGTCAGTTCAGTTCATGCTCCAAAACAAAATTTAAAGACAAAGAAATAGGTGAATCATGTCGTAGATGTCTAAATGCTTAAGAAAACACCTCAGTGAGCATAATGAAAGAATACTTTGCATCCATCAATAAGCATCAACCTGAACTCACTGATGTTCAAGACAGTAGCATTTGAAAAAATGTCCAACATGAGGAAACACTTTAATTGAAGGGGCGTTCATAAGACTGACATGACACTGTCATAACCATGACATGACATCTGTCATGAACATGAACAAATCTCTTTATGACTATTGTCATTACGTGTCATTTGGTCAATTATGCCAGTAGAGGTCAGGGGAATTATTCAGGACACTGTTATATAAGCATTTGAGTGTAATAACACTTAATGACATCTTTATGACAATTATTCATGACACAATTATAATGGCCGATGTCAAAACCAACTAAATATTAGAGTACAATGTAAGGTTAACACATAAAGCTACACAGTTTCTTTAAGTCTGATAATGAGACCTGTTGTGGCATGTTTATGACAGCTTATGTTGTTGGTTAATGTCAAGTTGTTATAACAAAGACATTTTTATCTTGATTAATATCAAGTTGTCATAAGTAAGACATCCGAAACTTTGCTTGTCAAACTTGCTTTAAAAATTACATATTTGCCCAAACGACATGTAATAAAAGCAGTCATAAACATTCATAAAGACTCTTTCAGGTTAACGACAGTGTCATGTCAGTCTTATGCACACCCCTTCAGATCAAGTCTTACTAAACATTAATAGGACTGGGGTGAAAATAAGGTATGTTGATTCAAGCATTTGATCAATCATGCCAGTTGAGGTCAAGGGAATCAGCATCTGACAGTGTAATAACATTTAACGACATCTTTATGACAATTATTCATTCCACAGATATAATGGCCAAGACCAACCACATACAAAAGTATAATGTCCTGTTAGCAAACAAAGCTGAATAGTTTCTTTAAATTTGATAATTAGACCCTCTATGGCATGTTTATGTCAGGTTATGATGTTTATTAATGTCAAGATGTTATAATAAAGACATTGAGAGGCTTATGAAGGTTGTCTTAGTCAATGTTAAGCAGACATAATGCTCGCATCTCACTAATGTCAACTTTGCATTAAAGCGATAATCCACCGCAGAATAATAATCCACTCAATATGTACTCACCCCTATGCCGATGTGAGGTGGGTGAAGATCTTCAGTTCACTAAACAATCCTGGAGTTTCAGCAGAAAACAGGGTTGCAGACTTCATATATCTCTTAATGGATGCACGTGTGAAAATATCGTGAGGTTATATACGAAAGTCTCGCGATACATTGACCCATGTTTACATGCTACCTGGGAGGCTACAGTTGACATTTCGGCTAAAAACATGGTGTAAATGGCGTCTTTTGAGGTTAAATTTTAATGTCGCAGTTTACGGACACTTGGATTACACCACACAAGCAGGATGGAGACATTTTGTGTTTGTTTTGCGTTTTTTGTTTTTTTTACATTTTATCCGTGGTCGCCATTCACTGCCATTGGCTGCACCCTGTTTTCTGCTGAAACTCCAGGATTGTTTTGTGAACTGAAGATCTTCACCATCCTCACATCAGCATAGGGGTGAGTACATATTGAGTGGATTATCATTCTGCGGTGGAATATCGGTTTAAGAATTACAAAACTGTCGTAATGACCCTTAATGACAACAGCCTAAACAGTTTCCTTTTTGTTCATGACAGCTGTTATGCCATGGTTATGACACTGTCATGTCAATCTTATGCATACACCTTCAAATAAAGTGTTACCAAATACCAATACAGTATGACTGGGGTCAAAATAAGGTGTGTGGATTCTAGGGATGTAACAATATATCCAATATCGTGATATTGCAATAAACATATCTACCATGACATTACATAGTTAATTCTTTTATTTTATGCTGCTAAAGGAAAGCAGAAGCACTTTAAATTGAAAAGAAAAACAAGTTTTAAATAAACAAAAAAATGCTGTACATATTTTCTTTGTTTTTTTTCTATTGTGACAAATATTGTGGACTTTTTAGTGTGGTATTATCGTACTGTGAGTTTTTCACATCGATACACCTCTAAATGATTCTAATATTGATCAAATTGTTTGATCAATCAGATTTTACTTCATTAGTCATTCTGACATGTTCTCAAGGTAACAAATCTAGTGCGACAGCTGTCTTTTCTAAACCCAGACTAGTCAGACCCTAACAGGAGATTGTGTACTGTTTTGTGCCACATATAATAAATCCTGTATTGTACACAGTGACTGTTAATGTGCAAACACGAACAGACAACAGTTCTGTGTTCACCTGTTGCACAAACAGAACAGGGTGTGAAAAGTCTCCAGTGGATTCAGAGAATTCTCTTCCCCTGCTTTGAATAAATCCACATTCAAATAAAGCTGACTGCAGAGCAGTTTTATCAAGGCAATTTAAAAAAGGCTGTAGGTGCATTAAACCATGTATTATATTAGGTGTTTTGTGCTTCTATCAGCAGCCTCTGAGCACAAATGACATTCCCACAGTGTCAAATACACTTTCTTCTCAAGTCACAGTTTCCTAGCAACCTCCTGTCCTGTGTTTGATCAAAGAAAAGGAAACATGTTCATTCTGTCTTTTCATCTCGAGGCTGGACTGAACTAACACGTCCTCACAGGTTCTGGATAAGGTTTCGCAGGTGCAGGTTTTTTAAGGCCAACACTGTTACTGCACAACAACACTACAATAAAGGATACTGAAATGATACATTGTCTAAACACATATGTACAATGAACAATTAAACAAAGCATAATAAAGGTGTCACTCGTAGCGACAAATAGAGAAGTATTATGGGACTTTGCTGTGCTGATGTGGCATAAAGCAGCTTGGTTTGATTTAAAGTCAACCTGAATTAGATTTGTATTTTCTTACCTTTTTCGGCAAGAAAATACAAACTATAATGATAGTGCAAATACAGTCCATATCTGCCATTGATCAAAAGAGGCTAAAACTGTTTTGGACATATTTCAGGGAACTGCATCTTTATGTTTTTTGTCCTTTTTTTAAGTCCACACAGCGTTAGTCAGCAATCTTTAGTAAACCAAGCTCTCTCTTTACGACATCAACATTGAAGGGATAGTTCAGCCAAAAATGAAAATTTAGTCATTATCTACTCACTCTCATGCCAATTGAAGGTTGGGTTTAGCTTTTTAGTCCACAAAACACTGCTGGAGTTTCACAAGAAAATAGTGTTGCAGAATCTCCCAAACAATGGAAGTGAATGGTGACCAGTTTTCAAACAGAAAAAACCCAACAGAATAAAAACATAAAATGCCTCCATACTGCTCATCTGTTGTAATCCAAGTCTCCTAAAGCCCCAACATGCCAAGTTGGGAGACTCTGCAACACTGTTTTCCTGTGAAACTCCAGCAGTGTTTTGTGGACTAACAAAATAAACCTGATCCTCAATCAGCATGAGGGCGAGTAGATAATGAGTGAATTTTCATTTTTGGATGAACTATCCCTTTAAACCCAAGAAAAGACAGTTAGGCCATATCACAATTTGAGCTGAAAGGATTAATCGATAAATCAATTATTAATCGATTATTAAATTGATCGCCAACAATTTTGATTTGAGTAATTTTTTTTAAGAAAAATAGTCCAAATTCTCTGATTTCAGCTTCTAAATGTGAACATTTTCTGGTTTCTTTACTCCTCTCTGACAGTAAAGTGAGTATCTTTGAGTTGAGGTCAGCACAAGACATTTGTGGACGTCTTCTTGGACCTTGGTAAACATGGATCAATATTTAATGACATTTTATAGACCAACTAACTAATCGATTAATGGAACAAATGACAGATTAATCAATAATTAAAATTACAGTTACAGGAAAGCCACGTTTGGACTTATTTTTCAAGTGACAGGATTGTGACAGGATTGATTAATCGATTTTCGAGTTTTCAGACATTTTTTTTATTTAAAAAAATATCTAAATTCTCTGATTTTAGCTTCTTCAGTGAGACAGTGAACTGAATATCTCTGGGACAGAACAAGACATCTGGTGACGTCATCATGGGCATTTTTCATCATTTTCTGACATTTTATGGAACAAACAACTAATCGATTAAATAAGAAAATAATTATTCAGTTATTCAGTTATTTTTGTTGTCCCTCAACATAGTGTCAAATCCCCATCTTGTGACATAAAGTGAGGTCGGCATCAACTGAAGGAGACGTCTCTGCATTACACTTGTCCTGGATGAGTCAAGGAGAGACACGATTATTACGCAATATTCAAATAATACTGCTTTCTATTCCTGATTCACATCCTGTGAAAATACGCGGCTCCATTTATCCGCGGCTGAAAGTCGTGGGTTACAGGAGGGGTGTCTCAAAATAGAGTAAATTCAGACACAGAAATAGAAAGCTTATTGCATCTGTCAGAACACTTTGATCAATGATTATTACAGGAATCTATCTGAGTCACACTTCATCTTTTTACATAAAAAGCCCCTGGGAGTCACTGGATATTATGATCAAGTGTATTTTCATGAATCATCTTTGTTACAGTTTGCTGCTGAAACTGAAACAATTAGTGTTTAATCACCACAGCGTCTGATTTCAAACCTGTCGTAATGCAGTGCCCCAGACAAACTGATCTGTGCTCAGTCACCTGAATGTAAATGTATCATCTGAAGCGTCCTCCATGTCTCTGCTGTGCTGAGGTGAACAGAGATGCAGCAGACAGCTCCACCGCTCTGACATTCACCGAGATGGAAATGTCAGGCAGCGGCGAGGCTTTGATGCTGTGTGTGTTCTCACAGATACTGACACAGACACTGACACCGACACTGACACCGACACTGCAGACACTCGTACAGAGGCTACAGAGTGCAGCTGTACAGAGGTGGTGCATGGTGTGTGGCTGTGAGGCCGTGATCAGTGTAGTGCACATAGATGTTTTAAGGCTTGAGGCCATGTAATGCTGTCATAGTATTCCATAGTACGGAAACTGACAGTTACCTTTAAAATAACATGTATTTGCTTATCTGTGGCATTAAATTCAAATGTAGTTGTGTTATTTTAAAACATACATTTCTACCTTACTAGTGTTTTTGAAAATACTGAATTTCACAGTATCTGCATTATTCTAAAATATTGAATTATCCTGCGTCTTGTTAAGAATATTGAATTCTACAGTAACAGTGTTATTTTGTTTTGTTTTTTTTCAAAACTGAATTAGACAGTATTTTGTGTTAAATATAAAAATATATTACATTCTACTGTACTGGTGTAAGTGAAACATTGAATTCTACTGTATTAGTGTTCAGTAATAATGAATTTGACAGTATTTGTGCAATCAAAAATATATTAAGTTCTATTGTATTAGTGCTATTAAAAAACAAATTATAATGTCATTTAAATATTTAATTTAACTGTATTAGTGTTACTGAAAACACTGAATTTGACAGTATTAGTGTTATTTTTAAAAAACTATGTTACTAATGTTATTTAAAAACACTGAATTCAACTGGATTCGTTTTGCTGAAAATATTCAATTCTACTGTATTAGTGTTAATAAAAATATATTAATTTGACTGTATTAGTATTACTGAAAATATTGAAGTTGTATTTGTGTTATTGAAAATATATTAAATTCTACTGTATTAGTGTTATTAAAAAACCTAAATTCTATTCATGTTATTTAAAAAAACTGAAGTCAACTGGATTAGTTTTATTGAAAATATTGAATTCTATTGTATGAGTGCTATTAAAAAATAAATCATATCGGATTAATGTCATTTAAAAATCTAGAATTTAACTATATTAGTGTTATTGAAAGCACTAAGCTCTACTGTATTAAAAACATATTGATTTGCAGTCTTCTCCATGTCTGTCAGGACATAATGTTGTGAAAATTATAAACAAGGGACTGTTCAACCAAACTTTTTGTTCCTTTAAGGATCATTTTAACTGTGCAATACTGTATACCGTGATATAATGACACCGTAACATTTTGTGAGATGTTTATCGCACCGTGAAAAACATTGCAATCCTATTTTTTTAAGCACATTGGAATTTTCACACAAATGCTTTTTATCAAGAAGGACAAACCAAAAACTGGCTCTAGATATGGCCTTTCAACGGATTTTGTGGCTACTGTTATCTCTATTATATGCTTGGAAGGGGAGGGTGAGAAGAGGTGTTTGCAATCTGCAAGCTCATTGCTGGATGCCATTAAATCCTACAGACTGGTCCTTTAAATGAAAGTATGATAAATGGAGAACAGAAATGGACTGACTGTATCCAGTCGCACACACACGTGCGAGGCTCTTGCCTGCTCATCGGGAGGACTTTGATGTTCAGCGTTCTTGTGCTCAAGGACACTTCAACAAGTACCAACCCTATGAATAATGGACGTCCCGCTCTGCCACCTGAGCCACAGCTAACATGCTCGGTTAAAAAAAGACAATCATTTAAAAAACCCAACATAGCAGAAGACTGCAGGATTATTAGGCCAGGGCAGGCCCTGAGAGGACCTGTGTGTGTCTGCACTATTTGTACTGTCCTTCGGTCAGATGTGCAGAGATACACCTCTATCCCAAACACGTGGAGCTCTGCAGACATATGAAAGCACCATTAACTGCACACAAGAGTCACAAGATAAAATAATGAGACAACTCAATGACCTGTGCATGTGTACAGTGACTGGACTGAAGCCTGAAACACCAGAGCGGACGTAAGATTCATTCTCTGGAAACAAGGATGTCAGTGCAAAATTTAATGGCTGTCCACGGAATACAGTCATTGCTGAGATGGCCCAACCGACCGACAGACACACATCACCGTCACATGGCTAAAAACAAGAGCAAGAGTGACAGTGTTGTAAATGGCAGAGATGTGGACTCACTTGACTCGGAGTCGAGTCAGACATGAGTCACAAATTTGATGACTTTACACTTGACTTTGCAAAATCCAAAAAACTTGCATCTTGACTTGGACTTCAGTGACTCGTGACTTCACTTGGACCGGAGCCTTCTGACTTGGAAAATACTTGAAAAGTATGAATCCATGATTCAGTTCATTTCTGTTAACTTTAATGCTCTTCATTCTCACCAAGTCGACACTTAATTTCACAGATCCACTTTGTCTGAATCAATCCAACAGCATCCGATCAAGTTGCAGGAGGGAACCATGAAGAAGTGACATCACTTTACTGAGCTCCAGTTGAAAAAACAAAAAAAGACACCAAAGATCATTTTGTTAACGTACAAAAACTATAAAGTGGTCAACAAAATACTGACTGTAGTATGCAAAACATGCAGGTCAAAAATTACGGACGGAACCGCAACAACGTCCAATTTCGCTTGACGTTTGAAAGCTGCACAAAGAATGGTTAGTCGAGTTAATGCCTGGCTAACATTAGCTTAACAGTAAAGTAACTTCGTGAATCAATGAGGCTGAAAACTCACTGTTACATTATGACTTGTTTAGGACTTGGGACTTGAGCGCAAAGACTTGAGACTAGTGATGAGACATCTGTTTTCACAATAAACTGCAATAAAACTGCAGATGATTAGAATTACCATTTCAAATTTTAATTATCACACTAACCGTGTTTGATTACTGCACTTTGAAAAAATCATGGTAAACACTGTCCAGCATCCAAAGTTGCTGGACAGCAACAGTTTCCCAGTTGCCAGTGCAGCAGCAACATGGGTTTGTTTTCTGTCAATGAAAACACTAACATCGCAAAGGACACAATATAATTTCAATATAAAAGTTGGTTAAATGGGAACCACTGTTCAATGTTATTTCCAGAAAAATCCAGTAGTTTACATAAAAATTTACAAGGTTCTCCCAACATCTGTGAAGGTACCTCACCCAGGCTTTTCCACCAACATGGAACTGGTCCCATTTTGGTTTGAACCATTTAGAATGTTTACACCAAAAATAAACTGGTTCAGATCGGAAAAAGGTGGTTCCCAGCTGGAACCAAAAAATTTCCTTAGAACCAAAGTGGGCGGTCATATTCTACAGTTTGTCATGCATGGTTCTGGGATGGTTCACTAGATAGCACCAAGGTTCCAAGAATCTTGACTGGAACCAGTTCAAGAACCAGGACTTATTTGGTGGAAAAGATCACAAAGTGATCCCACTGCAACATGTAGCAGACAGGCAAAGTGACTCCTGCCGGCCCTGGCTCCTCTCTTCGTGCTAAGTGAGGCAGTCAGCCTCCTGTGAACATGTGACCAGCAGCATGATGACATCTAATGCTGCCACAGTCGTCTTTAATGAGGAACTCAGTGGGCTCAAAGGCCATTGAGGACACAGTCCTCAGTGTCATCCCTGCCAGATGGACATATGGACGCGCAGCTTGACACAGCCACGTCGACTGAGTTCAGAGCTGCGTGGGGGCTTATTGTCAGTCACAGGTTTATGGTTGACCTCACGGGGCGAGAGAGGATCACCGCTAATAGGTGAGACATGTGCACAGCGAGGGAGAGAGAGTCACACTGCTGATAATGCTGATCCACCTCCCACACACACACACACACACACACACACACACACACACACACTGCACTGTGTGTGAAGTTCAGAGCTCCTGCTGTTTACTGTATAGAACCATCTGTTTTGTTTTCCACATTAGGATAAGAAGATTGAAATCAGTCTCATGTCTGTGTATGAAAGTTGAAATTAAATTTAAAAAATGGCAGTAGTGGTATGTGCGGACCAAGTGCGGGAATCGATAGTGGAATTGAAAGTACAATTTCTTAATGATGTCGATGGGATTGTACTTTTGGAACAGGTTCTAAAGTGGAACTAGGTCTCGATGGCCAGCCCGTCCCTAAGCAGCATTCATATTTTTAGAATGAGTGTGACTTATACTTAGGATTATCTCAATGACCATCAAGAACAAACTACTGAAAATCAATTTAGAAATCATAGACAAAGTGCTGCTTAATTTCCAGACCCTTCCAAAGAATAATCACATTTTTATGTTTTCTTTAGTATCAAAGTAACTGTAGTGGTTGTTCTCTGGCTCATCTAAGCAAGTATGCTGCAAACAGGTACTGCTAATAGCTAATTTGGCATACTTTTAATGGTGCCAGTTTGCCAAAATGTAGACAAATGTAGGCTCACGTTGTAGCCGACAGAGTAACACACTGAATCCATGGTAACGTTCTTCCAATCTCACTCTCAGAGCGAAAGCAAAAACCACTAAGCTTTATCTGTTCTCGTATTCTGAATGGGCCGTCTTTATATTTCCATATGTCTTTTCTAATTTAATTAAAAACTCATTCTGTGGTCTGTGTATAATTTGATCAAATTAATAGAACAATAAACTGATGCTCCAGTCTGCTCTGAAATTGTTTTGTAAGAGGCTGAAGCTAAGCAGGACTGAAATGAGAAGTGATTATTATTCAAATCAGTAAACTAAATTATGGGTATGGGTACTTCAGGTGAATTAGCTCTATTAAATCATGTGGAGGACGTCCACTGATCCAATACAACTAATGCGACTGAGGCAGAAATGCAGACTGAGAGAAACATAAACCATCCGTGCTTCACTGCACTTTGCTCAAAATGTACAATCAGCTCTCTCTCTCAACACACACACACACACACACGCACGCACACGCACACCACACACACACACACACACACACACACACACACACACACTATGAAACACAATCCCTTCTCTTTTTACATTAAAACTCCATTATATTACTTATTAAGGTACTGTAATGGGATTTATGATCATAATAAATATGAATATGTTGTAATACATGAAAGTGTCTTTAACATATCATATACTTATGGGCTTTTTAAAGGGACAGTTCACCCAAAAATGAAAATCCAGTCATTATCTACTCACCCTCACGAGGACTGAAGATCAGGTTTAGTTTTTAGTCCACAAAACACTGCTGGAGTTTCACAGAAAAACAGTGCTGCAGAATCTCCCAAACAATGGAAGTGAATGGTGACCAGTTTTCAACCGAAAAACACATAAAATGCCTCCATACTGCTCGTCTGGTGTAATCCAAGTCTCCAAAAGCCCCGGCACACTGTTCATTTGCATGTGCACACTGTCACACCACACACACCCACCTCAGAGGGTGTGCACACACGTGAACGTGGTTCCAAGCTAAGGATCTACAGTGAAGATTCAGCCGAAAAACATAATCTTTCAAGTCAACTTGGCATGCTGGGCCTTTAGGAGACTTGGATTACACCAGACAAGCAGTATGGAGGCATTTGGGAGTTGTTTTTTTTTGTTTGTTTTTTTTTTGTTTTGTTTTTTTTATGTTTGAAAACTGGTCACCATTGACTTCCATTGTTTGGGAAATTCTGCAATGCTGTTTTCCTGTGAAACTCCAGCAGTCTTTTGTAGACTCAAAAACTAAACCTGACCTTCAGTCAGCATGAGGGTAAGTAGATAATGACTGAATATTCATTTTGGGGTGAGCTATCCCTTTAAGGGGTTAAAAAACAACAGAGAATAAAGAAAAAAGGCCAAGGGGCAAAGGGTCTTATTCAGTGATAGCTTTCATAATATTCGGTCATTTTAAACGTTGTGTAACACAACAATAAATGTGAGTTCTGAGTTTGTCACACCACAGAAAAACGTCATTAACCACTTGGACAAATTTGACTGGTTAAAATCACCAAATATATAAAATCAGTACTCAAAATCATGAAAAATTGAGCAGTTTTTTTTTTTTTTTTTTTAAATCGGTTCAGAAACCGGGGTTGTGTCCACTCTAGTGTCTCGGTGTCAAACACCACCGCAACCTGAAAACCACCTGAAACATGGACGCTCTGTCCAGCAGCTTCATTGGACATGTCCAGACATATTTGAGCCAGCAGAGCCAGAGGACAGTGACAGGATGGTATTATTCTTTCTTCTGTGTCTGGTTGTTGGAACTGAAGTGAGCTGAAGTGAACTGCTAGGCTGATCTGGACTGAGAGAATCGCTGAAGGTACGTTCATAACTGACCATAAGGGTCAGGCAGTGGCGTTCATGTGTCTGTTCGTGGGGCTTATATAGTGTTGGGGGACCGTGGCTCCGGCACGTCACCGAGTCGTGTTTCAGGTCCACCACAAAAAATCCTGAACGCAGAAATTGTGACCAACCTTGAACTCCACAATTCAGTACTACATAGCTCTCAGTCTTTCTAAATATCATGTTTTCTGCAAACTTTTCTACTTATACATGATTCAGCAAAAATCTATTTGACCCTTTCTGGCAGACTTTGAGAGTTTTTTACTTCAAAAAAATAATTGATCCGTTTAGACAGTCCATCAAATTACCTTCTTATCCGTTAAAGAACAATGAGCAGTAATACCTGTATTACCTGTAATGCCAAGACATTTCACTCAAAACCAAAGTAAACCTGCTGTCACAGACAGGCAGGCATACAAATGGACATTAGCATAGAGCAATGCTGCCAGCATGGCTAATAAAGAGCAGGGGACCTTTTCCAAATGTAAATCAGAATGTTATTCTAAAAGCTTTATTGCTGCTTTCATAGCGGCAGGTGATTCAGCCAAAATGCAGTGCTGAACACGCTGTCGGGCAAGGTTGAGAACGTTGAACTTTTCACTTCAAAACATGAATATTTCATCCCGTCTTTAGACAGTCATCCTGTGAAGGGGCCCTTTGTGGAGCAGAGCGTTCTTATCTCGTTGAGGCCACACAGAGAGGCAGTACAGAGCGTCCAGCAGCGGCGGCCTCATCCACACAACACGGGCCCTAATCAGGTTACGTGTGGTTTAATAGCAGAATGGATGCATGGTTTCAGCTCATCGGGGACTGCAGCCAAGCCAGAGGCCCAGATCTCTGCCTCTCTGACCCTGCTTAACTGAATGAACTGAATCTTAAAAAAAGCTTCGAGACTCAGAGACATCTGTCATGTGCCACCAGTTGATTGCAGGTACCTCATTAGCCAGGTTATTTTTGGAACTATTTCTTGTGAACATATTCATCCAACATGCACTGCTTTGCTACACCTTCCCTATAGAACCGTTTTCTCTACAGAGACGGTTTCTATAGAGCTTCACTGCTGAGTGGAAACTATTAAAAACACATTTAAGAGCTGCAGTGTTGCACTGGGGGATGGCTCACAATAACACACTCACAAGTGTGAGTGTGTGTGTGTGTGTGTGTGTGTGTCCAAGCTCTGGACCAGGACTCCATGAATGAGTCAAATTTCAGGGACATTTCAGGTCACACCGGTCTCTGCGGACCACGTTGGCCTTTAATTGAATATCAGATATCATTCAGGAGTTTTGTATATCTCTGGCTTTATATGTCTGACCACAGATACACTATTTCTCTCCTGCAAATTAAATCTAAATTAATCCGTATGACTGAGCAGAGGGAAGTGTGCATCTAGTCACGAGCACGAGCCTCTCATCCATGAGTAGATGCACGCTTCCATCTGTGCTGTGATGAAGTTGGTGGGTGTAGTTTGGTAGTAAGAAAATAGTTCCTACATGAAACTGCTCACAACAAGGTCTGTGAATGATCGTATTTAACTTCATGGTTTCTGTGATGATGTTACAGTTGTTTCCATGCTAAATAAAAGAACTGAGTGGTTAATGTGCATCTCTTTGGTAGCAGAGAATAGCAGCCCTTGCAATTAATGCTTAAATAACATTTTCTTGAGATCACATGTACATTATTTCATAATTTCAAGATGATAAAGCACGTTTCCTTGTGATAAAAGGGTCCATTTAACTCATTATCTCGAGAAAATTAGCTTTGTTATCTCAAGATAACAAGATAATGTTTTGTTTTCTCGTGATTGTTTCCTCTTACAACGTTCATCAGAGATCAGGATTGTCATGCTTCAATCAAGTTGTGTCTTTGTGTGCAACTTCTTCAGCTGCAGCTTCACAGGTGAGTGCAGTGCGCGTCAGTGATTGTCTTCTCGTGATAAATTATCTCATTATGTCGAGAAATTGGCTTTTGTTTTCCTGAGATAATGGCATTAATTAACCTATTATCATGAGAAAACAAGCCTTTAACAAAATAATTATCCCATTCTCACAAGAAAAACTAGCTTGTTATGTTGAGATAGCAAAAAAATAATATTATCATGAAAAAAAATAGCTTTTTATCTCGAATAACAAAATAATTAACCCATTATCACCAGAAAAAAAGCTTTGTTATCCTGAAATAATAACATAATTGACCCATTATCATACAAAACCAATTATCTCGAGATTACAAACTCTTTAACCTGTTATCACGAGAAAAACTAGCTTTTTATCTGGAGATAACAGAAACATTAATCTGTTATCAACAACAAAAAACAAAGTTTTTCATCTCATGATAACCCATTATCATGAGAAATCAAGCTCTGTTATCTTGAGATGACAAAATAATTAAGTAATGATCTCAAGATAACGACATTAAAAGAATAATTGCAAATATGGCCATTCTCATCCTCCGTATGTCTCAGAATAAACTGTGTGACGTTAAATGATCATCCCTGTCAGTGACGGAGAGCTCTTCAGCACTGACGGCAGGAATGTGTTTCTGAGGACGACCAGACCGCAGCCGACACCTCTGCTGCGATAACTGAGGCTCTGTTACCAGCATACCCGCTGACACACCCTGAAAACATCTTGTTCCATCCATTACTCTGCCACTGAATCATCATTTCCCACCTCACAGCCTAATGTTATTTCTGTGGTTATTTCTCTCCCAACCAGACGCAACGGGACACGTCACTGAGTGGAAGAGCCCGGAGCCACCGTGGCACCGCTCTGTGTGTGCTGGTCATGACTGCACTGACACACAAGGCACTACAGCTTCGGACTGATAAAGTGTTGAAAAGCAATTTATTTCAAAATTACCACCATATTCTTAGATCTCTTTAAAAATCCAGTATGTCTTTTATCAGCTGACTTTAACATTGACAACAACATAACAACACTGTATTTTCACATTTCTATCATTACCCAAATACTACATGTTTCTATGAGGATTTCCAGTTTTACTGGTTGTTATTTAAACACAGGATCATACTTTACTGCAGGCTGTTTTCATCAGGGGAAACACTCTTTCAAAATATTCACTAAACTGAGTAAAGAAAGGCAGCAGGGCTGAATGTTCATATATCACAACTCATCCACACAGTCAGATCTTAGTCATTAACTGCCATATAAAGTGCATAGAGACACATGACTAATATAATTACTGATCACTTTTACATTGATTCATCAACAGCTGAAATGATTCATTGATCTGTCGATCAGCAATTTGAGCAACACGTCCTCAGACAGAACAGGTTGATTGCCAATGACTCCCAAAACATATATGACCACTGTAGAGTACCAGCAACAGGCAGACTAGACCTTAAAGAGACAGTTCACCCCCAAATTAAGAATACACATTCTTACTCTGGCCTTTAGTGCTATTTGTCCAGCTAGTTTGTTTTGATGTGAATTGCCAAGTTTTGGAGATATCGGCCATAGAGATGTCTGCCTTCTCTCCAATATAATGAGACTTACTGGCACTGGGCTTGTGGTGCTCAAAGGAAATATTCTACCGCAGAAAGAAACTAGTTCCTACATGAAACTGCTCACAACAAGGTGTATGATTATCTTGAGAAACCTGGTCATGATCTTTGGTAAGAGACCTTGTTTTTGAATTTTTCAAATGTATTTTTGATGCTTTGAGCAATACAAGCTGAGTGCCATGTAGTCCCTTTATACTGGAGAGAAGGCAGACATCTCTACAGCTGATATCTCCAAAATTCTGCAACTCACACCAAAACTATCTAGATGGACAAGGTGGAAAAATATATACTCTTGATTTGGGGGTGAACTGTCCCTTTAAACGTGATTTTTTTTTCTGGTTTCTTGACTCTGTTATGACAGTAAACTGAATATCTTTGGACTGCAAAGCAAAACAAGACATTTGAAGAAATCATCTTGGCCTTTGGGACGACATTATTCACCATTTTCTAACATTTCATAGCCCACACAACTAATTGATTAATCAAGAAAATAATCGACTGATTAATCGACATTGAAAATAATCATTAGTTGCATAAGTGTTGTCCTTTTCTGGTTTTAAAGGCTGCATTAACACACATCTCCAAACTCTGTAACACACATCAAAACAGTATAGATGGATAAACAGCACTACAAGCCAGATGATTTTAGGGTGCACTGTCCCTTTAAGAAGCTGAACTCAGAATTTTGACTTCTTTCTCTTAAAACATTACTCAAACCAATTATTCAGCTCTAGCCATATCATAATATCTTGTCTCATATCATGATACCAATATATCACCATATTGCCCAGTCCACCACAAACATGGCCACAAAACTTAACTTTCTACTTAAATACTATACAATTATTACTCGGGCTGCACAATTAATCGCAATATTATCGAAATCGCAATATGTCCAAGTACAATATCCAAATTGTAGAGCCAGAACCAAATCATAATTTTTTGAAAAGGGTCAAATGTGTGAGAAAACAGCATTTTAATGAAGCACTGCAGTGCTGCTGAGAAGCTTTCTTCCAGATGTAAGAAAAAAATTATTGTTTGGTTCAGACTCCAACAAATGTCGCATCATCATGATTTTAATAGTTGTTATTTTTCCTCAGTAAAAATGAAAATTGTGATGCAAAAATTAATTGTATCACATATCGCAATTTCAGTCCAAAAAAACGACTTTTTTACCATATTGTGCAGCCCTGATTATTACTCATAACAAAAGAAGTACAGACACTACAATCAGGGCTGATAAGGTCATCATACACTCATTGTGCTTAGTACCACTGAAGCATCACTGTATATTATATAATGTGTAACCACAGGAGATCAATACCACCAAATCCTATCAGGCAAAGACACTGAAGGTCCCTCAGGGAATATCGAAATATATAAAATACAGACACATCACTAAGGTCCCTAAACCCCTCACTGAGGACCTCAGAGACACCTGAACTACATTAACATCATCATTTCATGTGAGGAGGTGTGTACTGAGCACATTAGAAAGGGTTAAACTGATGCTCAGGTGTCCTGTTGGCCCTTGCCAGCTTCACACCACCAGCCTCTGTGTGTGGGGTGTGGTGTCTGTCTGTCTGTCTGTCTGGGTCTGTCGTCTGTCGTTTGAATGACAGCAAGGCAGTAGCAGCTCTTACCTGTCAGGCAGGTGCTCAGCGCCAGCAGGGCCGCAAACACCGCAGCCTGGCCGAGCAGCGGGGCCCGCATCCTGGACACAGCTCCGAACACTGACGGGGGACACGGAGACCGAGTGAAGGAGGAGCAGGAGGAGGAGGAGAGGAGGGGAGTCGGTGCTGATCATTCCCCCATCCCCCGGTGCTCAGGAGGAGAGGACTCGGGAAAAAATAAAACAACGGAACAAACAGCGACACCAGTGAGGAGCCAGAAGCGGCTGAGAGGCCGGTGCAGAGAGCAGAGTTCACCCGGAGCCCGCTGTCCTTCTGCCGCAGGCTGTGTGTTCTCCTCCGCGGACCTGCAACATGAATGCACACCGATGACTGGCTGATTGATTGTGGTTTCTTCTGCTGAGCTGTGGAAGAGGCACGTAAGCCCGTGACGTCAACACGCAGCGCTGCCTCCGTCGTGCTGCCTTCAGGTGCTGCTGAAGATCAAAGACACCCACGTTTTAAAAATAACTCATCACCACCGCGGAGTAAAGACTAATTCCGTCTGGGGCACTAAAGATAGATGTTGAGACCCACAGACTGTTCATTCTATATGTAAAGCAGACTGTCATGAATTCTTCCATGCATGCATGAGTCTCTGTGCAGGTTTTGCACGGGTTTTAGGATACAACTTCTGCAGCAATCACAGGGTTTGACAGTCACACACATATTCTATAGTCCAGGAGTGGGCAATTAGGTCCTAATAATGGCCAAATCTCTCATAATGGACTGGTCAGAGGTATTCTATATAGGGCACCTCTACTGTTGGATACCCTTTCTGAACTGTGATGAATTGTGAGCTAATATTTTGTCGCCAATGTCCAAAACTTGATGTTCCATGCAGGCTGCACACAGGTTGCAACGATAGTAGCAGCAACAGTAGAAGAAGAACAACATAAACAGCATGGATGTACAAAACTGAGTGAATAAAGTTAAATATAAAAGGTACAGTTCATTATCATAACCAATGACCCCTTTCAAAATAAATGTCTGATAATGATTTAATGGTAATCAAAAAAAATGCTATTGACTCTCTTTGCTAGATTTTTAATTTTTGGTATTTCCATGAAGCCTTGCAGGCCATATGAAACCTTTCAGTGGGCCGCATCCGCCCCCCAGGCTGCATTTTGCCCAGGTCTGCTATATTCTGACCTCTGCCTCATAATGACGATTAAGACATGAAAATATTTTCCTTGTCAAGAATCAAAGTATTTATTTGAACCAAAATGTAATTTCCTGCTCTGGAAATCTGGTGAGGAAAGTCAGAGCTTGGAAATGCTGAGTGTAGTACTTTCATCACATTGTTATTTCTTTTTTTCCTTTTTTCTGTTTACTACTTTATGCAATGATTAAGAGTTCATCATTTCAGACAATTGTTTCTCTCGAGCACAATGCAAAGTTTTAGAATTTTTTTGTATAAATTAAAAGGCAGAAATTAAATGTCACTAATCCAATCTGACAACCACAAAAGAGTAACAAATAATTAGAAATACTAAAATACTAGATTAGATTAATATAATTAAAGATTCTACTGAGGCTATCTTTAGGGTAGATCTTCATTTTTTGTATGTCATCTCTAATTGTATTTTCTACATCCAAAATTTGTTCTATTGTTGTTCACCATAGTTTTAATTTAGGTGGTTTTTGCCGTTTCCATGTCCTTGTCACCTGCTTCATGGCTGTCACACGCAGTATGTTGAGGAGATGCATGTCAGTGGTGTTTATTAACCCCAGCAAATTAATACCCAAATAATTTTCCAGTCTCAGATCTTCATTTAACTCAAAGATATTCATTAAGGTTTTCTGAACCTCTTCCCAAAAGGGTGTTAACACTGGACACTTAAAAAATGTATGAGTATAATTTGCTTGTAGTTCGCCACATCCTGTCCAACAGCTGGTCCCTGCGAGGGGGTAATAAAACACCTCATGCTCACTGTCCAACATCATGGCCTATCTTTGCAGATGGTGCCTGACTGAGCCCCATGGGTCGAAGCTCGGTCCCCAGACGCTCACCGTCATGCTTCTCTCCCAGATTTAGCTCCACGATGGGGCCGTAGTTTTCCCTGCTCTGGGCATCGTGCTGCAGCTCCTTCATGGCTAATTCATGGGGTCTGTGAATCACTCCTAGTCTGGCCTCTCTCCTGGGACCAGTTTGCCTTGGGAGGACACTACCAGGGCTGGGCTCACCCTTAGAGATAGCAACCTGTTGACACAGGCTCCTCTGTGTCAACAGGAACCAGTTGAGGTGTTTTGGGAATCTACTGGTAGGAGACCCAGAATATGCTGAAGAGATGATATATCTCATGTGACTCTAAGTGGCAGAAGATGGATGATGGATGAATACTAACAACATTAGTCCACAAATGTGTTAATTATACAGCATTTTATCAGATGTTTTACAGTCATTTAACTCTGTCACTGTCTTTGCCCTCAGCACATACAACAGTAACAGTAACCAAATGAAGCTTTGCTGTTATTTGGTTACATGAATGTTTCCACTGACAAAGGTTCCTAGAGTAAAAAACACTGCTCTGCTATCTTTAGCTCTGTTAACAGCTAGCTTGGTAGCCGTGTTTGGGACAGTCTCCACTGTATGTGATCCTAAACTGCGGTAGTCAAAATCTTCCAAATAACCTTTCAACTTAAGCTAAGCAGATCATTGATCTAAGCACCCCATGTGTAAAATTTAGCGACATCTACTTTAAACTTGCAGATTGCAAACACTTTTGTTTCACTCTCCCCTTCAGCGTGTAGAAGAACCTATGGTGGCCATGCAACTTGCACATAGAGCCAAAGGCTGTATCTAGAACCTTGTTTGGTTTGTCTGTTCTGAGCTACTATAGAAAACAAGGTGATGCAACATGGATGAACTCTAATGAAAATATACTTGAGTATCATATTCAGTATATGCCTAATGGATCCTCATAAATCTTTCTGCAATATTCTAACGATAAATCCCCCTGAATCTTACGCACTGTACCTGTAAGTGTATGACATCACTAGGTCTACACGTGGACCTCTGGAACACTCATATTTTGCGATTCAATTGCCCTATTGTCTTTAGTTTTCTAAGTTTTGATATTTCTGACTGCTTCCCCCAAAATAGTCCACAGACTTTTCTGTGAACAGTTTTCATTGGAAGAAATAGTCCCTATGAAAACTTTACTGTGTGTACTACGTGTTATTATTCCGTGTAACAGGGACACTGTTTCTGGAGAGACATTGCTGGTGATTGTTTTCTAAATGTGAGTTTGTAATATTGTGAACACCATGAATAAAATCCATCTCACCTGCACAGTGTTTGACTGGAAGCAGAAAGATAAGACACAGATTTCTTAAAACCTGGACAAATCAAATGAAAACTACCACATGACCAAATACCACTCACATATTTTCAGTAATCTGGATGAAATGACTTCTTAAAGGGATAGTAGCATTATTTTTAAGTGGGGTTGTATGAGCTACAAATAGCCCCTAAGTACCGTGATTGCAGTAGAAGACTCTCCACACTCCTCCCGTTAGCAACGCCAGCCCATAGTCCTGCTCAGATATTTCCAACATACAGTGTTGTGAACGGTCCCCAAAAAAACGGCCTATTTTCGCGGCCTAAAAGAGGTTTTACCGGAAAAAAATTCACAGTTCCATTGTTCGCTATAATAGAATTATTCTCAGCCCCTCAAAGTGCAGGGTTAGCGCCCGCTGATCAGCCTACTACACAGTGTAGCTACTACGCAGAGCGCTGTAGTGCTCCGCCGATCAGCTGTTTTGGTCAGTGTCTTGGCTTTTTGAGGAAGAGTAGAGATATAATATACTTTTTAAAAATGAGTGATTTTGACAGTGACAGCGAGAATGAAGTGCCATTCACTTTGGAAGCAAGCGGATATCTGTATGAACCGGAGTACACTGAAGAAGAGCTGTTGCAGATGGAAACTGAACGGCCGAGAGAGAGAGAGGGGGAAACATCGGCCAAATTCATTTTCATGTTACAGCACTACATCTCCGTTTTCACCTATGTGATAAATTTGCACTGCAGTGATAGGCTACATTACACTCTTTCACAGGTGTTTCACTTGTCTTACCAGATGGATGGGCACAGCAGTGAAAGTGTTCTCACAAAATCCTCTTCAGCGAAATGGTGACTGCAAACACGGAGATCCTTTAGTGATGCCGGTGGCATGTTGACATCCAAGTTTAGAGGAACTAGCTGCCGAAGGCCAATATCACGCAAAGGAATGCGGTGAAAGCTGTAAGGGCTGTGGGACACAGCTTTGTTATTGCATCCTGGATAGCAACACACACGAACCATTTTCAAAATGTTTGAAGAGGTTTCACCATCTTCCGTCCTCGAATCGCAATCAACAATGACTCAAAACAGCTGATCGGCGGAGCACTACAGCGCTCTGCGTAGTACACTGTGTAAACAGCTGATCAGCGGGCGCTAACCCTGGGCGGAGGGATACGTGAGTTGGTTAGGTCCAAATAAAAACTGCGTTTTTCCTGCACTTTGAGGGGCTGAGCATAGTTTTATTATAGCGAACAATGGAACTGTGAACATGAAAATGAATTTGGCTGATTGTTGAATTACCTTACACCGATGTTTCCCCTCTCTCTCTCTCAGCCCGTTCAGTTTCCATCTGCAACAGCTCTTCTTCAGTGTACTCCGGTTCATACAGATATCCGCTTGCTTCCAAAGTGAATGGCACTTCATTCTCGCTGTCACTGTCAAAATCACTCATTTTTAAAAAGTATATTATATCTCTACTCTTCCTCAAAAAGCCAAGACACTGACCAAAACAGCTGATCGGCGGAGCACTACAGCGCTCTGCGTAGTACACTGTGTAAACAGCTGATCAGCGGGCGCTAACCCTGGGCGGAGGGATACGTGAGTTGGTTAGGTCCAAATAAAAACTGCGTTTTTCCTGCACTTTGAGGGGCTGAGAATAATTCTATTATAGCGAACAATGGAACTGTGTATTTTTTTCCGGTAAAACCTCTTCTAGGCCGCGAAAATAGGCCGTTTTTTTGGGACCGTTCACAACACTGTATGTTGGAAATCTGTGAGCAGGACTATGGGCTGGCGTCGCTAACGGGAGGAGTGTGGAGAGTCTTCTACTGCAATTACGGTACTTAGGGGCTATTTGTAGCTCATACAACCCCACTTAAAAATAATGCTACTATCCCTTTAAATCCACCACAGGGATGTCATACACATTGGTTAGGGTTTTAATGGATGCTTTGGTGCTCTCTGGTGGCACAAAAGGTAAACTGCATAATGTGAGTCACAACTGATACACAGGACACCTGAACTAGCTGTGTTTACATGCACACTTGCTTTCCACTAATATTCAGAATATGGAAATAATTTGAAATAAACTAAAAAAAAGTTTTGCTGACTCATAACAAAATATTATTTCTACACTATTTGGATTGCAGCCATTGTTAATAATTCTGCATTTGACAAGTGAAAATATTCCCTGTGAGTGAGGCCAGAAATACACAGAGATTTAATAAGGAGTTGTCAGAAACCAGCTGTTCACTGATGTTTTCTTGTGGGGCAGTTGGGGTAAACCGATGGCTCAGACGGTTTCTTAGTTTTGTTTTAATCTGATTATAAAAAACTGGCTTCTCACATAATCTACCTTGTTTGTGAACCACTCCACACTGACTCATAAACCTGCAAGTCTTGATTTAGTAAGTCAAAGAAATTCACATTCTCCTCCACCACCACCTCCCAGTCAAATACTGCAGGACCAGAGGGGACTGTCCACTTTTCTTTGCAAAAGTCAATTGTATGACTACAAAGAGACACAAAACCTTAGAGACACAAGAATACCACAAGTGACACAAAACAAGAACAGAAACACAAACATACACTCGTACAAAAGTACTGGAGACACCAAAGTACTTCAAGGAGACATGAAACAAAGAGACAAATATATAAAGAAACAACACTACAACTGCCACAATGTGGCACAAAATGACAGACACAAAAAAGTACCACAGATACAAAAAATGACCAAAGAGACACAAAAATACTACAGAGACATAAGCCTACCAGGAGACAAAAACGACCACAATGAGACACAAAAAACAACACACAAACGTACCACAAAGTCACACAAAATTACCACAAGGAGACACAAAATGACTAAACAGACACATAAGTATCACAAAGACATGAGCCTACCACAGAGAGACAAAAAATGGCCACAAAAAGACACAAAATAACAGACGACAGACACAAACAATAACAGAGACACAAAAGTATCACAAAGAGTTCCAAAATGACTAAAGAGACACAAAAGTACCAGAGAGACATGAACCTACCACAAGGAGACAAAAAACAACCACAAAGAGGCACAAAAAAACAACGCAAAAAGTACAACAAAGAAACACCAAAGTACCACAAAGAAATGCAAAATGAATAAAGCGACATCAAAGTACCACAAAGACATAAAACTACAACAAAGGGACACACACCTACCACATGTGGCACAAAATGACAACAGAGACACAAAACGACAGCCACACAAAAGTACTACAAAGAGACAAAAAAAAAAAAAAAAAAAGGCCACAGAGACACAAAACAGCTGAACATCGTCTCCCCTCTCTCTTTCAGTCTTCTATCGTCTAATGAACAGACCACAAAGACAAACTGATAATAATCAATAATGATTTATTATCAATAACAGTCACACACAAGTAAAATAAATCTAAAAGTACATTGGTCCAAAAAGAGAAGGGGGGTGCAAAATAATAAATAAAACAGAGATCAGCTAAGGCACTGAAGAAGTGATATAAAATTATGTAAAATAAATGACAGTTTGGTCGGTCACTGGTCCGTACAAGTATTTATACATCATATACACAAGCTTTCTTTATTAAGGCAGAAACTCAGAAAATAGTGTTATTCCCACCAAGAAAAAGAAATTGTCGAGTCAAGAGACGTCAGTGTGTACATCGAGACGGTTCATGAATTATAATGGAAGTTTGAGATGGAAAGAAAAAGAATCAACTTTGAGACTTTTCCACATTCTGGAAAGTGTTAACTGTTGGCTGACTGACTCTTTGTAAGACCCGCCCCTTTTAGCATCGTGCTCCAATAACAGTTGAGTAAGCTTGGAAAACCACATTTTGAAGTTGGTTTAAAGACGGTGCTGAGGGACGCAAAAAAAAAAAATCTTCCCCAGGAAGGTAAAGTCATGACCCCGCTACTCTACCTCTGATTGGCTTAGCCTGATGTTCTTGCTCTAACCCTACCCAATCACACTCCTCAAGATAAACCCACCCAAAACCAATGAAGGCAATGCATACTATCCAATCAGAGTCAGAGTAGGGCAGATCATGACTTTGTCTGGGGCAAAAGTCACATACATTCATACATAAATTAGCTAAGGTCAGCAAAACGCAAGCTAACGAGCTAACCAATCTACGTCATTCATTATCTAGCTAGTTAGCAAGTGTTTTACTAACATTAGCTAGCTTGTTAGCTTGCATTTTGCTAAAATTGGCCAACTAAAGATGTAACTATGTGTCACTTTTACAGGAAAAGAAGAAAGTTGACTGAGGTACAAAGTTTGCCCTGCTGTTATTGGAACACAGAGCCAGCTGGGGCGGGACTTAAGAAGTGTCAATTGGGTCCAGCGATAACCAATAAGCGAGTATTGTATTTACACCAACAAATGTCATGAATAAATCAGATTGCTGAGCGTCATTGAAGGTCACACAGTAGTTACATTTAAGAGCTACATTGAATTTACGTGTTTCACCAAAGGCACCTCAACTGGGGTGTTCTCACAACCTCGTCACATGTTTATAACACACCATTAGGAACTCCAGGTTGTCCGCTGTGCTCACATTTAAACCAGGTGAAGAGAAGAACATGTGGAACTTGTGTGTGTGTGTGGATTTGTCAGATGGAAAGATGTGAAAAACATACAGGAAAAAAAAAACAAAACATATTTTAAAAAATGAGGACAGCACCTGAGCCCTGCTCGGTGAAAATGATCTGGATGAAACTGGAGACTGATGGTTAAAACGGCACGAAAACAGGGCAGGATTCAGTTTAGGTCATTTAATCACTGGTCTCTGGTCTCAGAGTCATTGGTTTTGGTCTCTGCTTCCGGTGCTGCGGCAGCGCTCTCCTCCTTCACCTCTGGCTGCTCCTCTACGGGCTGCGGGGCCACCACCACCTCCTCCTCCTCCTCCGCCTCCGTTCCTTCACTGGTGGGAGACTGGAAGCCGCTGTCATCGTGCGGAGGCGGGGGGAAGTCAGACGTCTCCTCTGGAGCGCTCTCCGGTGACGTTTCTGTAGCCCCAGATTGGATTTCCTCAGACAGAGGCGGCGGGCGGCGGCGGCGGCAACTCCTCCTCTGACGCCTCCTGTTTGGATGGTGGCTGTTCCTCCACCTTCAGCTGGTCATCTTCTTCCTTAACCTTCTCTTCTTCAGCTGGAGGACTTTCTGGAGCAGTTTCCACCTTCAGCGGGACTTTCTCTTCTTCTTCTTCCTCTTTTTTCTCCTGCTTCTCCGGTTTGTCCTCCTTCTCTTTTGGGACAGAACCATTGGACAGGTCTGGAGGGTTCTCTGCAGCTTTGGGACTTTCAGGAGAAGCTTTACCATCCCCATCCCCATCATCCTCTTCCTCCTCCTCTCCGACCTCCTCCGGGATGTCGTTGACACCGGGAACCTCAATGCACGACTCGTTGGGCAGGACCGGAGAGCCCTCCACCTGGATCATGGACACCACCTGCTTCATCCTCCTCCTCTTCTGGGACTCCTCACCTTCACCCTCAGCGTCACCCTCGGCGTCCTCCCCTGCGCCGTCCGCCTCATCCTGGGCTCCCCCGTACTCCCCGGCCCAGTCGATGGAGGGGTTCTCCCCCAGCAGGTGCAGGCTGGGGTCACTGTTGCTGAGGACAATGCTGTCCCTGTACAGGTTGTGTCTCCTCTGGACGGCCGCCTCTTTCACAGCTGCAGACACAGAGGACAGGTCGACATGAGTGATAAAGAACATTCATTCTCCAATGAAGTGTTGTAAGACTGTAGAAGACTGACCCATCATGATGTCCTTCATGACAGAGTGCAGCACCACCTCCTCAAAGATGTTCTCCACCAGGATGAAACGGGAAAAGTCCTCAAAGATCAACTCCTGGAAACGCGGCAGCTCCTGGTGTTCACAACAGCAACAGTCAAAACTTTTCATCATCTCAACTCAACATCTTTTTTTTATGAAACATCTTTCTGAACATCCTCATTTCAGGATGTTTCACTCAGGGAGTCAGGGAGTCTACCTCTAGATTGCAAAATCCAGACAGTCCTTATATAGAACTCTACTATCTGTTGGACAGTATGACTACATGTCATGTCTTTTCATCTAAAGATAGCTGATGTAATGTAGTAACTGTAACCCCGATATTGGATGACATAGGCGATTTTCTTACATATGAATCATCAGTGTTAAAGTACGGGGATATATGTACAAGGCCTTGCTGTATGCAGCTAATCCTGTATTATGGAAAACTATGATTAAAAATTGCAGATTGCAGATAATTTTGATGTCTGTTGCCCCCATATTTGAAACTATAAATGATTGGCAAATTAGAAAAATAACTCCCCCCTTGGCAGACAATTTTCAGTTGTACTTACCAATCATGTTGTTCTACTTACTAACTAAAACATTTTTTACGAGATGTAACCAACAAGAAAAATGCTTAAATTATGGTGAACTCATGATGATGTCTGTAGATTTTGTGCTGAGGAGGTGGAGGAGATAATGCTTTTATTTTGGTGGTATCCTGTTGTTTCATGCTTCTGGCAGCAGGTGGCAGACTGGTTGGCAAACCAAACAGTCTTTTTACATTTGTCCCCTCTCAATAGAATTTCGGATTTTCTTTTATTTCTTTTCTCATTCGTTATTATTTACAAGAAAAGAATGTTATATATCATATATTATTATGATATATTAATGTTTGCAGACTTTTTCCTTTTATTTAATTTCATTTACTGCAATAGTTTAATTACTTAATCTGAACTTTGGTAGACATGATTTCTTACATACTGACTAAGATTTATGAACATGTATGTGTAAAATGTGTGTTTCAATAAAAAAAATAAATAAATAAAAAATATACTTGGTAGTTTGACACTGCACAAGTACACACAATACATAAATATAATTGCCAACACATTTTGGATATGTTCCCCATGACTTTCAAAGGATGGAAAACACTGATTGATGTAAATATTTCCTTTAACCCTTTACCAGGTATTGTAACTGCACAGTAAGTTTGCAGTAAACCCCATATTTGGCTGTTTATCATTATTCCCATGACTGAATAGTGTCCAATGCCAATTTCATTGTCTTCTGTGATTATTTATCAATTTCTCCTGGTTAAAAAACTATTACTTTTTGTTGTTAGCATGATTGTTAGCCATTCACTGGCAATCCCATGATGCATTTGGTTCAGTCTGTCGACCCATTATAGGCTGTGTGGGCATGTTTCAGATTTCTTTCAGTAAAATCTGTACTATTATTTCTGGCAGCATCCCAACATAACAAGTAAAACAGGGAAAATGTTATAAAAAATGTGTAGATCCTCATTTTGATTTTTATTTCAATTATATTGACTATTTCACTTTTTATGATAATAATCAGAAACTGATTTTTTTTAAATAAACTGTTGAATATTGAATGTTGTTAACATATTCTACTCTGTAATGTTTTTTATGAAAAAAACTTTAACTTTAGTTGCACAAATGAAAAAAATCTATCACCTGTTAGATCATACCTAGAATAACCCAAACTGGGAACCCTGAAAAGTTGTTTACTGTGGATGCAGGAACGTGATTTTACACCAAAAAAATAACTTTTTGCAAATGTATTTCTTGGTTTGTCTGTTAAAGGGTTAATGGAGGAGCTTTCTGGAGTCAGGATACTCAGAGACTCACCGAGGCGCAGGAGGGGCTGAGCTGCTTCAGCATGTAGGGGATGAAGATCTGCAGGAGAGCCTCGCGGAAGAAACGCTTCCTCACTGTGCTGCTGTCATAGTCAAATTTCTGAGAATAAACAACAACAACAAACAGGTGTAAATAATGAACTGAATGATGGGTGCTTCAGCCATTGTTAATATCATTCATAAAGCCTGGAACTTTCCTACTATGACAAGTTGTGTGTTTTACCTTAATCACTCGGTCCCTGACAGCGCTGGATGGTCTTGCACAGGTCCTCTGTACCCTGAGACTCCAAACTCTGGTGAAGGATCTGCTCAAATGTGTACACGGCATCGTCCATTTGCTGTGGACACACACACGTACAGAGAGATAAAACAATGTGTTTACTGTGTTAAAATATATCAGTAAGTTTTAGCATATTTTATATGGGGTGACCAGATCCCAACAAATCAACAAATGTGGGACAAAGAGTATGTTTGTGTGGGACAATGTGGGACACATTACCCAGTGAGCAATTTGTTAAAAAAAAGAAAAAAAAAAAAAGGGTGGGTGGTGGTGGGGTGGTGACTGGAATAACGCACCATTAAGGTAGTTGCCAATTACTGTAAAATGAAAAGAAAAAGAACAGGGGGAACATTCTCCTAAATAAAATTTTAGTTTATTTTAATAAAGGCAGAGGAAATTTGTGCACAGCAGAATCTCCCCAACAGTTGAAGCGAATGGAAAAAACAACTGGAAAAAAAACATAAAATGCCTGCACACTACTTGTCTGGCATAATCCAAGTCTCCTAAAGTCCCAGCAAGCTGTTTGCACACCATCACACACCCAGTTCAGACAGTGTGTATGTGAAAGTGGCTCCAAGCTAAAGATCTACAGTGAAGATTCAGGATAAAAACATGGTGTAAATGGCATGTCAGGTTAGGAGGCATTTTTGCATGTTTTTTTTACATTTGAAAACTGGTCACCATTCACTTCCATTGTTTGGGAGATTCTGCAACACTGTTTTCTTGTGAAACTCCAGCAGTGTTTTGTGGACTAAAAAACTAAACTGACCTTCAATCAGCATGAGGGTGAGCAGATAATGACTGAATTTTCATTTTTGGGTGAACTATCCCTTTAATGCTAAGCTAGTTTTTATTGTTTAGTAAGAGTTACGTCACAATGGCAGGCACAGTTATGGAACTGGATTTACTGTGTTATTCCAAGTGTGTGGTGTAGTCATCATGGCCACTGTAACATGAGAGTTTGATCCACTCATGACTCTGACGCTTTGCACTCTGGTTGATTCAGTCGGAACAACAGACAATAGATAAGTAGTTTCCCAGTCTTTGTTGTAGCAGCATTTCCTTTTCTTTGTGAGTTTCCACCATATTCCCTCTAAATCTGCGCACTTTTTGAGATTTTGTGATGATGTACGATTTTCCCCGCTGGGCGTAGGGTAGTGAAGACGATGACAAGTTAATCTGGACTGAACACGACACAGTCCCGTGATGACAGCCTTCCCTGCTTACTTCACAGTGATTGGACAGAAGCCAGATTTTAGAATTAAGCATCTGTCCAGCAGTGGTTTGACTTTTGAAAACCAGAGCCAATCAAAATGTGGGACATGGTCTCAATATGCGGTGCAGTCCCACATGAAGTGGGACAAATAAACAGCAATAAATATGTTTTTTTAGCATTAAAAGTATGTTCTGCTCAAGCAAGCTAGCTCAGACTCTGTAACATATGTGACTGGTTACTAACTAACTGGTGAATGTTGGAATGCATTTAAAAGGGGCATTTCATCACCAAATCAAAATTGCATTTTTCCCCCCTGGCCTGTAGTGCTATTTTTCTGTATAGATTTTTTTTTTGGTGTGAGTTGCAGAGTTTTGGAGATGTCTGCCTTCTCTCCTGTATAATGGAACTAAATTGCACTTGGCTTATGGTGCTCAAAGCACCAAAAAAATCCATCTGACAAACTCAACAGCAACATCTCAGAAATCATGACCCAGTTACTCAAGAGAATCCACAGACCTTGTTGTGTAGGAACTACTTTTTTTCTCATAGTAAGAAAGTAGTTCCAGTAGATTCTAAAGTAGATGATATGGAAGTGGATTACCTTGAGTAACCGGGTCATGATTACTGGAGAGAAGGCAGACATCTCTCCGACCAATATCTCCAAAACTCTGCAACTGACACCAAAACTATCTAGATGGATAAACAGCACTACAGGGCAGGGGAAGAATATGTATTTTTGATTTTGGGCACTAAAAGGCAGAAGGCATATGTCATGTGACAAAAAAAATACATTTGATTTCAAAACCAGTGTCTCTGTCCCAGTGTCTCTTTCCAAAAATCATGAGCCTCAATCAAGAAAGAACTCACAGACCTTGTTGTGAGCAGCTTCATGTAGGAACTACTTTCTTTCTAGTAGATTCTACTGCAGAAAGAAAGTAGTTCCTACATGAAACTACTTGATTTGATTTATAATCTAATAATGCACTGCTCCCAATCTTGCTGTTTCTGTCCCATGCTGTGCCTGTGCACAAATGTCCCCTATATAAATGTCCCCTTCATTCACTGTTCTCCTGAGTCACCGCACCACCATTAGAGGGCGCTCACCTTCCAACAGTTTTACTGTGGTTGCAGCTGTTAGCACCAGCTGAGCCTCATCCAATCCCACCACAAGAGGAAGCCACAGTATAATATCTATACCATCTATACATGACATCTGACACCACTATAAATTCTTTTGTCTCAAGTTACATTATTTTTAAGACTGAAAAACGCTGACTTGCCTGTTAAGCAGACAGTCAGTATGATCATGTGTATATTCAGATCAGAGGAGCAGGCTGGAAACCAGCTGTTCTGAGTTCACACAAGGACAACTAATAAATTCTCCACTGAGATTCTGCAGCATCATCAAGTGTTTGAAAATAAAGGCAACAAACTCAAATATTGACTTTATTATCTGCTGGATTTGATCCACTCACTGGTCAGACAGTCATCTGCAGCACAAATACACAACTTCACATGTATTTTGTAGTCAGGAGTGATAACAGGCCTGAAAACTGTTGGCACAAACTTAAAGAGAGCAATTTGTCAAACTGGCTCTTGCATTGTCATCATATTAGAAATGCATGCTGAAACAATCCAACTGTACTGACGAGATTTCTGACAGCATCTGAAGGCAGCATCTGTTCTGCACCATTACATGTCATTTAATGTCAGAAAAAATGGAGACAGCTGCTATTCTGACTTCTAAAAAGATGTACAAGTTAATTTATTTTACATTATTTTGAGGAGCAACATTCACTTGAATTTTGTTGTTACTGTAATTTTGTTACTTTATGCTCATTTCTACAAAAGATACAGTTTGAAGTTGAGAGTGAAAGTTTATTCTTGACTTTAGAAACCGGACTCTGTTCTTGATGTTGAAGAACAAGGACGTTTAAGGACTACTAGAGCTTTGATTGAAAGAAAATTAGAGGTGCAACAATCGAGTAATTGATGATTAAATCGCCAACTATTATGAGAACTGATTAATCAGAATTATTTTTAAAGCTTTCAGCTTCTTAAATGTGAATATTTTCTGGTTTCTTTACTTCTCTGTGTTGGATAAAAACAAGACATTTGAGGATGTCATCTTAGGCTTTGAGAAACACTGGTCAACATTTTTCACCATTTTCTGACATTTTATGGGCAAACAGCATTAATCAAATCGACAGTGAAAATAATGGTTAGTTGCAGCCCTAAAGAAAATTTCAACTTTTTTCATTAGGGATGCACGATAACTGTTTTTCCCCACCGATACCGATAACTTCCTGCTTCTCATAACCGACACGATAACGATAACATTTTTTAATAGTTTATATATACACCTGAGGTAAAGAAGGCAAAGTGTTGTGAGTAAAGATGAATTTAACATTATAACTCTGCCTCTATTTATCAAAATAATGTAACATACATCACTAGTGTTGTAATCACAACAAAAACAAGAAAAGTTATGACTCAAAAAAAAAACATTTATTATTGCTTCACTCAGCTGCATCACTCAATAAAAAAGATTTTAAAGAACAAAAACTCAGTGCAAAAATAAAGTGCTTTACTTTTCATACAAAAATAAAAGATTTACAGAATGAAAACTCTGTACGTTGTTATGGATTAGCTTGAATGTGTGTTGCGAGTACATTATATAGTTCAGCCCCTCTCGGATGTTTTATATCAGTAAAGTGGGACAGATGACAGCTCGTGTTTTAATCTAGACGATAGAAATAATGTTGAATGTAGACTGTGACAGAATAAGCTGATACATATTCACTCGACTGGGGTAACATGTGACCACATTAAGTACAGACACAGACTTAAACCTGGAGAAGCTGCTTGCTGCTAGCACTGCTAACGTTAGCCACACTGTGTGCAGGCTGGCAGCTGACAGTCAGCTCCAGGTGACCCGCAGACAGTCATCCTTTTGGTCTGAAAAGGTGAAGCATTTAGTGAGTTGTTGTCATGTTTTGTATATTAATGTGTAATGTTTGTATTGCACAGCGCAAAGTAGCCACAGTTCAGCTGCATTTAAAGTACGATTTGGCGATTGTTGACTGTGATTAACAGCTTCAAATGGCTCTTAATACGCACAGTATTTTTACGGACAGTGTTTAACATTATAAATTAATAAATTCTGTTCAATTTTAACTGCTTGCTGTGTGTTTTCTTAGTGTTAGACTAGTTGACTAGTCTAAATTAAATTTTGCGTTTAATCTTCAGGGAAATTAGTCGTCGGGAACATCCCTACTCCAGACTCTTGCTGGCTGGCGGTGCAGCGTTAGCCGCAGCAGTCTTCACATCCTCATACTTTCTCCATATACCGTCGTTTCGATGGTGAAACTTTTAAGTGGCTAATAAGGTTGGAGTGTTGAAACTGGTAGACTTTTTACCTCCTCTCTACACTTCGGCTGAACATTTATTGCATACTGAATCGCGTTGTCTTTTTCAGAAATAGTGAAAAATGCCAACATGGTGATGGCGGGCCATGTTTTTGTCTGAGGTGGCGCATCAATATGACGTTATGCGCGTGACAACAGCAGGCGCCAGCAACACAGGGCAAACAAACGGACTGAAAATGAGCGAAATCAAGGCAATGTCGCTATTTATAATCGGACGTAGTTATCGCAAAAAAAATGTCATTATCGGACTTATCTGTGTGACATCATTTTTTCCAATATCGGGCCGATAATTATCGGTACCGATAGTTATCGTGCATCCCTATTTTTCATGATGATTAATTGTTTGTTATTTTTCAAGCAAAAACGTTGATGGTTGTCAAAAGAAGCAATTTGAAGACGTCACTTTTGGTTCTAGGATATTATGATGATTTCTCACAATTTCACATTTTATAGACTAATTGATGAATCCAGTAATTGTAAGAAAAATTGACAGATTAATCAATAATAAAAAATAATCATTAGTTGCAGCCCTGTTAGCTTCATTGACCACATAATGTATGTAGACGTTTATGTAGAGGATGTGTTGTGGAATGTGTCTTTTTCCTCTTTTCCCTGGCTACACCTGCGGGTGCGCGTACTGTGTAGGGCTGTGAGAGTCTCAGACAAAAGAAGACAGTGAGCTTTTGTTTTGGGATTGTGTCTTCAGTTTTTGGACCCATCGCAGCGCTGTGAAACATCAGTTTTTTCACTGAGTTCTGTGGGTTAACTCAGAGGTGTGTAACCTGCAGCTCCAGAGCCTCGTGTGTCTCTTTTCTCTCTTTTTGTAGGCCTAAATCGATTCTTACATTCTCCAGCTGTAAAAACGTGCAACATATATGCCCAATAATAAAAAAATGTTTTAATATTTTGTCAGCTAATATGTGTCATAGCCTTCCTCTGTGGCTTGGCAGCTTTTCCTCTAAATTTTGCCAGTGGCTCGTCTTGAGTCTCCCTTGAGAGAGACTCTCAGAAATAATATATTCTTTATTTAAAAAATGTTACCCTAATATGAGCTAACAAGCTGTAAACTGTATCAAATTAGACAAAAACTAGTAGTAATATATTTTATTAGACTGTAAACACACAACTTTACATTAATAAGAGCTAACTGGCTGTAATTTGTGTCAAATTAGACACAAACTAGAAATAATGTACTTAATTAGACATTAATTACCCAAATTATAGTAACACACTTAAGTTTACAGTACGGTTCTGTCCCTAATTACCCTCTAATAAGGTCTTAATAATAATTACTAAATATGCAGTGGTTTCCAAAGTCTGATGGGGTCAATCGACAGGGTAAAGTTGTGATTGTTTACTGGATAATAAAAACTAATATTTCATGTTTTTGTCTGATTTTATACAAAGTAGAGTTTATTAGGTCTTATTAGGGCTAAAATGTGATTGTTTACTATTTCATGAAAAATATTATTTCTAGTTTTTGTCTAATTTGATACAAATTATAGCTTGTTAGCTCTTATTAGTGCAACATTTAAAAAAAAACAACAACAATATATTATTTTGAGTTTTTGTCTAATTTCATACAAATGACGTCTCGTTACGTCTTATTTGTGTGCTGTAAAATAAAGTGTGACCCAGATGTGATGTTTGGTGTGACCTGGAGTGGAGGAGGGCATGTGACTCAGGAAATTACCCTGCACTGACCACACCGCACACAGCTGCTACAGTTGTGTAATTCCAAGTTCGGTTTATACTTTCAAAACTATGGCGTGTCTTGAAAAATAAGCATTATTAAAAGACCATTGAGCCACCTCCCCCTGTTAAACATTAACGGATCAGACTGCTCGTACTTTGAAAATCAAGGCAGTCTCACAGTTAGAACATCTTATTAGTTAGCTGTTTTAGAAATTTTTGAGGACTTGGATCTTATTTATTTTTTTACAGTGTAGAACTTGAGTAAAGGCTTCACAGCTTGAGTGTAGGTAGTTTCTAAACAGTACTTAAACTCTGAATGACCTTGAGTTAAAGTGCAGCCCCCCCCCCCCCCCCACTGGCCCTGGGGCCCCACTGAGGAGGTCATGATAAGTGATTTCTCCATGGGGGGGGGTTGAATGCCAGAAAGCCTGGCTCTCTTCCCTGACACTGAGTTCTTGTGCAAGTCTGGACACATGGCAGATTAATGCAATTATTTCACAGCCCTGGGCTTTAAACAAGAAGAATTATGCTGCTGTGGTTGGATTCACATAAAAACTACATTTTACAGAACTGCATCTGCATTTTTTTTCAGTATTTACATCTTAAAGAAACATGCCAGATGATCATTTAAATCCATTCCAATCTGGAAAGCATCATGTTTTAACCTGAATCAACATATGTTTTTGATTCTAGTGAACTATGTTATTGTGAACTGTCTCAACACACCGAGTTTACTCATATCTGCAAGAGCAACAAAATAATATTACAGGCCAAGACAGCAAAATAGTTTTAAAGGCTTGGTTCTAGAGATGTGGACCTGAGTCACAGGACTTGGACTCAATTCAGACTCGAGTCACAAATTTGACAATTTTAGACTTGAACACGACTTGGACTTAATCACCAAGACTTGTGACTTGACTTGGACTGGAGCATTTTGACTTGAAAATACTCGATACCTTCCCCAGCAAGTCGACACTTTATTCCCAAGATCCACTTTGTTTGAATCAACCTGACAGCATATAATTAAGTTGCAGGAGAGAACAATCTAACTGACGATGCATTATTGAGCTCCAGCTGCAAAATATGACACCAAAGATCATTTTGTTGACATACAAAACAGGGGTGTTCCTGGCGACTAATTTCCCTCTCGATTAAATGCAAATTTTCTTTTAGACTAGCTGACTAGTCTGACAATAAGAAAACACTCATAAAGCAGCACAATTTATTAATTGGTAAAGTTAAACACTGTCCGAAAAAAGATACTGTGTGTATGTGAACCCATTTGAAGCTGTTGATCACAGTCTTCAATCACCAAATCATATTTTAAATGCTGCTGAAATGTGGCACTTTGTGCCGTGCAATACAAACATTACACATTAATCTGCAGAAGATGACAACAGCTCACTAAATGCTTCACCTTTTCAGACCGAACAGGATCACAGTGTCTGGGGTTAACGAAATTGTTCACCTGGAGCTGACGTTAGCTGCCACACAGTGTGGCTAACGTTAGCAGTGCGAGCAGCAGCAGCAGCTGCTGCTCTGTTTGCAGGTTAATGTCCGTGTCTGTGCTGAATGTGGTCACATGTTGCTCCAGTCGAGTGATTAACACCAGTTTGATCTGTCACAGTCTACATTCAACCTTATATTTATTTTCTATATCAAAACACTGCCAAACCGCGCTGGTTTTATGAGACGTCCTCTGTCCGACATTCTTGATAACAACATCTGGGGTTGTGTGGGTCATCAGAGCATATGCACTGGGTGAGAAGGCCTGCCGTCTGACGGGATCACAGCCCTGACTAGTGGCAGGTGACTGCATAACACCTTAGAGGCAACAGTTGGCACTGTGCTTGACTAAAATATTGATGAATAGTTTAACCGTTTAGTATTTCTGATGCCGACTCGTGAGGGTGGTGATGTTTTATCATGTAGTCGACTAATCGCGCACATCCCTGGTACAAAAGCTACGTGGTGATCAACAACAAAACAACCTGCAGTACATAAAATGTGCAAGTCCAAAATTGGGGATGCAACAACTTCCGATGTCATTCAACATTTGAAGTTGCACAAAGAACGCTGTTCTTACAAGGCATTTCAATCAGTGAAGAGGGCATTAGGACTTGTTTAGGACTCAAAACTGAAAGTCTACGACTTGAACCTGAGAACAAAGACGTATTTGTGACTTGCAAAACAATGACTTGGTCCCACCTTGGGTCCCACTAAATTACCAAAAAAGGACTTTCTAGCTCTAATGGTGTCTGTTTGTGTAAACAGTTGTGGTTCTTTTCCAGGTTTGTTATATAACTGTTTCTGAGATTTCTGCACTGACCCCACAGCACATTGGTGGTAAATGGCATTTAGTTTGTGGGATTGAAAAAGCACATTTAAAGCACAAATTTGCAACAGCTGCAACCACACATGCGTGCATTCACACACAAACAATTATAAGGAAGTATAAAGAATGTGATTAAGTCACACCAGTGGAAAAGGGAACTCTCTGTCAAGCCCAGGGATGCCTGCCACAAGGCTCTGTGACAAACTGTTCATGAGTTATGACAGGGGGTGGGGCTAAAGAACAGGCTAACCTTCACCAATGAAAAAGAAACTCTTAGTCCAGTGAAGACCCCTCATCGAAGGGGGTCTAAGTTGCAAAATTAAAAATAGGAGCTCTCTGCTGAGACCAATGATGTCTCCCACAAGAGTCAACAAGATACAGTTCAAGACTTATGAAAGGAGGCGTGACTGAAGCATAGGGGGCGGAGCATAAGTCGATGATGATACAGGAACTCTGCTGAGTGCAATGACGCATCCCTTTCATTACTTCGGCCATGGTATGTGAATCCATTTAGAAGTTATACACCTTTTTGTTACAGGCCACACCCACTGCCACGCCCCCTTTTTGCCAGCTGGTGTGTACGGTATCAGATGCCATTTGGCTCATAACCAAGCTTTCCATTTAGAGATTCACCGATTGCAATTTTCTTGGTGAATTTCGATTTTTTAATGGGTCTGACCCACCAGTTCCATTTTCAGTCTAAGATGTCTAATTGACAGAAAATACAACCATTATTGTAACTTTTCTTTAATGCAAAATTAAACTGGATGTTCATAATAAAACACCAACGATTAAGTAAGCTTTACATTTTCTCCAGAAATGCTCCAGGTTACAGCCAGGCCTTCATGCAAAGCATGTGTGTGAATATGACTGGTACAGAATTGGATATGTGATAACCCTCCGGTTCCAGCCTCTGGCCAGTCAACTGGTGCATCCCTACTTTCCATTAAACCTTGTGCGAGTCTGTGAATCCATTTGCAAGTTATGTGCCTTTTTGTTATAGGCCACTCCCATTGCCACATACCCTTTTAGCCAATTGGTACGACACAAACAAACACAACCTCCGCGCCAAATTTCAGCCTCCTAGGGGGAAAACTGTGGCTGTCGAAGTGTGGGAAATTGGAAAAAATCCAACACTTTCCAGAGTCCAGGTTTTTCTGGATAATCCACTGAACGATTTCTTTGAAAGAAAATAGTTCCACTGTAATCTATAGTGTGACATAAACTTGTCTAAACAAGAGAGGAAAGGTTCTATGAATAGACATGTTTGTCAGCGAATAATGACTCTGACTGTATTATTACAAATCAGCAAGTGCCACATCAGACAAGAACGCTCTTATTGTGAAGGACTGCAGTCAAAACAGTGGAGACACACAGTCCTGCACTGGCCTGAGGGCAGCTTCTGACATCTATTCATGTTTTTATTTTCAGACTGTTGCAAAATCTAACTCAATACCTGTTTTGTGTTATCAGAGAGGCACATTCACACAGTCAGACAGTTGGCTTCTGAGCAGTTCACCACAGTTGTAAGTGATGTGATGTAAGTAGTGGCAGTATTACCTCTCTCATGAGGATCTGGGCCCTCTGGACAAACACTGACGGACTGGCGACGTCAAACCTCTGCTGCAGACCCTCCAGACTCAGCTGTTCCACCTTCTCATAGCAGCTCTGCATCTTCACCGGGTGGAAGGCCAGCATGGAGATCTTCTCCATGTGCTGCGGAGAAGATCATTTGTACAAAAAAATATTTTAGACTTCAAATCACTGCAGAGTTGGTGCTGATGTCGGTCCATGCATGTATTATTTTAACTCTTGAAAGGTCTGATCATCTGCATGTTAATCACAGCAAAGACTGTCAGATTCTCTGAACCTGAACCTCCTCACCTGTGCCACCGTCTCCTTGGTGCCCTCGTTGAGGGTGTTCTTGCTCATGTCCACCAGCTCTCTGAAGAAGACGTCGCGGACCTCAGCGAAGCCTCGGCTGGTCGGCTCCATCAGGGCGTCCAGGATGGAGCTGATGTAGGGCTGGATGCTCACCTTCAGCAGCTTCTCTGCTTTGTGGAGGACCACCGCTGTGAAGGAACAAGGAACACAGAGGTAAACATATTGGGTCATTGTTTCAGACAAACCTCTTCCTCTTTGTTGTTGAGTCACTTTGAAAATGCTGGTAATTAAAGCAAAACTACACCGATCAGGTATAACATTATGACCACCTGCCTAATATTGTCTATCCTGCTCTAACAACACAACTTTGAGGACAAAATGTTCACTTGCTGCCTAATATATCCCATCCACTAACAGGTGCCATGAGAGGAGATACCAGTGTTATTCACTTCACCTGTCAGTGCTCATAATGTTATGCCTGATCGGTGTATGTTACTTTTAAGGAATAGCTCACACAGTAATTCGCACATGAAAAGTTGAATTCATAATCAATAAAATGCTAGTCTCTCACACATTATTATTCTGCTATAGGAAAAAAAAACACTCTGCCTTGTTTGTATTACTTTAAACCAATCACAAGTGTCTTGACTACATCACTGCAAAAGAAAAGCTATTAGCTTGTTTCTATTCATATGGTTATTGTCCCAGGCGCTAATTTGCCATTTTCAGTGTGTAGGTTGCAGCTCGGAGGTTGTTCTTGTTTCCTGGGATAATAATAATGATAATGGTGATAATAATAATAATAATAATATAATAAATAATAACAATAATGATTATTACTATTATTTTAATTGTATAGGTCAGATTATATATAACAAATTCTTATACAACTGGAAAATCACACTTTTATTTAATATGTTATAGTGTTTTATGCAGTGACTCATCATTATTATTTTCTTCAAATTTCTTTTCTGTGATTTATGTGTGTATTGGATGTCAGTTGGCAGTAGTTATTTTTACTCCCTTTGAGGATGAGTTGGGATAAGACTGGTGTGGACTTGAAAGGGTTTTTACCTGACGCCCTGTTGATGTTGTCTTTGTCTGCCTGTCTTCCCTCCTCAGACTGATGGGATGTAACCCTTAACAGAAAGCTTACTGCTGATAACATATGAGCCGTGAGTTGTATCCTCTGGTGAGTTTGTGTCTTTTCTTTCCTTTTTTTTATGTAATTTTGTGTTTCATCAAAACAAGACTATAAAAATTAAGTTAAAAAAAAGTTTCTTTATTAAATTTTTGTCCTCTGAGGGGAAAAATCCTCACATTTTTTTCATGTCAGTCTAAATAATGACTAAGCGGTGTGGAATATTCATGTTTTTGTATTAAGGAAGCAGGATCATTTACACTAAGACGGCAAACTGATTGACTAATTGTTTAACTCTTTTTTATTTTATTTGACAGGACTGTTTACTCGTCTGTCTCTGGGACTCTTTCTATACTGTCACTGCAGCACAGCAGCAGAATTCTGCTGTCAGACATAAACACTGTGAGGAATGCTGCAGGTCTGCCTGCTGTCTGCTGTGTGACAACGATGGGAAGCTGTCAGACTGATAGTAAACACTTGTATAAACGCACAATGGAGGTTAAATCCAGTGTTATGTGTCAGTGGCTCACAGGGATGTTAGATAACTGTGTGTAAATCCTCTGCAGTACAGACGTGATCATCACTGGCCAGAATTTGCAGAGGTAACTCAGTCCCTGCAGGACTTTGCAGGCTGTTTTTAGAATTGTCGCAGCCCAAAATGCCTGATTTCACAGCAGCTTTTCTAAAAAATGACTGTTCTAATTAACCTTACTAAAAAGGCTCAGGATTACAAACTAAAAAAACAAAAACAGCACAAAATTATAAAATATAAAAGTGTGCAGAGCATTTTCAAATGCCAATAACACTGACAAATGTTGTGTTCTTTTCAGTACATGTGATAAAATAAAAAAAAAAAATGTATAAATGAGAAAAAATTGTGAATTATTAAACAAAACATTGAGTCAGTTCATTAAGACCTACATACATGATGTTTGCATGGGGGACTGCCATGACTGACAGAACTTAGAGTGAGCAATGATGATTGGTCAAATTTGCAGAAAAGCTGGACGAGTTTGGACAAAATTGCAAGGTTGTGCAGAATTCACTAGGATTGGCTGAATTTGCAGGAATTGTTGCAATCACAACACATCATCACATTGCAACTTCCTGGAGCGAGTGGCAACTAGAAATAATTATATGTAAATGTAAGCCATTTCTATGAGTCTGAAGTGATTGCTACTGGAATCTTTTTTTGTTTTTAAATTGTAATTTATAAAATGATACTTTTAAACTCAAACAAACATTTCAAACATTTTTGCTAAATTAATTAGCCAATTAATTACACATCCTTACTGACTGGTGACTTTGAGTCAGTCAGTCTGTTAACACATTTTAGATTTCATTTAGCTGTGAACAATAATTAACAAAAAAAAAAGTTAGATGAAACAATCAGAAAAATAAGGACTGAAGGAAAAAAAAGGTGTGTTAATGTGTCCCACAGTGAGTCAGCAGATCATCGTGGCTGCTCTGTCTCTAACCTCTGATCTTGTTGGTGACGTGCTCCTTGGAGGTGATGATCTGGTCCATGTCCGTCCGGATGGAGGCCTCCAGAGAGGAGCGGGCCGCCTCACACTTCTGCACCACCGCCTCGTACTGGGCCTGACACTGCCCCTGCACCAGGCTGTACACCGCGTCACTGATCTGCACACACATACACACACAGGAAACACAATTAAAAAAGACACAAACTCAGACACTTACACCTCTGCACTACTTTTTGTTTTGAGGAGGACAGATGGGTCTCATCCTCCAGGTCGTCTCTGCAGGGAGCAAACTTTCAAACAGTGACAAGGGATTGTTTTAAATAAACTGCCAACAGGCATAAAGAGCATAGAGCCATAGGAGAACAGATCTGCATAAGAGCATAAAAATAAATGTGGAAATATAAAGATAAATAAATAAACAAGGAAATATATAGAAAAATAAAATATAAGCTAATAATTCAGGCATTTTCATCTATTTCCACATTCATTTGTTCCTTATATACTTTTTAAAAATGTTATTTTTACATATAAATATAATATATATAAACACTCTGTATTTTATTTATCCAGGTGATTGACAGCTTGGCCCTTCAGGAAATGGCAAAACCAATATGGAAAAAAAATTTGATAAGACTGCACACAAGTATGTATGGCTGTGTTGTTTTTTTTTTATTGTTATTATTAGTAGTATTATTATTTTTTTTTTTCTGTGACCTAAATGATGTTTCTTCCATGAAAACTAAAAGTCTCAAGAAAAATTTCAGATCTTTTTTTTGGAATTAATGTGATCAACACATTTGGAAAGTAAATCATCAGCTGCTGAGTGTTTGTGTGCAGGAGTTTCTCACCAGCATCCAGTTCCTCTGCCTCTCGTGCAGTTTGCCTTTGAGGCGGGGGGAGATGAGCTCCCTCAGCTCTGGGAGGAGGCCCTCCATCACCAGGTTAGACAGGATCTACAAGGAGACGACACAACAACACAATCAGCTCCCTCTGGACACGCAAAAAGCCTTATATAAGTTTTTTTTACATATGCAACACTTGTGAACAGATGTGTTAAACTGAGACATTTCCCCCCTCAAGTTTTTTTAAGTGAACCATCATCTTCCAGGAAGAAATGTGGTCGGAAAAAAATCTTGAGTGATTATGATCAGAGGTCACTTACAGTAAACGTGGGGAAATCAAATCATAAAAAATCCACAGCAGAACTCACAGCCATGTTTAATAGTGAAAGTAAGAACATTTCCACACACAATGTGAAGAGAACTCAAGGGACTTAACAGCTGTGGAGCCTTAAGAAAACCACTTATCAGTGAGGCTAATCTGAAAAAAAGGCTTCAGTTTGCTAGGGAGCATAAAGATTGGACTCTGGAGCAATGGAAGAAGGTCATGTGGTCTGATGAGTCCAGATTTACCCTGTTCCAGAGTGATGGGGGCATCAGGGTAAGAAGAGAGGCAGATGAAGTGATGCTGCCATCATGCCAAGTGCCTACTGTACAAGTCTGTGGGGGCAGTGCTATGATCTGGGGTTGCTTCAGTTGATCAGGTGAAAACTGAGGTCAGCTCACTACCTGAATATACTGAATGAGCAGGTTTTTCCATCAGTGGATTTTTTTCTTCCCTGATGACATGGACATATTCCAAGATGACAATGCCAGGATTCATCGGGCTCAAACAGTGAAAGAGTGGTTCAGGGAGCATGAGACATCATTTTCACACATGGATCGGCCACCACAGAGTCCAGACCTGAACCCCATTGAGAATCTTTGGGATGTGCTGGAGAAGACTTTATGCAGCAGTCCGACTCTCCCATCATCAATACAAGATCTTGGTGAAAAATTAATGCAACTCTGGATAGAAATAAATGTCATGACATTGCATAAGCTTATTGAAATGATGCTATGGTGAATGCATGCTGTAATCAAAGCTAAAGGCGGTCCAACCAAATATTAGTGTGTGACTTTTTTGGCCAGGCAGTGTATGTTTCAATATATGTAGACAATGACGACGGCTGTTCAATTTCAACAAGTGGGCTGAACAGGAAAATGACAGAATACGTCAATAATGGCTACAAATATCTCCTCAGTAATGTTAATAGATATATTCCTCTGCTAGTTAGAGGTACGTACCTTAGTTTTATTTATCATCACACACGTCAGCCTGATTTTCAGGCAGCATCACATCATCATTGCTTGTCTATTGTACCCACATGTATAAAAACCTGTAAAATTGCTGGAATATTGATTATAGACTCATAAAAACACTATTCTCTGTCCATCAACTGCAGGATCAAACTTTACAGCACAGCTGCGATGGTGTAAAGGCTTCACTGCATCACATGCTGATTCAAAGAGAAGCTTGTTTTTTGCCACAGTGAATGACTGGACAACACAACACAGGTTCTGTTCAAAAGAAAATTCACTTAGCTGACCACAGGAGAGAAAACTTAGGGTGGGAAATTCACACCAGCCAGTAGCCACTAAATACTTAGATGTTATAGATTACCACGTTAATTCTTAAGGTAGTCCTACACCCAGAAACAATTCTTTCCTGGGGGGAGGAGTAAACAGAAAAGAAACTCTTTAATTTTTTGGATGTATCTGCTATTAAAGAGTTGTAAAAATTTCTCGTGTCAACAATCCTATAAATCATCCTAGTGATGGGATGTCTGTGGGTTTGCAGTATCCAGATAAACCTGTTCAGTGCCAGAGGTACAGAAACCTGGGCCAGACCACACCTGTGAGATGGTACGTACAGTGTATTAATCACACTTCAGGGCACACAAAGCACGAACAGGTCTGAAGTGGAACCACTTAGCAGACAGTAAACAGTCTCACTATGTTTAGATGCACACAAGAAATCAGGTTAAAGCAGGAATTTGGAGAATGTGTTTACAAGGTCTGATTTAACCTGATTTATGTTTACACAAGCGTGTCGGGAGTCGGGTTTCTGCTTCATCCACTACAGCCTGGAAACAAGAGATTTTATCAGAATGATGTCATCCTATCTCGAAAAGAAAAGGCAGAGCCCAGAGGACAGTATAGATGTTACTGCTGTCACGCTTACCTGTGATGGAACACCACACATCATCTCCCAGGTGCCATAGTTCCCTTTAGCCTGGCGGTAGAGTCGGACTGCATCAGTGAACGCTGGTGTTTGGACTTTATTCTCCTCTGACAAACCTGAGGTGGAAAGATTAGAAGCTGTTAGCATTTAAAGGGTTTTTTTAAGGTCGGGTTTAGTTTTTTAGTCCACAAAACACTGCTGGAGTTTCACAGGAAAACAATGTTGCAAAATCTCCCAAACAATGGAAGTGAATGGTGACCAGTTTTAAAATGTAAAAAAACAACAGAATAAAAACATAAAATGCCTCCATACTGCTCGTCTGGTGTAATCCAAGTCTCCTAAAGCCTCAACATGCCAAGTTGACTAAAAAAATGTTATTTACACCATGTTTTTAACCTGAATCTTCACTGTAAGATCTTTAGCTAGGAGCTGCGTTCACATGCACATGCACACTGTCTGAACTGGGTGTGTGTGTGGTGTGACGGAAATGGCATGTTAGGACTTAAGGAGATTTGGATTACACCAGACGAGCAGAATGGAGGCATTTTATGTTTGTTTTCCAGTTGTTTTTTTACATTTGAAAACTGGTCACCATTCACTTCAATTGTTTGGGAGATTCTGCAACACTGTTCTGTTTCATTCTTCATGACCACCAGAGGCAGTACTTAACACTGTATGATATCTATCTCATGCTCACGCAGGTTGCAAAGTCACATGTGACCTGGGATGACGTCGGGCGTAGCATATATAAGCCCATTTCATTATGGAGGACGTCCCTACAGAATCTTCTTGCCAAGATTCCAAGTGACAAAAGAACTCTGGCAGTCATCCAGAATTCAGAGAACTGCAGTTACATACTTAATTCACATTTTCCTGTGACCTGTGCAGACTAACAAACTAAATTTGACCTTCAATTGGCATCAGAGTGAGTAGATAATGACTGAATTTTCATTTTTGAGTGAACTATCCCTTTAAGCACACTATTGATTTGGCAGTTTAGAAGAAACTTCCTCATAAAAAATTTAAAAAATTCATCCATTCTTGAGAACTAGGAAAAATCATGCCCTACCAAAAAAAACTTAAAATTATTAACACCAACACGTTAAAGATTCATATATGTGAAATATATGTAATTTATGAAATGTTTTGGTTTGCATTAATTTTTTTAATATCTAAACATCCTCTGTCTCAGAAAACAACCTTGTCCCAGACAAGAAATCACAACTTCAACTTCAAACAATTTAAAAATGTGTTGAAAGCCTTAAGAAACTCAAACTAACAATATCTACTGACAACATAGGTATAAAGATATACTATTATAGTCATCTTTGTTTTAAAATCAAATTTTTTGAAAATGTTGGTCCTTTAAAGCTGTGTCCCAGGCTTCCGTCAACACCATCAGAATTTTACAGACACATGATTTAATCAGGCATAAAAAGGGTCAGCTATACCCTAAGGACCCCTGTCTCACTTCCTGGCTTAAAAAGGTGGGAATACTGCTCGAGCACTGGTAAACTTTCTATTTTTGGACAAATTCATTAAATAATATTGCTGTCAGACGTACACTATATTGCCAAAAGTATCAGGACACTCCTCCAAATCATTGAATTCAGGTGTTCCAATCACTTCCATGGCCACAGGTGTATAAAATCAAGCACCTAGACATGCAGACTGCTTCTACAAACATTTGTGAAAGAATGTGTCGCTCTCAGGAGCTCACAGAATTCAAGTGTGGTACCGTGATAGGTTGCCACCTGTGTAATAAGTCCATTCGTGAAATTTCCTCGCTACTAAATATTCCACGGTCAACTGTATTATAACAAAGTGGAAGCGATTAGTAACAACAGCAACTCAGCCATGAAGTGGTAAGCCACATAAAATCACAAAGCGGGGTCAGCACATCCTGAGGCGCATAGTGTGCAGAAGTCACCAACTTTCTGCAGAGTCAATAGCTACAGACCTCCAAACTTTATGTGGCCTTCAAATTAGCTCAAGAACAGTGCGTAGAGAGCTTCATGGATTGGGTTTACATGGCTGAGCAGCTGCATCCAAGCCTTACACCACCAAGTGCGATGCAAAGCGTCGGCTGCAGTGGTGTAAAGCACGCCGCCACTGGACTCTGGAGCAGTGGAGACGTGTTCTCTGGAGTGATGAATCACGCTTCCTGTCTGGCAATCCGATGGACGAGTCTGGGTTTGGCGGTTGCCAGGAGAACAGTACTTGCCTGACTGCATTGTAAAGTTTGGTGGAGGGGGGATTATGGTGTGGGGTTGTTTTTCAGGGGTTGGGCTTGGCCCCTTAGTTCCAGTGAAATGAACTCTTAATGCTTCAGCATACCAAGACATTTTGGACAATTTCATGCTCCCAACTTTGTGGGAACAGTCTGGGGATGGCCCCTTCCTGTTCCAACATGACTGTGCACCAGTGCACAAAGCAAGGTCCATAAAGACACGGATGAGCGAGTTTGGTGTGGAGGAACTTGACTGGCCTGCACAGAGTCCTGACCTCAACCCGATAGAACGCCTTTGGGATGAATTAGAGCAGAGACTGCGAGCCAGGCCTTCTCATCCTACATCAGTGCCTGACCTCACAAATAGTAAAAAATTCCCATAAACACACTCCTAAACCTTGTGGAAAGCCTTCCCAGAAGAGTTGAAGCTGTCATAGCTGCAAAGTGTGGACCAACTCCATATTAAACCCTACGGATTAAGAATGGGATGTCATTAAAGTTCATGTGCGTGTAAAGGCAAATGTCCTGATACTTTTAGCAATATAATGTATCTCAACAAACCCCAACAAAAATAATGAATATTATTACGTGTGTATGGACAGGAGGGTATTTTATAGGTTTGTACCCAGAACCCATGTTCATGATAATCAGTTCATTAGTGCAGCTGCACTACATTCTCTCACATGGTAGTGATCACGTTAGCTACATCACGTCTAACGTTTCACCTTTCACACAAATGTTTCACTGTCAGATTTCAACATAACTCGATGAGTAATTGTGTTGCATTAGTATCATGTATACACTTCTTTGTTTTCCTAGTGTCTGTTACTATAGCAACATGTTTACAACTAAGAAGATTATGACAATTTCATTTATGGTTCAAGAACAGCTAATCACAGCCTGGAAACATGTGGCAAATTCATCTTTATCTGAATGTGTGTGAGTGTGTTGTTTAAAGGGATAGTTCACCCAAAAATGAAAATTCATTCTTTATCTAATTACCCTCATGTGGACTGAGGGTCTGGTTTAGTTTCACAGGAAAACAGTGTTGCAGAATCTCCCAAACAATGGAAGTGAATGGTGGCCAGTTTTTAAACCTAAAAACAACTGGAAAAAAACATGAAATGTCTCCATACTGCTTGTCTGATGTAATCCAAGCCTCCTCAAGTCCCGACATTGTTTAGGAGATTCTGCAACACTGTTTTCCTGTGAAACTCCAGCAGTGTTTTGTGGACTTAAAAACTAAACCCGACCTTCAATCGGTAATGACTGAATTTTCATTTTTGGGTGAACTATCCCTTTAAGCTTAACTGGCAGAAGTCAACACCGGAGTCAAATGGTGCGTGAGAAAGACGGGGGCCTCTTAAAAAAAGTGAAACTTTTCTACATTCCTCAGGTTGTCTGACGTCCAAAGAAAATAAAAATCTGCTCAAAGCCAGAAAAACACATTAACACAGAGCCCTGCTGTGATTAAAGAAACTCTGACATGCTCTTCAGTCTTATTGGACAGTGTGAGAACTCCCAGTTATGACAATGCATGTCGGGGGGAGGGAGTTCCCCGTAGTAGCAGGGACAGGAAGTACCAGACCCTCTCAGAGAGGGGTTATTATTTTGACTGAGCCTCTGCACATGAAGGGATTTCAAACAAACCAAAAACCAGGATTTCAGTCTCTTCTTCCATCTGAACAAGCCACAAAACTGCTCCTGCCTATACAGTATACACATCACAAGACATCAGTCACACCTTCTACATTTAGCTTCTTCTTTCAGCGGTGACTCAGACTGACGTTAAACTACTATTCAGTGCAGCTCAGACCAAATGACTGCTCTTAAGGAAATCCTGCTGATATTTTTGGTGTGTACACAGAAGGAGAAAAAACTCAGTACCACCTTTCTTTGAAAAGGTTAAAACATCAGATGGATTCCCCTCTTTTTATGCCTATTTTCATTTTGCTCTAAAAACAGAAAGCTGAGGGAAAAGATGTCAAAATGTTGCTGGGCTGAGGTAGCAAAGTTGGCATGTTGGAAAAAATAATAGAAACAATAAATGCTGATGAGAACAGATTTTTCTGACAAACCTTAAAGTTCAAGCGTCTAAGATTTTAGGGCTGCAGCTAACTGCCGGTTCATGCTACACGCTGGAGCGGCACGTGACGGCACCGTCGCCAAACTGCTCCGGTTCACACATGCGGTGGCGTCCGCACAGGCTGAGCTTCTGCTGCGAGGTGGCTGCTGAAAGTTCTGTCTTTCTACATAGAGTTTTCAGAGGAGTCTAAAGAGAAGAAAATAGCTGTTTTCTGAATGCAATCAGTGATTTCCCCTTCGTTCAGAGTGTGAGGGAGGGATGACACTGAGGGCCTGAAACTGCGTGAGTCACGCTGCTCAAGCGGGCTGTGCGGTCGCTCTGATTGGTTAATATGGGTACTGACAGGAAAACCAGCAGGTAACACCACACACACATGCTGCTCAAGTGTGTAGTGTGAACAAGCCCTAACAGCATGGTTCGAATTACGGGGGAGCTAGGGGGAGCTGGGCTCACCTGAAAAGGACATGAGCTCCCCTGAAAGCCTCATTTGGGACATTTGGGGGGAGCTCTAATATATGATGGTCCTGAAATAAATAATAACAGTGAAAATATGGCAAAGTTTTGTGTTTATTCGCACATTTTATGTATTGTCACTAATTAACACAATGCTGTGTGCACTGTTGTGTGCACCACCGTGACCGCTGCGCTGTCCGTGGTTCTGACACGGAGCAGAGGTGACTGATAGACTTAACATGTTACTTCGGTTCCTGTTTGCTTTTTGTTGTTGCAAATTGAACTTTTGGTCTGAATTCCACTTTCTCCCGATTGCAATAGGCTCCCCCGAAAGCATGTATAATTCGAACCCTGCCTAACAGCTACCTTCATAGTCGATTAATCAGTCAGTTATTTCTCAATTAATCGACAATAGATTGTTACCACAAAATGTCCAGAATGGGTAAATGTTGATCAATGTCCAAGAAACCGATTGTCGATTTAAGGATTTACTGCAGAAATGTAATATAATGTATTTTAATTACTGTATAACCTATCCAAAATAGACTATTTTTCTCAACAAATTTTAGAAATGTCACTAAAACTGCAACTTTTAAAGATTCACTAATCTACATTTTCATATTAAAAGGAGCAACTTTTAGCCATTGTGTAGGCAAAAATGAGTAAAGCAGTCCAAACTGCAAGTTGGAGCCATAGACTGTAAAATAAATAGTTTCAGATCCTCTTTAATATACAATGTATGGTTGAAGTGAGTCATTTACCACTGCCCCATACTCCTCAGACCCGAAATCTCTGCAGGCTGCAGGAACACTGCAGGAACGCAGGACAATTAATGATTAACGAGGATGATTAATCGATTATCAAAATAGTGAGTTTACCTGCCCTGGGCACGTGGGCAATCCTTATTGTTGAGGCCTAAATAACTACAAACTGTGTGTCTGGGAGTCCAAAACAACAAAGATATTCAATTTACAAGATTTAAAAGAGAGAAAAGCAGCCAAGCTTCACATTTGATGAGATGGAGCCTGTGAATGATTAAAACTGTACCTTGATGAATGAGCCAAATGTGGAACAGATTATCAAAATTGTTGTTAATTAAATTCTATTATCAACTATATTACGAGATACATTTGGGCTTAATTTGTTTAATTGAAGAAGGGATGGTGGGGGCAGGACTCATGAGGGGCATTTTTGCTCTGCATTCCAGCACTACACTGTGACAGGAACTCTGTGTGGAGAAGAATGACTTGTTGACCCGGGGTGAGACCGCCGCAGCCACACCTTGACTTTTTAACAGAGCTGTTAAAAAGTCAGCACAGGTCTCTGAAGAGCTGCTCTGTGTGGCACACAGAGAGAACATATGGAGTCATTCAGCCGCTCATACGTCACGCAGCTGGCCTGTGTCACGGCTCAGGCATGTTAACTATTGGTGCCGTTTCCTCTTTCAGGTTCCTCACAGCCCTGGCCCTCAAAGCTCGCACAGGTTTCCAATCAACCATCTGCACTGCAGTAAATAGAAACCTGCTCCTTTTTTTGTTTAACCACATAGATTTGGATGTTTTCCTGCTTTTCATATTCAAGTTTTATGACTGAAATTACACCAAACAAAAAAATGATTATTATGTTTAAGAGACATGAAGAGAAACACTGTGAAATAAACGGGAGGAGAAACAGTCAGAGGTAGAGGGGCTGAAGGGATTTAAAGAAATGAAATAGTGATAGAGAGCAGACTTGGACACAGTGCAGTCTAAACAATGTGCTGTTGTTAAGCCTCTCTTGTAAAAACCACCCACTGCCTCTGGCACTGCCATCAGATCTCTCAGTGACCGAGGAAGCTGTCCACGTCACTGTAAACCCAGATGAAACTCCGCTCTGACTCACTGCCATAGCTGTATTACATTTTGTGTAAACTGCTCGCTGATTCATGACATGAAAATGACAAGTTGTCAAAGCACTGAGCTGGTTTAAAGAGTGACTGTGATGGCGCTCAGGTCCAGTGCATCGGTTTCAGTGAACAGGAGGTAAACCAAGCAGGGGTCTGTGGAGCTGTGTGTCACTGAGATAACAAACATTTTTTTTTATAAATAATTGAAAAAAAATAAATAAATAAATAAAAGGTTTTGGTACACTTTCGGGTTGGGCAATCGGATTAATATATTGTCCATCGATGATGGGCTGAATCCATCGCCGGTTGGTTTTTCAGGCCGATGTTTGTGGCGATATTTGTGTGCTGAGCTGGCTGAGGAGTGAGAGGCCTGCAGAGTCGGACCCTTTGCACTCTTCACACGGTAAATTAAGGATTTAATTCAACCAAACCAGAGAAGGTGATTGCTGAAAGAGAGGACAGACTAACAGAGTTTGTCAGACTGACTCTCTGTCAGAATGAGTCATGTTTTTGTTGTTTTAAACCTGTCTTATATTATTTTTTTTTTACACCTTGAGGCGGTATGAAGACTGCCCGCCACCTGGTCATATTTTCAACCCTGTTAGCTGTGACAAAAAAACATATGAAAACCTGAATGGCTTTAATGTCCAGGTTGTGGCTCTTCAGGACTGTGATGTGTAGTGTGACAGTCCCTGGATGTGTAAACTTCCTGAATCAGTGTGTACTGTCAGGAAACAGAGCAGAATGCCACTCATGCAGTCCCACTGGCTTTGTCTGTGCGTAGCTCACATAAAAACACTGTTTGTACTGCTGCAGAGCTGTACCTGGTGATCTACACTGATTTATTAACACACAGGCACACTGCACTCAGTCCCAAACACCTATTTGTGTGTTTGTGTTTCCACCCTACAATAACTACAAACTGTGTGTCTGAGAATGTAAGTGCAGGTCTGCTGTATAAACTGCAGCACCTGTCAGTTAATAAAGCCTCTGCTAAAGTAAACAGCAGAGGTGAAGTTAGAACAAAGCTGCTGTTATATGTGACAGGTTCCTCCTGGGTCCTGCTTCTTGCACCATGTTAATCTGAGCTGAGCGCCATGGTAACCAGGTAAATATGTCATGGCATGATGCCATGAAGTATTTACCTGGTATTACCCAGTTTCACACTCACCTCTGACTGTGGCAGCTACACAGCTGAGAACTCAAAGGCTAGATAAAGTACACCAAAACCAGGTCTGGAAAAATTTGATCTTTACTCCGCAACAGTAAGGTTACTGGGGGACTAAACTATTATGTCAGAGATTACATCAAAAATCAACTTTATTTTTTCAGACTTTTAGATGGTGGCCTGCTGCAGACATACAGTACCTTAATGGACAGCAAACCACAGTGGAGCAGGCCAAAGAGATGAGAATCATAAAGAGACACTGGTTGTTGTCCCCACCAGGCGTAAGCTGGGAGGGGAACATGCGATCGCTTGCATTTGCGACTGTGTGCGTGATCAACAGACCTACAGCTTGTCCGCGGCTAAACTCACATACCACTGAACTGGTCAGCCTAATTTTTTTGTGCACATTCATGGCTGTGTGCTGAAGGACCTCTATGATTCAGGATTTTTGAAAAACCTTTAAAACCTTATTTTTATTGCCACACAGGCGATAGCTGTGGACACAAGTTTTCTGTTTGTTTTATCCCATTCTTGTGAACCCGGTACCTCAGGAGTACCTTGAGGGAATTTCTTCTTGGCACAAATAACTACTTGGACACAAGGATGAACTGATTAAATTTTGGTGGACCTTTCTTAACACATTTTTAGCCATAACGCAAGATTTAATATGCTAAGTATGACAAAACTACACACAAATATCTAATAGGATAAAATGATGAGGTGATGACATTTTATGTCCAAAAGGCCAAAGGTCAGCTTCACTGTGACATCATAATGTTCAGCTCTCTATCAGTCCTCTGTCCTCCTCTGTAAGTGAAAACAGCATGTTTCTCTCTGGAAATTATTCACTGGAATCACACATGTACTTTGAGAACTTCCAATTTTCCTAAAAAAAAAATTTAAAAAAATGCACTTGATAACGTTTTTCGTTCCTTCAAAGTTACTGGTCAATATACGAATACGAATACGAATACGAATACGAAATACTTTATTGATCCCCAAGGGGAAATTCATTTGTCTGTAGTCTCATCTATTTGTATAAGAATTATAGAGTCTGATGGCAGTTGGTATGAAAGATCTTCTGTATCTCTCTTCCTACAACGAAGAGAGAGAAGCCTTCCACCACCATTATTTCTTTGGTCCATCAAGGTGTTATGCAGTGGATGATCCATGTTGTTTATATAGTAAGTATAGTAGTAGTGGTAAGTTCCATGTTAAATTCCGTCTTTACTACAGGTATTATATGAGTCTGGACAGACTTGAATGTAAACTGTAACTTGACTGGTTGGTGGAGACAAACAACTGTGAGGCAGTAATTCAATTTTTTGATTGCTCTGTTTTATATCATTGAGCATTGACAGCTGACTTCTCACTCTTCTTTACCTGGCCGCTAGGGACCACAAGTGATCAACAACTGCTTCAGTCTGAAACCTTGTTTCACCTCAGGACAGCATACGTATATGGAGGTCATGCTGATGTTGTGGTGGCATTGCAGTAGGTGCTTCACTATCTGTTGCCTGGCAGAGGTCTGCACTCTACTGAGTGACTTCCTCTAGTTTTCCTCTCTGTTCATGTTGTTGTTGAGCTCTGTGTTTACACCAGGGCTCTACCAAACTGAATGTCAGGGCACTGGGGAGCGCTGGGATGAAGCGCTTGTTAGTGACAGAAAAAAACAAAACAAAAACAAAACTGCATGACATTAAGATCTTGACATTTTCTGATGCTTCGCTATAAACAAAAACACCTCCTGAAAAAGCAGGTGTTTTTTCTACTTCTCTGCCTCTGTGATGCTGTCCACTGTGTGTGGGAACTGTCTAGGAACTTCATTGCAACAAATGCTCCAACGGAATGCGGGATGCATGGGGTAGCCATCAAGTACACGTGAATGTATGGTTTAAAGAAAGCATATCTGTCAAACAGCTCTGACCTCTGATGCAGCAGATTGTATATGTACAACAGGCTCCCACTCAGTAGGAGGATATCTGCAAAATGAGTTCTTGCTTTCTAACCATGTTTGGTAAACACACTCAACTCATCAGTTGTGATGCAAGACAGAAAAGTGCCTCCAAAATATCACTTTAGGAATGTTTCCCAGAACACAAGGCTTCATGTTGCAGAGATAGAAAGCTGGGTCTGAGCTGCTCCACAATCAGAAAAAAAAAGCAAACAAAACATGAAGAAATGATGCACTGAATAAAAGTGAATCCATGCTGGGGCAGAACTCATATGACAAGATGAGACATGCCAATTCAAGGGAACGGTTGCATCATCAGGGATTATTTTACAAACCCAGATAAACTTGAAGTGTTGAAAGGTGCCACTTTGATTTCCATGAACCGTGAATCAACTGCTTTTGAAGGAACTGATTCAGGATGAGGGCATTCTTGCTCTCACTGCCACCTCCGTTTTTCCAAAAAAAAAAGTCTCTGTGGCAAATAAGGCAAGTGAACAGAGAGCAAATTGCCCAATATGTTAAAGCCACAGATATTCTGTCTCACGGACTGCTCCAGAGGCAACTTGTGGGGACGCTTTGATCCACTCCTTGCAGCGTGCAGCCCTGAGCAGCCACAGACTAAATCAAAGGACTTCAAATCCATATTTATCCCATAAACCTGCCCAGAGCATCAGGGTAGGCTGATGATGTGTCTTGGTGGAGTCTATATTTATTTGTTTTAACAAATTATAGCATTGTATAACATCCACAAGTCATATGAGTGCAGGAATGTGTGTTGATCATTAGTTGGCAGGACTCACCATCGTTGGTATGTCTGACACAGTCCTGGAGGACGGCGTGCCATTTCTGCTGCTCTTTCTCCGTCACCACACAGAAGTAGTAATGACGGCCGTACGGGTGCCAGAGGATCAGAGGGAACTGGGTGGCACACTTCAGGAAGGGGGAACTTCCCGTCTTGGCTTTCACGCCTTGAAAAAAATTGAGACAACATAAACACACTGAGCAGTGATTTGAACTTTTTGCAGGTCTTCTGAAACACACAGCATATTATTGCATTTGGAGAGTTTTAAATCCCGTCTTCAGCAGATTCAACATTACTCATATGTGTTGTGCAGTGCATTATTTTCTCCATTGTTGTCTCTCAGAATACTTTGGGTCTGTTCTGAAGATTAAAGTTAAATGAGTGCAGTCAGTTTCAACAGAAGTCTAACTGATTATATAATTGTCGAGAAGGGAGTACCACAAGGTTCATCTCTAGGACCACTTCTTTCCTCCATTTTTATTAATGGCCTTCCTAAAGTGTGCTCCGATTGTCAAGTGCATTCATAGGCTGATGATACTGTAATTTATAAATCTGATGTCTGTAACTGAAAGATCCCTACAATGTGAGTTTGCCTCTGCTCAGAAGTGGTTTTCATCCAACAAACTATCACTGAACAAAAGGAAATTGTGCAGTATGTTATCTGGAACCAGACTGGCTCTTGAAGACTCCTCAGATCTATTTCTTTTAATGATGGAACATCCCTTGAACAAGGGACTTCTTTTAAATATCTGGGCCTGGAGTGCTTTCTTTTAAACAAGTCCAACATAAACAAATGAAGTTGCAACTTACTACACTGTACGTGTTGCAATTTCTTGATGAAGAAAAGAATTGTCACACAGTTGTTATTGCTTATATTGGATTGTGCTGTCATTGTTTATCGCACATTTTCAACCCCTCAATGTTATTTACAATCGTCTCTGTAGATTCATTTTAAGGCATCCTGATCAAACTCATCACTGCTCCATGTATGAAATTCTGAACTGGCTACCCCTAAATGCAAGACATTAACATTGCCTTCAATGCATTTTCAAATGTATTCATTTTAATTGTTGGTCTTATATAAAAGAAATGATCTGATACCATACATTTCCTCATACTCTACAACCAACCTTTTTTTTATTTCCAAAACTAATAAAGAAATTGGCAGATGCACCTTTAAATACAAAGCTCCTTCTGACTGGACTGGAACAATCTGCCTATTAACATTGGAACAATTAACATATTATGCCTTTTTAAGAATCATTATTACTCTCTCAAAACATCATGCTGCTTAATGATAATGTCTTCTCACCCCTTAATATTGTATAGCTTTTTGTGGTTGGATTTCTCTGTATTATTATTATCATTATTGCACTAGAAAAAAAAGGTTTGTGGCATCTAGTCCCCACTTATTTTATGTGGCTGTTATGGGTTTATGAGAATGATGTGTGGGTGGGTTGGTAAATGAGAGTGTTTATGGATGTGTGGTTTATGTGACTGTGTCGCTTGTATGGTATGTTGTATCCATTGTATGTTTTGTGTTGGACCCCTCAGCAGCAAAATGTATTTTAGCCACCTAAAAAAAGGATTTATATCAGTTTAAGTGTAATCTATATTAAGAATATTTTCAGCCTTCACCTTGCTATCAGACAGCCTTTTTCTGATGGGAAACTGGCCATATATAACCAAAATATTGCTCTCTCAAACCAACCAGACTCCTGTTTATTTGTTTGTGTTACTGTGTGACTTAGGGTTAGTTCAGACTCCCCAAAGTACCACAATAATACCAACAAACTAACAGATGGAGGCAGGGTAGACCAGCCAGTCCTGTGCTCTCCTAGGTAAAAATACTGTTTTTGCCAAGGGTGTCTGGTTGAGCAGGTGAAGTGATATTTGGCTTATATAACAGCTTTTTCCGAGGTAAAGATGGTGAAAATATTCTAAATATAGCATACACTTAAACACGTTTTACTGCTGACCCTGTCCACAGGAGTACATCGGTTATCCTCCTGCACCAGTCCTCCTGCTGCTTGTCTAAACTGGGAGCGTGTCGACCGCCATCTACTGTAGTGACTATGGAGAGATACCACCCCACTTTGAAAAATCCAAATGATCCCTTAAGGTAGGTCCTAAGAAGCTGCTGACAGATTCAAACACAACCAGCTTGCTTTCTTATTTAAAAGATTATATTGGACATTTAGGTGAACAGCAGTCTGCCCTACAAACACTGTAGCTCTATCCCTTTTTCCATACCTGATGTTTCAATTAACCCTTCACCCCCAAACTCAAACTTCTTCAGATCTTCTTTCCAACCAATTACAGCCTGTTATATACACACATATAAACTAGTCAGGACTACATTGGTGATCAGCAGAAAGGCTCCAAATGTGAGCATTTTTCTATCACCTTATCAGCCGCATTTTGAATAAATGTTTCTTATTACAACCCCGGGTTTTCCACGAGTATGACATTTATTTGAAAAATATGTGAAAACATTTCCTTTTTTTCTCCAAACCCTTGGCCATGAAAAAGGTGAAAGTTAAAAAGAAAATACTGTGTAAAAATCCTCCTCCTCCTCCTCACCAGGCAGGCTGTTGCTGATCAGATCCATGTACTGCTCCATAGATGTCAGCACTTTGTAGCCAGCACAGTTGATGGTTCCTTTGGGATGGAGGCGTCTGTCGTGGGACTGGTCGTGAAGACAGGGAGCAGAGTTGATGCGTTAAACAGTGACCTGCAGCAGCAGCAGCGTCTTAAACGGACAGTTTGATTTCCCCTCACTCACCGCTTTATTGTCGTAGTAGTTGATGTTGTAGGAGTCTGGGACGAAGAAGAAGCGGTTCCTCCATTTCTTGTTCTCCTCCAGGTACTGAAAGAGTGAGCCGGAGAAAATGGACTTGTTCTCCAGTGGAACCTGTGGGTGAAAACACATTTCAGCACAAAGTTTACACACCACACAGGAAAAAAATGACGTTTCATGCCAGAGAGACAATGGAAAAAGCCAGGTTGAGCTTACATTTAGGAAAAATACACATCTCAGATAAATTCATTAGCCCAGGGGTTCTCAAGTAAAGCCCACGGCCCCCTGATGTGACATGAAATGCATGCGTTATATCCTAATTATTCCATTTTGATCCTTTCATTTTCAATCCTCAAGGAATTTAATGTTAAATTCCATCATGAGACAATCACAAATCTTGCAGCAAGTTTCTTGGGTTCTCCTGAGAGGCCCTCAGTTATATTCTGGTTCCCTAAATTGGAACTTTGAGAACTCCAGTTTAGCTGCGTCTTAATTCCCTGACACCCAGTTCACATTGTTTTTCTAAGGAGACCTGCATTCCTCACTACACTCTTAAAGCCAGCCATTATCAGGATCCAGACCCAACCTCTCTGTGTGTGTCTGTGTGTGTGTGTCTGCTAGCTGTGTGTCGATACACTGTAAAAAGCAGACAAAGCTATTTACAGGCATGACGCACTTTAATATGTTTGACAACTGACAAAACTAGCAATTCCTTTGTAGGTACATTTGTTGTATGCCTTCGCTAACCAGTCAAGTTGCAGTTTACATCAGTGTCTGTCCAGACTCATATAATATACGTAGTGAAGACTTTGAAGGAATATAATGTTGAAGCTGACATGTCTAATTCCAGGTAGAAACATGCTGTCTTCACTAACAGACTATTTTTTACAGAGGAGGACAGAGGACTGACACAGAGCTGAACATTATGATGTCACAGTGAAGTTGACCTTTAACCTTTTGGATAGAAAATGTCATCAACTCATCATTTTATCCCATTAGATATTTCCGTGAATAATTAGCGAGTGAATTTTTGAGTTCCAGCCACAAACGTGTTTCATGAAGTCCAAATTCTAATAAGTTCATCCTCCAGTCCCACTGAATGTTTATGCCATTTTGGATCTTTGCAAGACCTGCCCAACTCTGCTCTCTGATTGGCTTGCTTCTGTTGGCTAGATTTAGGCATGAGGCATGGGTAGTTTTCCAGTAAGACTGTCAGGGTGAGCCAATCAGAGGCAGAGTCACAGGCAAATCCAAGGCACAGTAGGATGGGTCATGCCAAGAAAAGCAGTGGAATCCACAACGTGCTGCTGAGATATGGTGTTTATGAGAATAGGACAGACTTGAGGTCACAGTGACCTCAACCTTTGACTAGGGCTGATTTTGAAAAAATGTAACAGTTTTGAAAAAATATCTAATTGCAATCATTCTGACTGATGTTGCAATTGTGATATGATTTGCAATATTAGAGGTAATGATCATTTTTACATCATTATTCTTATTTTGATTGAAAAACATGTTAAAATGACTACGGTGTGATTTTTTTTTTACTACGCCCCTGAACCAAATAGTGATAAAATATATTGGCAAGATGGACCAAATCATGTCCAACAACAAAAATGACTAAGATGTGGGGTCTGTATTCTGAAATCAGTGGAGCATTTTGCCCAAACAGGCTTACAAACATCAAATAAACTGATCTTATATTGTGTGCACGTATTGTTCAGTCTGGTTGCGAAATTTCTCAAGCTTTACAAATAAAACTAGCCTATACTTTGCCAAACTTTTTTGTGTACTCAGATGCACAGGCTGAGATGGTCGTGGAGCTTACCCATTAGCTCGCCGCAAAACCACATCCATCCGGGAAAAATACCAAGTTTTTTTTATAGGGAGTCCTGTTGAAATTTATGCAGTGGAGTTTGTATGGAAGCCTATTTCTACCAAAATGGATGAAAAGTTGGGAAAGACAAAAATTCAGAATACTGGAGCGTCAAAATTTGGCTTTCTAAGTTAAACTCATCACATACAAAGTCTAACTTTTGACTTTAAAAGTAAGACAATAAGGAAGAAAGTCAGAATTTTGAGATAGATGGGCGGTATGGAGGCATATTATGTTTTTTCCCCAGCTGTTTTTTTCCATTTGAAAACTGGTCACCATTCACTTCCATTGTTTGGGAGATTCTGCAACACTGTTCCTGTGAAACTCCAGCAGTGTTTTGTGGCATGGGGGTGAGTAGATAATGATTGAGGTTTCATTTTTGGGTGAACTATCCCTTTAAGTAAAAAAAAAAATGTCATTATTCAGTCACACTATTGCCTAATCTTAAACAAAATGACTTACAGTTGCATAATTTTGACTTAATATGTCTCAAAATGTCAGAATTTTTGTATTCCATCTACTTTTTTCCTGCTCCTGGCAGGACTGGCCTTACGTACAGCTGCGCAATTCAAAAAGTTCAGGAACATTTTGGCAGGTTGTTTGGGGGTTAATGCAGAGGATGGAATGTGTGCTCAGAGTCTTGCAGAGTGGTGGAGGAGGATATTTTACCTTGCGGTGTAGCAGCTGGGGTTGAGGGCCACCTCCTCCTTCGATGTCAAAGCGAACTTTGTTAAAGAGAGCCACTGCATACTGCTGCTCATACAGACGCCCGAACTCCCCCATCACCTCCCCTGTCCGAGCTGAAACACACAAACACACACACAGTTAGGACAACACTGGCACTGTTCAAGAAATGTTTACGTTGTGGTTTTTTAGGCATTTTTCATATTTACACAATGAACATGCAGTGACCGTAATGCTCATTGTGTTTCATATTGTGTTTGAAACAGTGAACACAATGAGCATTTTGGCTAACATACAGCGGACTTCATCAACAGTCATTTCAATCTTATCAATCAATTCAGCAACAACCCCAGTGACTCAAAATGAGAACATTTCTAAAGGTCCAGGAAAAGTTTTAAAGATCTAATCAGTGCACATGCTTCAAACTTACTGTGTAATATGAAATTTACACACAACACACTTACCACACTAACACACACAGGATATTGAATTGACTACCATTCATTGTGGTCAGCCTAACCCAAAACCTATCCTTAACCAGGGGCTCATAAACAACATTTTTCCTCATAAGGACCAGGCTTTGGTCCACATGAGGACTACTGGTCCTGACAAGCTTGGTGTTTTTACCGGAAAAAGCTCCCAATAAGTAACAAAAAAGACTTGACTAGGCCTGGGTGATATAGCTGAAGAGCCTATCATGAGAGTGAAGTTTCATATCAGTTGATAATATCACTAATTACTGATCATGCAGGTTGTGACTGAAAACATGTTGTGTACTTTCAGGGGATGAAGCAGGTGAGGGGATAAAATGAGTGAATATCACAATATCTTTGACAAAATACCTCAATATTGCAACAATATTGTAGGGATGACTACTGTATTAGTGTCTTCACAAAATATAAACCCAATGAGATTTTTTGGTAAATAATCATCAGTAAAGTGGATATAACGACTAACGGGTAAAAGCAAATAAAAGAACAGCTAGAACAGTCTGATAAGTTCGGAAAATTACATCACTTCACTGTGATGCACCCTTCAAAACCAGGAACAGACAGCACTTACGTGTTGGATGTTTGGGAGGATTCTGCTGTGCTCAAAGACTGTGAGTGGCTTTGCTGATAGTAGAAAGTTTCAAAAAGTATTAACTTTTGATGGCTGCAAACTGGGCTTGTTGTCACTATGGAAAACACATCAGCAGCAGGAGAACAGGCGTTGCACCAGTTAACAACACAAGTGGGTGACTGTATGAGTGTTTAATTACGGGTGCTGGTCGGGTCGTGGGGCTTACATTCACAGTTGCAGATTTGTCTTAGATATAATTGTGGGTAACTGGTTAGTTCTGGTTCTCAACTTAGCAGGTACAGGCAGTTTTGCAAAACTGGATCCGTGCAGGACTCTGATTGGGCTCACAGAGCTGCTGTTGATAAGCCCATAACCTCAACTCTACTTTCAGCTATAAACCAGAGGTTAGTTACAGTGCTGTGAAAAAGTATTTGCCCCCTTTCTCCTGTTTTTGCTTTTTTGTCACACTTGCATGTTTCAGATCAACAAATTTTAATATCAGACAAAGATAACCCGAGTAAATACAAAAAGAAGTTTTTAAATGATGATTTCATTTATTAAGGGGAAAAAAGCTATCCAAACCAACCCGGCCCTATGTGAAAAAGTCATTGCCCCCTAAACCTAATAACTGTTTGTGCCACCCTTGGCGGCAACAACTGCAATCAAGCGTTTGCGATAACTGGCAATGAGTCTTTCACATCGCTGTGGAGGAATTTTGACCCACTCTTCTTTGCAGAATTGTTTTAATTCAGCCACATTGGAGGGTTTTTGAGCATGAACGACCTGTTTAAGGTCATGCCACAGCATCTCAATTGGATTTAAGTCCGGACTTTGACTAGGCCACTCCAAAACCTTCGTTTTTTTTTGTTTGTTTGTTTGTTTTTGAGCTATTCAGAGGTGCTGGTGTGCTTCATATCATTGTCCTGCTCCTGCATAACCCCAAGTGTGCTTTAGCTTAAGGTCACGAACTGATGGCCAGACATTCTCCTTCAGGATTTTCTGGTAGAGAGCAGAATTCATGGTTCCATCAATTACGGCAAGTCATCCAGGTCCTGAAGCAACAAAGCAGCCCCAGACCATCACACTACAACCACCATGTTTGACTGTCGGTATGATGTTCTTTTTCTGAAATTCTGTGTTAGTTTTACGCCAGATGTAACGGGACGCACACCTTCCAAAAAGTTCCACTTTTGTCTCGTCAGTCCACAGAATATTTTCCCAAAAGTCTTGGCGATCATCAAGATGTTTTTTTGGCAAATGTGAGACAGGCCTTTGTGTTCTTTTTGGTCAGCAGTGGTTTTCGCCTTTGAACTCTCCCATGGATGCCATTTTTGCCCAGTCTCTTTCTTATTGTTGAATCATGAACACTGACCTTAACTGAGGCACGTGAGGCCTACAGTGCTTTAGATGTTGTTCTGGGTTATATTGTGACCTCCTGGATGAGTCGTCGATGCGCTCTTGGAGTAATTTTGGTAGGCCGGCCACTCCTGGGAAGGTTCACCACTGTTCCATGGTTTCTCCATTTGTGGATAATGGCTGTCACTGTGGTTCACTGGAGTCCCAAAGCCTTAGGAATGGCTTTGTAACCCTTTCCAGACTGATAGATGTCAATGACTTTGTTTCTCATCTGTTCTTGAATTTCTTCAGATTGGGGAATGATGTGTTGCTTTGTGAGATCTTTTAGCCTACTTCATGTTGTCAGACAGGTTCTATTTATGTGAATTCTTGATTCTACAGGTCTTGCAGTAATGAGGCCTGGGTGTGGCTAGTGAAATTGAACTCAGCTTTCCAAAAAATGTGGTTAATCACAGTTCATTCATGATTTAACAAGGAGGGGCAATGACTTTTTCACAGGGCCAGGTTGGTTTGGATAACCTTTTTCCCTTAATAAATGAAATCATCATTTAAAAACTGCTTTTTTGTATTTACTCAGGTTATTTTTGTCTGATATTAAAATTTGTTTGATGATCTGAAACATTTAAGTGTGGCAAAAAAGCAAAAACAGAAGAAATCTGTAAGGGGGCAAACACATTTTCACAACACTGTACATGGGAATCTTGGGAATGATCTGCTCATTGTGGTTGAAGCTGGATCCGAATCAAACTTAAGGATGGACACTGCTTGAGCTGGACTGGATCAATAATTGGACAGAAGTTCTGTACAGATCTTTCCAGCATAAAATCACCAGCAGAACCCTCCGATCACCCCATGTCTGGGACAAGAGTTACACCATACCTCTTCTGTACTTGCTTCACTTTAGACATTTTCTGTTTGGGTCTTAAAAAGGGTCTAAAAGTGTCTTCAGTCATAGAACCTTGCATGAGTTTGATAGCAATAAAATGGTTCTGGTAACAAAGATTGTAAGACATGCAGTACTTTTAATGAGTGAAATGGAATTCCATCTGGTCTTGGTGGGAAATATGTCCAACAGTTGCAACTATTTGATCCCATCTGCTCTGCACTGTGGTTTTTTCATTTGGGCTGATGCAGGATGTATATCATTAAGCTTTCTGGTAAAGACATTAGGAAGATGGCCACACAACATTATGAGTGATTCTAGGTATGAAAAGGGAAATGACCCAGAGAATGTGTCATTTTGCTTCACCAATAACTGTTTCATTGGGAATTCTAACATGTGGCTGGTGAAAAGGGACATGGACACCCTTAAAAAGTACACAGTCATTGTGGGATGCTGTGAGATTACACGGATCCAGGTGAAATGGGCCTGACATCATTGTTTGAACAGCGATGATTAAGACAAACTCTCTTAAATAAACATCCTGGTGAGCAAAGAGGGTGCACTGCTTCTCTTACGCAGCGCGAGTCAGCCGCCTCCTGTCCGGCTCTCTCCCTCAAAGAATGGATCACACTTGATGAAACACTCAGGACATCAGAAGAATGTTACTACCACAGAGTTGATTCAGAGGTCAACAAATAAAGTGACAGCCAGCAATCAACGACAGGATTTTTCCAAGGAGCTCTGGAACGTGTAGCTCTCAGGCCAAATTGTAATTTTCCCTGAAAATAAGTGTGATTTGTACCTTAGCTCTTGCACAGGCACATGGAAAAGCACAAGGGGATTGTTTACTGGCCCTTTGGACAGGAAGTCTCAAGAGGAATGTGACCCTTAGCTAAGAAAATGAAAGATGGAGGAAGGGGAGGGATGCCAAGAAAAAGTCCAGAGCCACAGTTTTTAGACATTTGCCATTTTCAATTACAAGGGTCTTTCCAGGCATGGACTGTTTGCTTGGATAGCACTAATGTAGTTCTACAAATATACAAAAGCTGAGTGATGTGTATTTTCCCAAATACCTTTCTCAGCTGTCAGATTAGAGTCTGAATTTAAGGGTAGAGTGAGATCTGCAAATCGGTCTGTGGTGATAACGGCGCACAATTTCAGACAGACGGTTTCCTGGAAGACCTTCATAGTGTAGTGTTCAGTGTTCAACATTAATCACAGCGTGTGGCCACAAAGAGTTACTCTGTGGCCACCAAATCTTTCATGTAGGTGGCCACCATGTTTTATCCCCATACTGTGAGCCTTCACCAACTAGGGTTGGATATCAAAATCGGCCATATGACCAAAAACTACCAGACCGAATCACAACACAGATTACGAAGACTCATTTCGGTGCCACACACCTAATCTATCGACTGAAATAGTTGCCTTCTGGTGCGGCTGTTACAGAGACACGCCCTAGCAATGAAAAACGCTGTTATATCGTGTCATCAACTTTCACTTTGGACTTCCTTTTCAAAAAAGTATCAGTTCAGTCATCGCTTAGTCATGGGTACTGTTTTAAAATGACCATTTTAGCCCTGGTATCTAAAAAAACAAAAAAAAAAACAATACCCAACTTTTTGTGCCATTTAGTTCAACATCCTTCAGAAACAGTGAACAGTACTCTTCACCTTCTAGCTACTGAGATGTTCAGGCTAGTGAAGTCTACTCGAACTGCTGACATGATCCTTACAGGAGTGAATGGAAACAGGAGTTTAAGCAGCTAGAATGTGAAACATCTAAGGTCATAATGTACATGTATGTGGGCACACTTATGGTGGACCAGGCTCACTCCTCTGGGTTTTGCTCAGAACATGAACTTCAAGAAAGTGAATGTGGGAAACAGGAGAATTGGCTAACTGGGAGGAGATATCAGTCAAATTTTCTCTCATAAGATTTGGCTCCTCAACCACAGAGACTTCATCAACAAAACAGGATCCAAAAGAAAATCTTGCAATGCAACACTTACTGAGACGCCGAGACCACGTCAAAAAGCAGAGAAAGAAGCATAAAGAAAGCTGGCTAAGTTATCTTTTTGCTTGTGATAAACAATGGCGAGACAGGCCACATACGGTAAAGTTATGTAACTAATGTTACAATTTTGTCACATCAATGTCAAGCTAATGTCAACTCCAACATAAACACAAACATAAATATGTAAGCTTCATAAACACTAAAGGGTCTTAAGTGTTAAATACTGTCTAAAACAAAAAGCAGCTGTACAGGAACATTGTCTACAATAACACACAATACAGTCTAAAACTGGAAATATGATGACAGAAAATCAAAACCTGTCTGAGAGACAAGTAAGCAAACCAAATTATGGGTCTGAGCATGCACTCAATTCTAGCCTTCAGTATTGTGTCACAAATATCAAAGCGGTAATGCTCATTGTGCTAGTTAACACTGACACAACAACAAAACGTATCATGTTACAGACGCATTTCAATCAGAGCGATAACTGTGTTCAGGTTGTATACCAAGCCCTGCTCCAGAGAATGTTTCTGTTGTCAATAGTAAGCTCCATCCTAACAGTGATCTTGGTCAGTATGTTACCTCTAACTCACTGCGCTTTCAGTTAACTTCCACCTTTTGTGTGGGAGGGGCTGGGGCACCACAGGATGAGCGCATCATGGGTGGGGGAGCAGAAAACAGAGTCAGCAGGGCTGACTCATGTAATAGCCACAGCAGACAGACACAATGCAATCATCTGTACGGGTTTGACACTCATCTTAGTCACACAGCAGCACTAAGCTCCATATGATTATGACTACACATGAGAAAGCTCCCTCCTCCGTGATCCTGATTTAAGGAAGTTGCAGAATAACTTGTTTCAGTTTTTAAAAGGCTGCTATATTAGTATTAATATTTGACAGCCTTTAAAAAGTCATAAACTGAACCCTGTTCTCCAGTTCCATCCATCTGGTAGGACTGACAGCAGCTGCTTCAAAGTGGTTTGCTTTGAAACACCATGGTTGACATGCTTCTTTCGGAAAAACCACTCAGCGTGATCACATGACAACCAGACCGCATCACACAGCTGAGGGGCATCAAAGACCTCATTCATTTGAGACAATCAAAGACAGCAGGCGATACACTCAAAGTTGATGCTGCCCTTATTTACTGTCCTAGTTGCACCAGTACGTGTCAGCAAACTTTTCAATATTTCCACTGACCGTCCGCTTCCCGGCTGTGAACATCCCTGATCAGGCAGATTTCATGGCCAAAACAAAGAAAGCGCCTGCTCACAACGATGTGAGGCTGTGTGATGACTAGTTGAGGTATTTGTCACTGGGCAGTGCTGGTTGGTCCTATTCAGGAAGCCCAAACTTAAAACCAAACCTGCAGACTCTACAAATGCAAATTGATGCATCTTGTTAGAAAACAGATGGTTCTTTGTAAAAAGCCAAAGTTCCAAGCCTGTGGACATAAAAACTAAAGAGGAGAAGCTAAGTATGATTCTGGAGGAGCATTTCGGTACAGAACAGTCAATCACCAATCTGTGGTGCAGACTTCCTGCACTTTGGTCCACGATGACACCTGAGCAAGTTCCATTAGCAAAGAAAAGGAAAAGCCTGGACTTTAGAATATTGTGTCATACACCACATTTACACCTGATATAAAAAATGTGATCTGTACCTAGATAAATTATCTGGAAAAGGAAAAACACTTGTTAAGGTGAAAATGATGTGATCACATCTGCCTGACCACATCTGGAGGCAGTCTGGCTTGCATTGTGTTTGGATCTTAAGCATCTGTAAATGCAATCCAAACAACAATCTGGATAAAGATCACCTTTTAATACCAGTTTGTAAAAGGAGTGTTAGATCAGGGCTCAACAATAAGGCTTGCCCGGGGCAAGTAAATCTGGCAACCTGCTTGCCCGACTGAGCAAGTGGCAAAAAAAGAATTAAACTATTTACTACTATTTACATTAGTTCATTAATATTAAATTAATATCTTTGGATTTTAGACTGACACAACAAGACATTTCAAGACATCACCTAGGGAACTCTGGGAAACTGAGATGGACATTTTTCACTATTTTCTGATATTTTATAGCTGTTTCAGCCCTAGATTAAACACAAATTAACTTTAGACTTTGTTGTTATTTGATAAGCGCTAATAAATAAAGTGATATGTCCGGGGCAGGTAGATTTCTGACTCACTTTCCCGGCCAGGCAAGTGAAAAAACGCATTCACTCTGAACCCTGTAGATTTGTGTTCCCATTGCCTGACATCAATGGTCAGCTCTTTAAACTCACAGTTACAGTTTACATTTACATTTCAGTCTGACATTTTCCAGATTTTCCCTCACCAGTCACTAGAGACCAGCATATCCACCTGAATCTAACATCAGTTTGACTACACTGTTAGTCCACCCCGAGGCACTGAGCTAATAATTGAACAGTGCTCATTGGATCAATTGTGGTTCAACTGAGAAAGCTCTGTTTGTTGTCATGATGCCAGACGTATCAGTCAAATATGTGCAGCGGGCAGATTCAAAGGTTTGGACACAGCAAGTGTTCCCAAGGTCAAGAACAGACCTTCAAATATAATGTTCTGTTAGTCTGTTAGTCTGCTGCTATCAGTGAGCTGATGCTAAAGCCTGGGACAGTTTTAGGAATTCAGTGACTAAAGGTGATGTGTTTCATTTTTCCCAATTGCAACAAAAAGTGTTCCGTATCTGCTACAATGCTGACTCACACCTTTGACTGTCATCTGTGTGGGTAGTTGTGGAAAAAATTGCTCAGATCCAGTACAACAATGCAAAAATACCCCATTGTGAGTAAAAGTCCTGCATTCAAAAGGCTGCTTAAGTCAAATAAAGTACAAAATATACCTGTATTGAAAGCACTCATTGTGCAATAAAACGTCCCATGTGACTGATGTAGATTGTACATGGTGATGCATCAATATGTAAGAAGCATTTTACTGTTGTAGCTGCTTGGGATGGAGGTTGAACAACTTTATGTTGTTTGATAGTTTCGTCCAGAGATGTCTGCCTTCTCTCCACTGTAATGGGACTAAATGGTGCTCAGCTTGTGGCACTCAAAACACCAAAAAATACATTTGGAAAATTAAAAACCAGTGTCTCTTTCCAAAAATCATGACCTGGTTACTCAAGATAATCCACAGACCTTGTTGTAAGCAGTTTCATGTAGGAACTACCTTCTTTGTAGTGGAAAGAAAGTAGTTCCGACATGAAACCAGGTAATGATTTCTGGAAAGAGAGACTGATGTTGAGTTTTTTGAGTTGATTTTTTTTTTGTTGCTTTGAGCACCACAGGATCGGTGGCATCTAGTTCCATTATATTGGAGAGAAGATAGACATCTCCACAGCTGATATCTCCAAAAGAAGGTTGCAAATCACGATTATTTTCATCATCGATTAATCTGTCGATTATTTTCTGGATTAATTGATTATTAATCGATTAGTGGTTTGGTCTGTAAAATGTCAGAAAATGGTGAAAAATGATGATCAAGTATTCAAAAGCCCAAGTTGATGTCCTCAATCGTCTTTTTTATGTCCAAAACCCCAAAAATATTCAGTTTACTGTCATAAGAGGAGTAAAGAAACCAGAAAATATTCAGATTTGAGAAACATATCAGAGAATTTGGACATTTTTATTGAAAAACGATTAATCGATTATCAAAATAGTTGGCGATTAATTGAATAATCGATTAAAAACTCTGCAACTCACACCAAAAGAGTAAAGATTGATAAATATCAAGCAACCTGAGGAAAAATAAGTATTTTTGATTTTGGGGTGAACTGTCCCTTTAATGTGTATATTGCTTATCATTATGTAAATGTATTAAAGTACCACAAACTTTTACTGAAGTACAGCTCTTGAGTAAATCTACTTAGTTACTTTCCACCACTGCTCATGTGAACTAGCTGCCATAACAAACAGTGAAAGACAAGCTTTCTCAGAAACAAAGTGGAAACAATTACAACTGATGGCAATAACATAAACCTATTAAACTGTTAAATTATCCAGGAGACTCAGTTATTTCCATGTTTAGGAACATTGAAGATATCACCTCAGTAACAGAACTTTACAGTGGTAAATACAGCAACTTCTAACAGTTCACAACTCTATACAGGCACAGGAAATCTGTTTTCATTAAGTGGAGCTGTATGAGCGGCTGCTGAGAGTCTAGCTGACTCTTTGTTGTGCTGCAGCAGACTAGCAGTCTAATTGTCCAGGGGGCCTCTGCAGTGCTGAGGCCAGCTATCAGCTCTAATGATGAGGACTGCTGTGTTGTGTTGCATCGCTGTGGTAATCTCATCCAGCGACGCATTTAATTTACATGACAGCTCGTCTTATCACTGACGTCAATTCGACAGTTCATACAGACCTGATCACAGAGCTGACTTGTGAGTTTAGAGACGTTTAATAGACCCACAAGAAGAAAAACCTCCCCCTCCCACCCGCCCCTCTCCTCATTTCTCCACGGTGCCTTAACAAAAACATTCCTCTGAGATAGACCCACAGCCTGACTCATAAATTTAGACCGTGTTCCCATCAGAGTCGAAGCGAGAGCGGCGGCTCCGCTTTGTGCAGGGAGCGGGGGCACAGAATGAAAGCAGATTTAGTTCAATTTGAACATGTTTACTGAGGTAATTAGAGGCAGGGCAGGAGTTTTACTTCAGTTCAGTTTTCTCTGGAGCCGTTTTTTTTTCAGAGTTCACCTCAGCCAGCGGGGGAAACTTTAATGCTCCAGGCTTTTTCCTGGCTCAGAGAAATGGAGCATCAGTACAGATCAGTGTTCAACCCAAGACTCAAAATCTGTTTGGATCAGTTAAATCTGACATGAGTCATACAAACAGAGGTGGCAAAAGTCCACACATTCTTTATACAAGTACAGACACTTATGTAAAAAAACCAAAACAAAAACAAAACAAAAAAACAAACAAACAAAAAAAAAAACTAAATGTGTTATTGTTCCATCCATTTAGGTTGAAGTCAATCTTGATGTTGGGAAAGCAGGGCGCAATGATGCAAAATAAAAATAAGGTGGATGCAATTTGCACCCAGGGTGGAACAGCCAATGTGGCATTTTACACTCTAGTGCGTGCAGCCGAACACAGCAGAGACAAGCAGCCAAGTGTCCATAGCCAGCAGGCTATTTGTACCTGAGGCATAAATAGCCAATGTGGCTATTTTCACCTGGGATGGCTATTTATACCCCGATGTATATAGCTGAGCACAACAGAGGCAAAGCCAAAAATACTATTTGCACCTGGGATATAAATTGCCAATGTGCCTTTTTAAACCCTCATGGTGGAGACAAACCATGGTCTTTTCCTAATTCTGACCAAGTATCTTTGTTGCCTAAACCTGACCAAGAAGTTCTGTAGCCTAAACCTAACTGCAACTGAAAAAAAAAAACAAAAAAACAAAAGTCAAGTCTAAAGGCTGAGCTACCACTGACTTCTACTCTCCTGTTATGTTATTTGTTTGTGTCCGCACCAAAAGTGGTGCAGCTAATCAGCGTCCTCTGACAGACTGCTGGCAGCTACGGGTGTGGTTTTAGGTGTGACAACAGCAAGAAGCGTCCATGGAAGAGACTCGTCTCGAACAAACAATGGCGGCTCCTGAAGAGGTTAGCATAGATACTTTGATAGCATCAGTTAGATCAGAACTCATTGCATGAAGAACAAAGAACGGCCCCATGGAAAAGATGTCTCCACTCTTCTCCATGTTGGCTTTGGCAAGAGTTTGATTTGATTGGTTGAAGTTAGCTGTGTTAGACAGATCCAATCACCTGCGAAGTGTTTTTTGAAAGTGCGTGCCCTTTTCCAAACAGTTTCTAAAGACGACTTCCCAGATGTGTAACCCTGATTCAGCACAACCTCTAATTCTACACAGAATTTGTCGCTGTTTGTAGATAAACTAAGGGATGTGAATAGCTGAATGGCTGCTGTGTGCCTATTTTCACGTGGGTGTAAATAGGGCCCGTTTGAAAATGCAAGTAGTAGAAAGCACAGATATTTGTATTAAAATGTAGGGACCTAAAGTAAAAAGTTTTCAGAAGAAGTATTTATACTTTACTTCTTGGCTGCAAACAAATGACAACAGTCCTCAGAGTCAAATGAATCTAACTCTGTCTGAGGCATATATAGTACAAACAGCATGAAACATGACAAAGCATCTGCTCCATGTTCTTAAAAATCTGTACAATATGCCCGCTATAATGAAAGAGCTGTAGTTTGTGCAGGAATGTGAAAAACTTGAGACACAGCTGGCTGGTGACCATACTGGAGCAGCTAGATGGAACTTTTTTTCCCTCAGGAGTGGAAACGAGAGAGAATATAATGTGTAAAAATACATAAGCAACTGCTAGCGACACATAGTGATGTCAGCTTCAACGTGTCAGTGTTGTGTTAACATCTTGTGTGTCTCCAGAGTGGTAATACGGCTCAAAGTGGGACAGTTTTGTTCAGGCAGCCCAAAGTTTCCCTTGGGTGTCCACAATATCCCCTATTCAGGAAAACCCTGCAGCATTGACTCAGCTGTAGCTGCAACAACATTCAAAGACAATAACATATTGTCAAAATACAATGTTCCCTGATTTTTATCCATCTTTTTTTTAAATGGCAGTCTGAAATTTGCCTCAGGACCCCAACATTTCCTGTGCAGGAAACCCCTTTTTTTCCCAAAGGAGGAAGAAAAAACATGGCTGTAGAATTGTAGTGGTATGGAAGCCCATTTCTGCCACTGAAAGAAAAAAATATCTCCACAGTAAATTTTAATTATGAGATAAAAAAGTCAAAATTATGACTCTCATAATTTTGACTTTTTATCTCATAATTATGACTTTCTGTCATGATTTCAACTTTTTATGTAATAATTCTGACTTTTTATCTCATAATTTTGACTTATTTTAATGTAAGCTATGACTTTTTGTCTCATAATTTCAACCTTTTATCTTTTAATCTTGATTTTTTTCTCTCATAATTATGACTTACTATTTTGATTTTTTTTGGTGGAAAAGGCTTCTATACCACAGACTATAAACACTGAATACCTGAGGCATGCAGAGTGACTGATTTACAGTGTCATCATTTCAAACTTATTAAAGTCTTTACATGATCAGGTGTGGTGGCTGCTTTTGTTGCTCTGAACATGTGTGGAAGGAGGCCTTGAGGGTAACTTGGTGTGTGTGTGTCAGTGTCAGTGAGCGTCTCCCAGTGTGTGAGAGATGCATCAGCACACAGCTACAGCAAAGAGCTTCTAAATGGTGGTAACACTTGTTATACTTGAGATAAGGTTTTATATATTTTTTTTTTCCATGTATAGTTCCAGTTTTGCACATTAAAAGTTTTTAAAAATCCTCCGTCACTTGTGAAATATGTCCTGTAAGATCACGGACGTTTGAGAGCAATCAGCAGCATCTATGGCTGCAACCTATTAAATGTGCTGACTGGACTGAGGACAAAAAAGGACACTGACACAACAGAACTTAACCAACAACTCTGGTCTTACGGCAACTCTGAGGGGACACGCTACCTCAAATACAAACACAGAGGGTTTTTAGATCGTGATGTTATGATGGTAGAAGGCTCAGTGGTCAGACCTTCAGCCTTCATGATGGACACTGGAATCATCCATCAGCCCAAACCTAGCAGCAGGATAGGTTTCATGAAACTAACTGTCACTTTTCTCTGGGTTTCAGTGTGACGTAACCCCACCAGCAACACTTTGTGACTCTGTTTGTTGAGTTTTACCTCATGACATCATCTCTACCTCCAGACCTGCTCTGCCTCCAACACAAGTCCATGTGTTAATACTGTGGGGTCCCTGCAGCAGGTATTTCCGCTACGTGAACCGGCTGAAAACAAGCCTCTGTGTGCTGAGCAGGGCGTGTGTTGAAGGTGAGAGTGCCACACCTCGCCAGGCCACAGAGAGCCGCCCTGTTGGCTCAAGATTTAACAGAGGCAGGGAAAAACACTCTGTGTTAGGATTTCCTGTTTCCTGGCCCCTCACCCACTGACCGAGCTGGAGCACAGCTCTGTGTGCAACTGCAGAAAGGAACTCTGTGTCAACGTGACCAATTAGATGTGTGTGGGTGTTTTGTCAGCTCCATTAGAACAAATAATGAAACCCTGACTATAATAAGAGGAGCACATGAACCCATGCAACGTTTTTTGTTCATTTTGGGAGAAACCTTGAAACTTACACCCCTTACCAATAACAGGTTTTTGTATTATAATAGCAAGTGTATTTATGAAATTTACAAGAAAAAAATAAAGCTATAATATGTAACATCTCCTTATTAAATTGTCTAAAAATGCTAGTATTTTGGTGAGCTATGTACATACATTATCCCAAATGTTTCCAACAACTGTCAAATCTAGAAAAATCTGTCATTTATACCAGGTGAAGGTGTGTTTCCTTGCTCGCTACTAGTTGCTAAAACTTCTGGGAAAAACATGGGAGACTTCAGAGACTTCAGAATGAGGAAAGAAGTGTGCAAATGGGACTTAATGTAGCATGAATAAAACTTCAATATTAACTCGCCCATGATCATGATTTCTGACCGAGTTGTGTCAGATAGATTTTCATCAGCAATGGTGGTTGTTAACAGCGAAGACTCCCACAGTCCCTTGCTACCTCATGACATCAAACTATATCTTTTGTTATCATTTTAATGTGAGAGAGATGCCTTGCAGTATAACTATTTTAAGTTTAAAGTGCTAAATTTACAAGAAAAAAACTCCCACAGATTTACTAGAAAAAAACTCAAATATTCTCAGAGATTCTAAAATTTGCAAGAAACAACTCACAAAAATCCAAATCTGTATATTATTGTGCATGAAGAACTACAACACGGTGGACAAATGCAAGGATATTGCTGGTTATATCTATGCAAATTCAAATGGGGATTTGTGGTACAGCAGAACACAAGTTAAGTAAGTCATTAATTAAGTTTTCTTCCCTCATAAACTGACATACGTGCCAACATTAAGAGCTCAAAAATAGGGAGGATTTCGATATTTCAAAAAAATTGTTGCCTGTATTCTGGTGACATTTAAAAAATGAAATTAACAAAATATTGCACACTGCAACAGCATTTCTTATTTGGAATATTTTTTTATTTTACTTTTAATTTGCATAAAATTGATGCAACAGATTTTACAAAATGCATGCCTCTTGTCTGGGTGGACACAGCAGACACTTAGGGTCATATAGGGCTTAAACTAGAACTTTAATCGGGCCTGAAAAGTTGAACCCGAAAAGTTCCAAGCTCAACAAAATTCTGTCTGAACCCAACCCGAACCCGTCCCTCATTAGCATATTTCAGCCTGAACCCGATTACAGCCCAACATTTTTCTTAACAAGCTTCCCTCTACGAGCTGGCAGTGACAGGGACAGTACGTGGGGGAATTTCCACTGGCAACAACAAAATTAGGGAGAAATTTTTTTAAAATTACTAGACTTACTATAAATGATGATGAAGAAGAAGAAGAAGAAGAAGTAGAAGAAGAAAGAAGAATGATAATGATAATGAATGATAATGATAATAAAAATAGTAGTAGTAGTAGTAGTACAGCCCAAACCTGAAGTAAGCTGAATATGTGAGAAATACGGCCCGGGCCGACCCATCAGGTTTGGGCACAGATCTCGAGCTCTAGCTTAAACACACTGTATGGCGTCAGTAACAGGTTGTGATAATGAAAAAGGGATTAAAAAAAAAAAAAAAAAGGTCGGGAAAATTTGTAAAAAATTAGGACAAATTCAGGAGAGTTGTGATCCTGGAGGAAATGGGGAGAGAGCAACGGAAAAATGTGAATCTTCTGGGGAAACTGGGAGGGTTGTCAAGTATGTAAATTGACGACTTTAATCCAATAGAATTTCAGAGTTTGTTTCTTGCAGATTTACAACTTTGTACTCTCAGAATACTTAAGTGTTGTATTTGGGAAATTTACGACTTTCTCTTTTGTATAATTTAAGAAATAATACTTTGATTTTTTTGTTAAAATGTGGTCCCATTTAACAAAATAAAAAGTTAGTCAGAGCAGTGGTTCTCAACGTCCAGGGGGAATCTGAGGGGTACAGTATGATTCAAAGGAGAAAAAAGAACGAAGGAAATTCTGTTCTTTTCTCTTGGAACTACTGGGTCAAAAGAAGTGTTGAAAAATTACTAGTTCTCTTGATTATATTTACTCATTTTGTGATTTTGATCATTTGTTATTGTGACTGTGATAATTAAATCTGAATTAATGTTTAAAAAGGTGAATGATATTCCATTTTCCTGAAAACAAAAAAACAATGTCAAAAGTTGTATTAGTTGCTCGTGAATACTTGACTATTTCCAGATCAAAAGATTCAGAAAAATGCAAATAATCTAAGTTCCCGCTGACTAAGTGGTTGATTTTCAGTGTCAGTTGTCAATAAAAGCCCCAAAGCAGCTTCTCCATGTTTATGTCTCCATGCAGAAGACTGACTTGAGCACACACGTGCGCTCATGCCAGTCCAAAGAGGAAATGAGAGGTTAGCCATGTGATCTGGGTCATTTCCACACTCCACACTCCACACACCCCCACATCTCCCCACAAAGCTGACCTCATGCTGGAGGTTATGAGGGAAGTCGAACACGCTGCTGGCTGGTTACATATATGACTCCACTCTCCCAGGGAGTCCCACAGCTATTCTTATCAGCGATCACAGCCGTGAGATAACAAGAGAAGGTGCGGCCCATTCATCAGCTGGTCATAAATCATCGTTTTTATACAATGGCGCTGAGGAATGAAGCTGTCTATGAACACGATTACCTCACTCTGATACAGTCATGTCTATAAAATGGATTTTACCTGATCTGATCTCTGGCTCGGGGGTTTATCGTCTTGTGAATGCATCAGGAATATGAGCTAAATGAGTGAATATGTGGACGTGTGTGTGTGTTAATGACAAATCCAGGCGCTTCCCTTGAAGGCAGCCAGGCTCTGGGCTCGTCTTGGCTGCAGAGACTGTGTGGCGCTCGCTGTGCAGCTCAAGGCCTGGAGGAGGTTTCCATCCAGCCACACAGACACACACACGCTTTTTCATGCATTCCTCAGATTCCACGTCTGATTTGTGCGTGTGTGTGTACCTCACTCTGCATTGACCACTCAGAGCATTAAAAAAAGGGAGATGACACATAGCTGTAACATAGCTTTCTCTCACTAGTTCTTCCTGAGAAGCAGTCAGCTCTGTGTGTGGTAAAACTTTATGATGAAACCAAGTCCACTGAACACAGAAAGGTCAGTGGATCAGCAGGGTGTAGGAGGGCCAACAGGCCATCACATAAAATGGGGCAAAGTCATTATTTTCCCATGATTTTGAAAATGTTAAAATACAGAATGGTGCACTACATTGGACTGGGCAGGGGCGGATCAACCCCTCAGGTCCCCAGGGCTTTGCCCCCTCTCCCCAATCGCAATATGGCCAAGTGCAATATCCAAATCGCAATTATTTGAAATAAAGGCAAAAAGGAAAGGAAAATTGTGAGATGAACAGCATTATAATGAGTTACTGTAGCCCTGCATAGATGACCTGGACTAAAAATCTTGTGTTGTTCTGAAAATGTAAATGCAAAACTCATCATTTCCACTAATCGTATTGCATATCGCAATTTCAGTCAAAATGATCGCAATATGACTTTTTCACCGAATCGTGCAGCCTTATTTGAGACTAAGGACAATTTACCAGCTTTCAGAGAGCCGGCCAAACAACTACCTTGCGTTTAGAAATCCCCGGACGATCGGTACGCAGCGGGATCTCCGACTGTCTGGTATTTCAGGACTAGTAACCAATCCTTGGGGCTGGGTGCCAATTTCATTCAGAAAAACATCCTGAATGACTGCTTGAGTTTAAAAAAAACTTTCACATTTGTTTTTTCACCTTTGCTAACTAAAAAAGCGGGAAGAGAAAAGTTTACAGCCAAGCTAGCAGCTAAATGCTAATGTCAGTTCAATCTCAGAACCCATCAGTCATCGTATGACGACAATTTCACCTCTGATGTTTCCAGGCCTCTGGTGTAGGCAGTGAATAACTGGACCAAGACTTGGTCTTCCGTGCACTGGTCCCCGTTTACTAGGGTTGGGCAATTTCTTCCTAACCGGCATATGACGACGTCCATTACATTGGACGATATTGTTGCTGTTGGAAACACACAAACAGCAGCCCGCAGAAAAGAAACATGGCTGTCACCAATGTAACTGAGTGCCTTGGGTTCAGCTGACCAATTAATATTAAATTAATTATAATAAGAAATAATAAATGGGACATGAAGAGATGTAACTTTTGTGAAATGACTAGCAGCAAAAGCTTCATTTTATTCTCTCTTCCACAGAAACTTTGCGAACAACTCAAAAAGCATCAAATACACATCAACATCAAATATAGAAGGCTTTTAAACCATGATGGTACAGTAGGAGGGTTCAGTGGTTGATGGCTGACAGCCATCACGATGGATGATTCCATCACCCATCGGCTCAACCCGTTTCATTGGCAACTTGAGACATGAGAATAGAGTTGGGAGGCAAAGCTAAACTGTTGTCAGATGAAACTGATGGTTCAGAGACTGCATTTTGGCTAATGCTTTCCGCCTCTTTGCACCCCACATGGACAGTTTACCTGCATGCAACCAAAGCCCATTCAAATGAGACTGGTTGATACTTCAATACTTCTTGGACTACAAACGGAAACCAGATTTCTGATACCAAAATCTTGTCATTTGCCTACAGATTCTGCATCTATAAGCAGATATCGGTTTATGGAGTTCAAACTGATAGGAAATTCAGGTCAGGTCCAAAAGGTTAGGTTTAGTTTTTCAGTCCACAAAAGAATGCTAAAGTGCTACAGAATCTCCCAAACAGTGGAAGTAAATGGTGACCAGTTTTCAAATGTCAAAAACAACTGGAAAAAAAAAACATAAAATGCCTCCATACTGCTTGCCTGGTGTAATCCAAGTCTCCTAAAGCCCTGACATGCCATTTGCACACTGTCACAACACACACACCACAGTTCAGACAGTGTGCATGTGCACGTGAACGTGGCTCCAAGCTAAGGATCTACAGTGAAGATTCAGGCTAAAAACATGGTGTAAACTTTTTTTTTTTTGTCAACTTGGCACATTGGGGCTTTAGGAGACTTGGATTACACCAGATGAACAGTAAGGAGGCGTTTTATGTTTTTATTCTGTTGTTGTTGTTTTTTTATGTGTAAAAACTGGTCACCATTTACTTCCATTGTTTGGGCGATTCTGCGATGCTGAATTCCTGTGAAACTCCAGCAGTGTTTTGTGGACTAAAAAACTAAAGCTGACCTTCAATCAGCATGAGGGTGAGTAGATAATGATTGAATTTTCATTTTTGACTGAACTATCCTTTAAATGTCAGCTTAGCAACATGCTCAGTGTTGACACAGTGAGATTTTGTACAGTAGATTTAACATTCTGCATGGTCGCAATCCATTTGTTAGCCTGCAAATTAGCACCACACACAAAGCAAAAGAAGCTGATTCGAAACGTAAACCAAAGTCATGAACAAACTAAAACTTTGACACGATCTTCACCTGTGTCAGTAGGACATTCATTTCTGTAGCAAATTTCATGGCAATCCATCTTGTAAGATAATTCAACCTGGACCAAACATCATGGTTTAAGTATCACATCAGCAGCACTAAACCCTGAAGGTAGTCCAAGAAGAGTCCAGGAGGGACTTCTTAATTTGACATCCAGGATTCAAAAGCTGATCACAGGCTGGCTGTCCCTGTTAGCAGCTTTTATCCCATTAGCTCCACACATTCATCAATAGCAGAGTCAAAGAGGTTGTTCTGACATAATCTGGAACACTGCCATTGATACCCAGGGAGGATTAGCTTTTCATGTTCCCTCCTGAACACACTGTACTGTACTGTACCAGACTCAAGATGTGACTTCACCTATAACAAGTTCTAACAGGCCAAATAACGAGGCCAGTGCTCATTTATATTAAGAGCTGGGGCTGATAAGGCTGCAGCCACCGTTTTCTTCAGCGTCTTTTCATATCTTGGTTTGATAAGTGGAAGAGTCACTGTGACTGCAGGTCACTTTTCATATTAAAGCGACAACAGCTCAGGATAAAACATGGCAATTTTCAGGTCAAGGCTAATAAGAAATACAACAATTTTCCTCACAAGAAAGTTTTAAAAGCGCTCTAAACTCTGAAACCGTTTTTAAAACTTAACAAGAACTGTCACAGAGCAGATGGACGGGACAATTCATTTTTATTGAATCAGTGTTTTATGGCTGTTTTCACGGTGATCTGCAGAGGTGAGGAGTGGACTGATCAGATTTCTACCTCGATACTAAGAGATGAATTTTTACACCACAGGCGAGTGGAGAAGCTTATTAGAGAAACTTTGAGTGTGTAGACGTGCCAGCGTCACACTAACATCCTGCTAAAATGACTCATTCTCATTTCTCCTAAATCATGTAGATTCTTTCGGACCGCTGCGTAAAAACGCACATGTGCCAAAACGCCAAAAACAGCACGCACGACCAACACACACACACACACACACACACACACACACACACACACACACACACACACACACACTCACCTGTGATAATCTCCCGCTTGGCTTCATCCAGGTGACTGGAAATCACGTCCCCCATGCTGGATGAAAGTCACAGTCCCAGGCTGACTCCTCTGGTCTGCAACAAAACGTAGTAAAATCCGTTCTCAGAGCTGGACGTGAGCCTCCTGTAAAGCCTCTCACCTCCTCTCCAACATGAACCTGAAGTGAGTGGAGTTTGGAGCAGGGACGGGCGGTGGCAGACGCTCAAAACCCGGGAGGTGGAGGGAAGAAAAAAAAAAAAAGTGACGGATATTTCTCGGAGAGACACACCCTCTTTAAAAGTTGGAGAAGAACTCCCACCTTCCAGCGGCGCTGCGTTCAAGTCACGTGGGGAAAATGGCATACACTGGCTTCCTAGAAATAGTGAGGTCATAGTCTCCCACAAGCAAATATAAATGTTTAAATATTTGGATTTTACATTGAGAAAAATCTTTTTTTTTTTTTCAGTTTACTGTTTTCTGTAAACTTTATTTCTCAACATGAAGGTTTAAATGGTGTTTCTAAGTCTTGTCCACGCTGCCAGAGTACAGTCCTGGTGGTGAAACACTTTTTAACACTATTTATTTCTTTGAGGTAAAAATTCCATTTATTCAGTCTAAAAATGCTGGATTAAAACACTATGATGTATATTACTAGGTTGCTAAAACTCTCAAATTCTCAGAAAAAAAGACAGCAGCCATGATCTCAGTGTGCTTATTTGATGGTGAACACTGCGAGAAAGTACAGTTGACTTCACTTTAAAGGGATAGTTCACCCAAAAATGAAAATCTACTCATCTGTGTGCTGATTGAAGGTCAGGTTTAGTTTTTCAGCCACAAAACGTCTCTCAAGTCAACTTGGCATGTTGGGACTTTGGGAGACTTGGATTACACCAGACGAGCAGTACACGGGTATTTTATGCTTTTATTCTGTTATTTTTTTTTATGTTTGAAAACTGGTCACATTCACTTCCATTGTTCAAGAGATTCTGCAACACTTTTCCTGTGAAACTCCAGCAGTGTTTTGTGGACTGGTCTGCATCATTTTTGGGAGAATTATAAATTTAAGGTGATACAACACTAACACTAATTTTGGGGTTTTACCATTGCGGTCCATTTTTTTCTAATTTACTTATTAGGTCTAATTTACTTTTATCTCATTTAGGGGACAGCAGAACATCTTGCCACATGAGTAAGCTGTAACCCTGGTTATATCTCTAACACCAGAGGGCGCTATCTAACAACCAGTTGCATGTACAACTCACTGAAAACACTGAAGACACTAAAGACTTTTTGCTCTTGATATGCAGTATGTCAGTGTAATCTGAAGTGAGCAGACTTTTCATATTTTTTCAACCATGAAAGTAAAAAAAACAACACTGTTGCACTATTTATGTAATAAAACTTTGACAAAGTTAATATGTTCAATTATATTATTTTTTTGTACATATAGGGATGTATTTTGATACTTACCCCATTGTCCTGCACTAAATCTAGCTTGTGGTATCACAGGGCAATAGAACACATGTCTCTCTGGGGCAAATCATCACATGTGACAATTTCCGTCAGTATAGGCAACATAGAGCAACATTATCAGCTGCAGCCCAGCAGAAGCTGACTTTGCTCACTGCTTATGTCGGTGGTTGCTATGCAACATTCAGCCTACTTTAATTTACCAGCAAGAAATCATCATTGTCCAGATTCAGCCATTTCTAGTAAATAATGTAGCCTAGCCCTCGCCTGCCTTTTGGACCATAAAAATATTTTTTGGAGGTGATTTTCCAACAGGCCACATCTCTCCAAGATAACTGGCTGAAGGGCTCAAAAAGTAGGTTTTTGTGCTGTTTACATGTGGCACAAGAAACACAGAGAGAAATTAGAGAAACTAACTGTAGCTAAGTTACTATAAAAACCCAGAAATTTCAGTGAAACTCAGCAGGGGCCCACAGCTAATTTTTGCCCTTCGACACCCAAGTGAATGGGCTCCTGCTGCAAATAAAAATACTGACAGTTTGCTTTAACACAATGTATCTCAAACTTTTGACACCATGTACCACCTCAAAAATTACTGAGCTCTCCAAGCACCACCATTATGAGCAATGTTAAAATATATTAGAGTAGTCTGATACTATTCAGCTTTACAATTCACAAAACCTACTTTAAATCACATTTCAGTTATCTCATATTTTATGTATTTTTGTAGTATTTTGATAGCATTATTTTTTTTTAATTACTTGATTTCATTTTCAAATATTTCAGACATTTCTCCACATACCACCAGAGAGAGTTCAAATACCACAGTTTGAGAACAGAGGCTTTAACATCTTTAACCTGTGCATTAAAACAGTCCATTCGGTCTTTCAGAAAACTCTATATGTGTCAGGGCATTAGGTATTATATCTGTGTTCTGGATGTTTCTCCTGAAGTCATTCACCAGCCTTCACATACAGATATCTATGAAACAAAACATGGCTTAAACCTTTGTGGTGCTGTTTTTCCTTTGAAGGAGTGAGAGCTCTTTACTTTTCTCTCCCTCTCACTTGAGGAGCTGATGTGTTGTTCCCTTTCCTCTGCTGCCCCCTCATGGACAACAAACCAAACACCGAGGTGGGCTACTGTATAAAAGGCTGCTGTTACATCTCTGTGGACACCAGGGAGGATTTTTAACATCCTACTCTGCTCTGTACCCTTCTGTCATGCATTCCTAACCCCAGATCTTCAGCAGGTTTTCACCACTTTCTCAACTTAACATCATCTTTCAGCAGTGGTCCATGCAATTATTATACATTATTTATATTTAAAACGAATATCTAAAAATATATGTTTTAATATGTATCTGTTTACTTTTATTTTTGCTTTTTTTAATTAATATTTTATTTCCCTTAATAGCTTTTGGCTCCGTAAGTCAGAGCTGAATAGAAGGCATTATGTTTCCGGCTTTGTAATGTTCTCTTCAAAATAAAAGCCTATAAACCATAGTCTGTTGTAAGCACACCTGTTGACCTGTATTCAGCAGCAGAGGAGCCTCACTGAATGGGGTTAGAACGTCAGATGTAAGAACTCCAAATGTAAAGCTCAACAAAATGCACAAAGACTGTGAAACAAGTGTCACCATCTTTTCTTGGTTGTTGGCGTTCACCAGTTCTTCTGGACTGTGGGTAATAAGCGCAGGCTACAGCTTTTCTTTCTTACTCTTTGTTTAATGATCACCAAAATGGCAAAGCAGTACAAACAAAACCAACTTAGGAGTTACAGCAAACTTCTCCCCCAACTGTTTACACAAGGCACCCTCCTCTGTAACACTCATACCTGTCCCCACAAAACAAAGGCAGGTAGGAACCAAACAGGTCATAGTCAAGGGGACATGATGAATCTTCTTAAATACTACACATGAAAATACATAAATGAAGTCATATTAAAAGTACTATTAATACAATGAAATAATCATTTACCAGTAACTTCATTCTGCATGTGCATAATAATGCTGTGAAAATATTATGACTTAAATATATATAATGGGGATGCCCCTGTAGCTCAGTTGGTAGGGTGTGCACCCCATGTACTGAGGCTGTCAGTCCTCTGCAGTGGCCGCAGGTTCGACTCCCGCCTGTGGCTCATTTGCTGCGTGTCGTCCCTCCCCCCCCACCCCCATTATAATTTAACTATTTGTGTGTATAAGAACAAAATTACAGCCTTTCATAAGTCCTAATTATGGTACAGTATGTGACACTGGTTCTGTATCACACTAACTTAATTAAAGATGGCTCCAGTGCCTGATGTGAAACAGAGTACATTCTGAATCATATTAATCAGTTTAAAACAAACTATACAAACAAGAACAAAGTTAAGACTCAATTTCACTTCTTGTTATTTCTATTCCTCACTGTAAAACTTAAATTTTCACAATGCTCTCAGTATAGCTCCACTATGTTTATAGCTCAAGTAAAACAGACATGAATGTTATTTTTGAATTTTAGATTTAAGATTTCAGATTTACATGTGTGGTTGCATGTCAGCTGCATACGGCTACATGTTGGTGTGTGCGCACACTTGGTTCTGTATCATACAGTCTATGCTCTGTAGCTGGTTTATGAGGACAGTGTGACATCTGCTCACCTGAGGTTTGATGGGGAGTTTCTTAAAGGGAAAATTCACCACTTTTCATGTAGCTGTCCAATCAGTGTTGCGGTCAATGTTGTCAATTGAAGCAATAAATTCCTCAGTGTTGCTATATTGACCAAAAGAGTTCAAAATGTTAACAAAATGTCACCTTACTGAAACAACTCAAAAAGCTTTTTGCTTAAATATTATGCTATTTTTAGTTTGCATGATCTATTTTTATTTACTTATTTATTTTGCAATGACACTACTACGCCCCCAACTGGAGGCTTTTAATTTGTAATGGATTGTAACGGAAGTGTGTTGCTAATTCTTCTGAGCCTGACATCAGTTGTGTCAGCGGTCAGTTTTGTGTGGAGAGGTGGACGCGCAGCAGAAGGCTCATCATGGCACCACTCGGACTAAAAGCCATTGTTGGAGAGAGTAAGAGCTTTTCATTTTATTTATGAGAATATTTGCACTTTACTTATAAGAACATGTTGCCATGTCAACATCCACAGCTGATTGTTATTCAAAGCCATGGAAAGCAGGATGCTGTAGAGGCATGAAGGCTGTCCCCATTACCAAACCATCAGTTTGAGAATATTATGTAACTTGTGTGATTATTGATGCTGACAGGGGACACTCCACATCCCGCTCACGCTTGTTTTTATTTTGGAAAGTTCGATGCGTAAAAGGCGCACAGACACCTCCATGGCACGCAGGTCGCCAAATGGTTCTTTCTCCACACTGTCCGGTCAGTGAGATGAGTTATACAGATATGATGTTGTCCCGTGGTGTTCTGTTAGACTTTGATCAATATTTCTATCGTTTATTGACTCGTTATTGGCGTTTGTGTGGAACAGAAGAGCCGCGCGCAGTCCTGGTTTGGTGTAAATCCTGGCGCACTAATCTTTGTCTGTGAGGATTAAGTGCTTTGACATCATCCTCAGAGGAAGAGGAGACATCCGACTGTGACAGCCGCACTGACAGTTAGCTTAAACCAGAGGCTATTTTACTGTCACCTGCTGTAGTAGACTACACAGCAGTCCATTATTAATAATGGAATCATTATTATTTATCATTAGAATATAGCGTTTACAAAAAAAAAATCATGTTTACCTCTCAACACATAAACCCAAATATGTTAGCAGTACTCAAACGAAATGAAGCAGTCAGTTGCCACAATTTCCTCCAGTTCATTAACTTAAACGTTTGAGGTTATCAGAGCTTAAATATTTGGAGTTCAAATTAAAATGACTGATTAAACAAACCCAAATATTTTCAGTAAATGCTGCTCAGCATTCTCATTCATTCCTCTTAAGTTAACACAACCTGATCATTTTAAATATAAAAGTACATTTTTGTCATGTTTCTTTATTTCTTTCTTTTTTTTTTAAATCTCTATTAAAATATTTTGTTAAATATTAATAAATATTGATACATGATAAAACTCAAAATTATTTACCTCAAAACTTAAAGCATGTTTTAGGGACATTATTTCCCTCATGGATTAATGGAAAATTATGAGTTTAATACACAACATTCAACACTTTTAAGTTAGTAGAACTTCTAAACAAATTTTCACTTCTTATTACAAATCATTATTTTGATCTTTCAGTTTTACAGTGAAGGACTGTTGAATGGGGATCCAGAGGATAAACTGCCATGAGAAACAACCATCATACTAAAATGTTAACTTATTTCTTTTCAAAATATCATTTATGTAATTAATGTCATCATAAGAGAAAAAAATATTATTATTTAATAAAGTTAGTTAATTTACATGTTGTGTAAAACAACAATATATACCTTTTAATACATATTGCAGAGATAATCCCAGATAATTACAGTCCACATTAGTGTCTAAAAGCTTAGTACCATCCTCACTCTGAAAATCAATAAATCTGTTTTAACTTTAAAAAGTTTGTGCCCAGTCTGCCTCAAAATTTTAAGTTGACTGAATTTGAAAACAAAAGTTGATTATTCGAAACAAATAAACATAACTATTCAAATAAACTTCATATTAATTCAGTTGTACTTAAGAAAACAGGTTCAGTAAGCTTGAGACATTAAGTTGAAACAACAACTCCTCAGTCACACGGATGAACATTACAAACAAAACCGACTTCCTTTTACATTTTCTCAGTTTGAAGAATCAGTTCATCGATTTCAAACAAAGAACTAAAGTTGCAGCTGCTCCTGTTGGAGACCCTTTGTTCCAACACTGACACAAAGACAGAATGTGAAATTGTTCCAAGTGAATCGTATTACATTTTAAGTGTGAGGGCTTAGCGACTGAATTCAGTACTAACCTTCAGAATTTTTCCAGTTTTTTCATTACCTGGGGAAAAAAACAACCATGACTTATCTTAAAGTGTATTAGAGACACACATCAAATTTCCATCATATATGTTTTCTTCAAACTTTACAAAATAAGCGTCTCAAGAGAGTAACTCTTGCACAGTGCATGCTGGGAAATCTGCTGATATGGTGATTATGTTTCTTTAGAAACTTCATTTAATGAGTTGGATTGAACTCTGTACAGTACATTCATTCAACTCATCATTTCAAGTCAAAATACTTAATGCAGTTGTTCTGGGTTTCTGTCTGTTAAAAAAGCTGCCCCCAATAGTACATCTTTACAAAACATTATAAACAAAGTGAAATGTGTTAAAAAAGTGAAATAGTTCTCATTCTGTTTGCAGATATTTAACTTTTTAAAGACACATTTCATTCCTGATGAGATCCAAGATTTATGGGGATTTATTGGCAGAATATGACAGAAATGGAATATAATATTCATAAGTATGTTTTCATTAGTGTATAATCACCTGAAAATAAGAATTACTGTGTTTACCATAGAATGAGCCCTCTATATCTACAGAGGGTGCAGGTCCTCCTCCTGGAGTCCGTCATGTTGCATGCCCATGTCAAACACCAGCTAGATATGGCCTTTCGGTTTTTTTCCTGGCCGATGCAGTTTCTTATCACTTGGAAAGGGAGGGTGAGACAAGGTGTTTTCAGTTGCTTGCAGCCTGCGACCTCACTGCTGGATGTTCACGAAATTTTACAAATTGGTGCTTTAAATAACTTGATATATATTTCTTTAAGGCTTGAGCTACCATAATGTTTCTTGGGTACAATCTGCTTGTGAAGGTTCAGTCTTTGAGGGGTGTTGGTCGTACAGTTCATTACAGATGCCCTGAGGCGAGAGCTTGGAATCAAAATGCATCATCAATATTTTTTTTATTACAATAAATAATATACATGTTGAGACTCATGATGGACCCCAGAGAATTCACCACTCTTCAGCTCTCTTGAGCTGTAAGAACATTTAAGCACTCCCGCTCAGTCTTTGGTTTCTGCCCATCACAGCAGCTGGTTGGTTGATCTCAGAGCTCTACAACCTTGTTTCAAACAGCAGCAGCAGGCAGCCTCACGAATATAAGCTCAATATCACTCAATGTTAGCTCCAGTTTGATCTCCTGAGAACAGATTGGTTCTTTAGCCGCTAAATGATCCAGATGATATCAGCTAGTTGCTAACTTTGTGTGTCTGCTGTTTGGTGAGCAGGTAGGGTGGATGTACAGAAGCTTTTTCGGTGAAATCAGCTGCTGCTGCTGCTGGAAACCAGGTTGATGAGAGCGAATGAACCTGAACAGAAACAATAAAGTCTGAGAGGAACTGCAGAGTTGGTTATTATTCTGTGGATTCATCACTGGTAACAGTTTTCCATTACACATTGTCATTTGAGCCATTCTTAATTTAAATATATTGATTAGTGCATATTAAAATCATCAGGCATGTGTCACTGTAGACACAAGAAACCTGAGCTCGACCTTTGGGCTCCTTCAATTTCAGTATTTGAATTTGGAATTTGTTCAGTGAGGCTGTGATTACAGCTGCAACAACCTATATAGGTTATAGCTGTATGACATGTAATTTCATGCCAGCCCTGCATAAGTCAGTGCCCCACATGAGTATTTTTGTTACCTAACACTATGTCTTGGCCGACAAAGTAACAGCTATAGTCTAGGATGGTGAAACATGGCAACATGGGTGTCAGAGGCTCATGGAGAATGCATCCTGGTACATGTAGGCACTGCCAGCACGGCTCCATGAGCAGGAAAAGTCAGCTTCCTTGGTCAATATAGATTTTTCATGGTTTCAGTCAAAATGTTCACTCTTGCAAGAGCTTGTGGATCTGGTGTTGTCTTCTAGACACCGTGTCTGCTGTTGCTTGCTAACAGTGATGGAGGGATAATTAGACTGACGACATTAAACAGCAGCCCTCAGTAACTGATGAAGGTTCCCTTTAAGATGGCGATATTAATGCTCTTGAAATTTTACATAATTGTTAGACATTGGTTGTGACAACAGCCAGAAATAGATAATGGAGAAAATAAAAAATGAACCCCTTCCGCCACAAGATTTTCATGAACAAAGTTCCTTTCTGTTAATATCTTTGATCCACTCTGACACATGGTGGTCCTCTGTACACTCAGTGAATCTCTGTAGAGTCTCTGCTCTCAGACAGCAGCTCTCTTCATCAAGTAAACCTTTGTGTATTTTGTGTTCCATTTTTGTCCAAAGTTGAAGTTTGACACAGCTGTTGGAGCAGCTGAACTGCACAGCTTCTTCCTGACTTCCTAGACATAGTTGTCAAAAGTAATGTTACATAAGATTTAAGTGTAAAGGTAGAAAAAGTTGAAAATGATAAACTTCTTATGACGGCTCACATTCATTCTCGCTCATACTTCAGTGAGATGCCACCACAGCAATAGCAGCTTGTTTACTTCTGGTACTTCGCCAGATTCTTTTACAGCAGCACTGAGGAATTTATGAATCCAGTTGACTAGTCAGAACCCCAGACTAAGGTGCTGGTGTAGATCTGGAGTTGATCCCAGACGCTGCACAGCAGCTGCCCACTGCTCTTAAAACTAGGATGCACTAAATGCAGAGACCGAATCTCACTATATATTATGCTCTATATAATTGGATATGCAAGCACATAGAATTGGGTAGGGACATGTCTCTACCAATATCCAGGGATTACTGAATTGTCCCCAGCCATAATTTTGATCAAAACATTACAACTGTTGAACATCAGTGTCTCAGTTAGTGAAATTCAGTCTTGTAACAAAGCACCTGTGCTAATTATCAGTCCCTCCAGGATTTTGTGGGCCTTTTTTGGGAGTGTAGCAGCCTAAGATGCCTAATTTCACTGCTTTTCTAAAACATTGCAATGCATGTTGCATGTTTTAGGCATGTTTTAGGCATTTTTAGGCATCTTTTGCAATGAAATTGTGTATAAATCATTAAAAATCGAAGGCAACTTGCCCTCTGTTCTGATTGTTCAAACTAACATTACCAAAAAAGCTCAGAATTACAAAAATTATAAAAATCTGATTTAGAATCTGAAGCAGAATCTTTCTGGAGCTCAAACTCAGTCAAAACACCAGTGCACAGAACATTGATAAATGGTCAACAACAAAGACGAATGTGTTCTTTTCAGTCCCCATGACAAAATAAAAAAATATATATAAATGTAAAAAACCAAACAAAAAAAAACAGTGAATAATGAAACAAAAGATTGAATCAGTTCATTGAGATATACGTACATGATGTTTGCTCTGGTGATTGGTAGAACAAACATGTATGATGTTAACTCGGGGGGAATGCTCTGATTGGTGGAACTTGCAGGAAGCTACAATAATTGGTCAAATGTGCAGAAAAGTTTGGACAGAACTGCAAAGTTGCACAGAATTCACAGGGATTGGATAATTTGTGCGAATTGTTGTGATCGCAACATCGCAACTTCCTGGAGGGACTGAATTATAGATGCAAAACAAATGTTTTCGAGTTTTGAAAGCTGCTTCTCCCCTCAAAGGGCTTGCAGTGGTTTGATCCAACACAGCCATGGGTTTCTTTTTATGGCCAAAATATTTAATGTATGAATTAAATGACTAGAAATTATAGAGGGAGGATCTAGAGGGAAAATGAGAAATATTCACAAATCCATTATTTTGTAACTCATCCCATGCATGCTGTAGACTCAGTCAGCACTTCTCTGGCAGCAGCACCCAGTGTGCCTCCATCTCCCCTTGTACCGTGCACCCCAGACAGGAGACTGACAGCTTTGACTATGTTTATGGGGACACACAGTGTATCTGTCACTCTGAGACAACAGGCAACATAAGAACAGACAGACAGAGAATATAGTTTCAACAGACTTTGTAGCGACGAGGTGAAGCATCCCAGTGACTCATGAGCTTCCTTGTGTATATGTGCAATACCTGTACATTTACATTTACAGCATCAACACTGACTGGACATCCGTGTGAGAAGTGGTGAATTCTTTAAGACACAATCACTGATCAAAACCAGCATGCCTCTGTGCACGCATGCAGCATCCGGCCGACGAGTCCTCCTCTCTGGGAGGAGCATGGTGATGGTGAACCTGATCAATGTTAGGGTCACACAAGGACGGACAGATGATGGTGGAACTATGACATAAGAGTATTAGGATGTGCCCCGACAGAGAGATATGGCAGCAGGAGGAGGACGAGATTTTTTAGTGCTTTGAATTATCACTAAAAAAAAAGTACAATTGAGCTGAAACATTGGTCTGAACACAAAGAGATTAGTAGAGAATTCAGGAATTTATTGACCCTTCATTACCTCATTTCTGTGAAGTTGCTGCTAAAATTAATAGTCATAGCTAGATTTATTCTAACTGATATTCCAATAGGGAGCCATGCTGTTACATCAGGGATGTATCTCCCAGTATAACAATTCTGGCTATCACAATATTAACCTTGTTCCAGACCTCTTGCCAAAAGATTACTGGTAATGTGAAACAAAATGACAATGTAGTCACAATACCTGTGTCATAAAATATCTATTTATATCAGGTCTAGAATCATGTTCAGGGGTTGTGATCCAAAGGTGGGTCACAGGAGATTTTATTTGGGTCGCCATAAATACTAAAAAAACTATAGAAGAAATTCTGGAAATCTAAGATTTGTATCTGCAGTGCAGCTTTTGTAAAATATGTATAGTGTTTTAATTATGAGACGAAGAAATGACAGCCTGTTAATTCCACATAAATGCACTTATTTTGTCTCATTTATGAGTAGGCTGTAATGTCTTATATTGTTTTCCTGATTAGAGGAACTAAAACAATGAGATGGCCTGTTAACTCAGACTAAATGCACTCATTTCTCATTCATAAAATATGTTAGATGTGTATGTTATGTTTAAATAACGTGCAATGCAAATTATCAAGAATGTTCATTTATGCACAAACCGGTTGATTCCACTACGCACGACACGTCTGCACCACGGTTCTGATCCATCCTCCGCAGGGCTGCAAGCCCACCAGCAGCAAATTTTACAAGTGTGTCAGCAGTGGAGTGTTATGCCCACCTGATTATGTTGACTTGCTCAGATTTTGTTGATTAGCTCCTCTTTCCTTGCTCTTTGTGCTTCTACCATGGATAAGCAGGATATGTGGTTAAATAGTTTCTTCTCTGTCTGTTTCTGTGTCTGACTTCCTGCACATTCGATCTGTTCTGTACTAACTGACACAGCATCCATCAAAAATAGACTTGGCGAGTATTTGAAGTGGAGAGGAGTGGAGAGCCGCTTCTGGGACACACCAAGGCACTGCTGGTGGACTCACAAGCATTCTGTAGAATGGCTGCGATCAGCTCCCACTGATGTGGTGCAGCCGTAATGCGACGCAGCCACAATTGGTGGAATTTAGCCGTAACTCTTCCCAAGATTTATTGATAAGGCTCGTTGTGAAATGGCTCATGATGGTTTGTGTCTTTTAAAAAGTGAGTCCCTGGAAAAAAGTTTGGGAAGTACTGTGTTAGAACATAATTGCTGAAGACGTGAAAACACTGAGAATCATGTAGTACAGTCAGTTATGAACGTACCTTCAGTGACTCTCTCAGTCCAGGTCAGCCCAGCAGTTCACTTCAGCTCACCTCAGTTCCAAATACCATCCTGTCACCGTCCTCTGGCTCTAGTGGCTCAAACATGCCTGGACGTTTCCAATAAAGTTGCTGAGTTTCAGAGCAGAGAAAACTGATCTGGGTGGTTAATAGCACATGTTTCTGTCTTGTGACCAGCTCTGAACACACATTAATTGTTGCTTTACATAAACTTTAAATAGTGTATTATATACCAAAATTGTTCCTGAAGCCATGTGTATCAGTTTTGTCCCTATTTGAAAAGACTAACTTAGAGGAGCAACATGAATGTGGCAGGGTTGGAGAGGTTACAGTAAGTCAGACAGTGTTATGACTAATGTCTGAATGGACAGTACAGTCTCCTCTTCCATCATGTGCTGCTTTTCCCGCAGTATGGAGCCGAGTTGACATAGTGTTTTCCAGAGGACAGCAGCTGCTCCTCAACACACTTCGAGCTAGTTACTGTGATAAAATACAATATTATAAAGCTGCATTAGACAGACAGCAGATCTATATTCTGCAGCAGCCTGTTGTTGTTTATTCTGCCTGTGAAAGCTGCTTGTCCCATTCTTTCACAGCCACTTCCACTTAATCCTGTTGAATAATTGGATAAACGGACCATTCACTGATTTACACATCATTCACCGTCACTACGAGCCGTCCTCAGACAGACAGGGTCTGGCTGACAGGAGAAACATACACCTTTATGGAAATGTTTTGAGATAAATTATCTTTGACAAACATTAGAGAATTACCTCCAGTTCGATATTATGTCATTCATAATCATTGTCATGAGCCACACAGTCGTGATAATGTGCTTATGACACTTCAGGAGCAGCTCTTCAATTGAAATGTCACCCTGACCCTCTGTGGAAACAGGACATGTTGACTTATTTGCCTGTCTGTGTATTTATCTGTGTGTGTATTTGTATCTGTGTGTGTGTGAGCGATGCTGCTTCCCCGTGACATCACGTCCGCTGACACAGAAAGGGCCCAGAAATAGCGGAGGGGAGTGGTGGACGGGGTAAGAGGATTGGGAGCAGATTAGAGGCGGTGATTGCAGTGGGCCTGTCCCTCCCAGCAGCAGCGCTGCGTCCCTGCATGCTCAGTCGGACGCGCTGGACAGACGCTTAAAACCCCCCAGTGAGGGAAACTGGGACACTGCTCATCAACACGAGTGACAGGATGTTGTGAAGCGCAGGATTCTGTCTCACAAACGTCAGCCTGATTCACACCTCTGGAAGTGACTCATCTGCTCGTGTTATTCTGTCTGTAATAAGCTCAACCCTCCATTACTGAGGATATTATATGATATTATTTGCCTTCAGTTTCCTCCCGAGGGATCATGTTATGTCTCTGTCCCTCTGTTTCCCTGCTGCTCGTGGGAAAGGATTTCAGATTGTGTGATGAGATTGTGGGCTTGCATCATTTTGTTGCATGCGTTCAGTATGTAGAGTTATTGTTCACACGCATATATCAGAAATCTCTTTTTTTTAGCGATACCAAGAGAATCATACAAGCCTCACACCACATTATGTAAAGAAAATTGGTCGCACTTTTTTTTTTACAGTACTCTAATAAAACTTAACACACTGCGCTTTGTATCAAATTAGACAAAAACTAGAAATAGTATGTTCTTTTTTAGACATTAAACAAACACAACTATACCCTAATTAGACATTATACACCCAGTGGTACACTTACAAGACAATTTATAGATAATGTTCCTTCTTAGAAAGTATTAGACCAGTTATTTATTAGACTTTATTAGAGCGTAATTACAAACACATTACCACAGAACTGTACTGTGAACTAAAGTGTATTAGTTCCCACTGTTAGACCCTTATTAGACTGTCTTAAACTAAAGTGTATTAAGTTTAATGAGGGCAGGGGTGGAAGTAACAAATTACAAATAGTCAAATAACTGTATTTAATTAAGTAGCTTTTTTTTATACATGTACTTCAATGAGTAGATTTTTGAGTCTGTACTTTTACTTGTACTTAAGTATTCATTACACCATGTAATCTACTTAGTTACATGTGAAATCATAATTGACTACAGAGTACAAGTTGATTTAATCTCCACGCCTTTTATCTGCACTTTTGTAGCCAATAAGGTGATCTGACTCCGAAGGAGTGAATGAAAATGATGACAGATGAAAAACAAAACACTGACGCAACACAGGTTTGAAATAAGGATGCCAATGGTTAATGATTAATCATCGATTGCCTCGAAGGATGTCATCTGTTAAAAATGCATTTATTAAGCAATAGTCTAGAAATTGCAGTTTCTGGTGGAGCCATTTGTTGAATAAGGAAAATTAAAATGACAAGAAAAAGAGAAGAAAAAATTGAAAATGAGAGGGAAAAAATGTGTGTATCTAAAACATTAGTAATGATTAATTGATTGTTAGTGTTTTCAATTATCGGTTTATGGAAAATGCACAAAATATGCAACCCTAGTTTGGAGAGGTGACTGTGACCACTGAGCAGCAAAACAGCACGAGTTTGGAGTCATTTAGAAACAGAAACAGAGAAACAGAAACTCCTTTGATTGACTGCCTGCTATTATTGATATGTTAAACATCAACAATTAAAAAGTAACTCGTACTCTGAGTAGTTTTTGACAAGATTACATCTAACATCTGTACTTTTACTTGTAATTGACTAATATTTTAGAAATGTAATAGTACTTGTACTTAAGCACAGATTTTCAGTACCCACTGAATGAGGGTCTTACAGTGGAAATAACTTTAGTTTACAGTACAGATCTGTTGTAAGATAAGACAAGTGAAGATAAGATAAGACTTTATTAATCCTGAAGGAAATTCCTGTGCCAGATTCCTCCAAAATTACAGTATACATAATAATAGATAAATAAATAGATAAATAAATAGAGCAACAAATAAATGAAAGGAGAAAGAAAGCAGGTTTAGGAAGTCTCTGTCCTGGTGAACATCTTCATTTATTCTCAAACTTCCCTTTAACCCTCTCCTCTCACCGCAGTCATCGGTCGCCCCTTACTGTGGCTGTGGCGAGGCATTTCTTTTTTCTCTGAAGTTATTTTCATATCAAGACATTTCTTCTTTATTTCAGTGACAGTCCGACCCCCCAGTAACGCGGCATTACAGCATTCGCTTTTCCCATTTCTTTGCTTTAGCAGGTATTTGAATTTCACTGCTGACACTGTGAAATGACAGATTTTTCTTTATGGATCTCTGAAAGCAGAACGTCAAACTCAAAAAAAAGGAAGAGAACTTTAAGATCTGGAATCAGAGTCTGTGTTAAAATCAAGAAATGATACAACTTTTGCTTGGAGAGGGCACGGACGAAAGTATAACTGTTTAACATTTTGCTCATTGCACAGTGATGCATATATTTAGAGGAGCCATATTTCTTTGTGAATAACATACACATTCTCTACAAATACCAGCTGTTACTTTAAATTTTGGATGAATGAGTTGGATGCAGTTAGACTGGAAATTTTGTCCCTCTCTGTCGGGACGAAAGAAACACAGGCACAAGATGAATGTTACGGTTGGATAAATCGACCACAAATATTTTCCATCATATATTGCTCATTAATGCCTCCAAGCAAATGACTCTAAAAATCAATTCATCATGTTAATATTTTGGGGGCTTTTATTCCTTTAATGGATAGGACAGCTGAAGTGAGGACAGGAGAGGGGGACAGAGAGCGTGGGATGGTGGGCAGTGAACGGCCGCAGGCGGGAGTTGTTGCAGAGGGTGTTTGCTCTATCAAAGGAGCTACCTGCCCATCTCTATACACTACCGTTCAAAAGTTTGGGGTCACCCAGACAATTTTGTGTTTTCCATGAAAAGTCACACTTTTATTTATCAAATGAGTTGCAAAATGAATAGAAAATATAGTCAAGACATTGACAAGGTTAGAAATAATGATTATTATTTGAAATAATAATTTTCTCCTTCAAACTTTGCTTTCGTCAAAGAATGCTTGATTTGCAGCAATTACAGCATTGCAGACCTTTGGCATTCTAGCTGTTAATTTGTTGAGGTAATCTGGAGAAATTTCACCCCATGCTTCCAGAAGCCCTCCCACAAGTTGAATTGGCTTGATGGGCACTTCTTGCGTACCATACGGTCAAGCTGCTCCCACAACAGCTCAATGGGGTTGAGATCTGGTGACTGCGCTGGCCACTCCATTACAGATAGAATACCAGCTGCCTGCTTCTTCCCTAAATAGTTCTTGCATAATTTGGAGGTGTGCTTTGGGTCATTGTCCTGTTGTAGGATGAAATTGGCTCCAATCAAGCGCTGTCCACAGGGTATGGCATGGTGTTGTAAAATGGAGTGATAGCCTTCCTTATTCAAAATCCCTTTTACCTTGTACAAATCTCCCACTTTACCAGCACCAAAGCAACCCCAGACCATCACATTACCTCCACCATGCTTGACAGATGGCGTCAGGCACTCTTCCAGCATCTTTTCAGTTGTTCTGCGTCTCACAAATGTTCTTCTGTGTGATCCAAACACCTCAAACTTCGATTCGTCTGTCCATAACACTTTTTTCCAATCTTCCTCTGTCCAATGTCTGTGTGCTTTTGCCCATATTAATCTTTTCCTTTTATTGGCCAGTCTCAGATATGGCTTTTTCTTTGCCACTCTGCCCTGAAGGCCAGCATCCCGGAGTCGCCTCTTCACTATAGACGTTGACACTGGCGTTTTGCGGGTACTATTTAATGAAGCTGCCAATTGAGGACCTGTGAGACGTCTATTTCTCAAACTAGAGACTCTAATGTACTTGTCTTCTTGCTCAGTTGTGCAGCGGGGCCTCCCACTTTTCTTTCTACTCTGGTTAGAGCCTGTTTGTGCTGTTCTCTGAAGGGAGTAGTACACACCGTTGTAGAAAATCTTCAGTTTCTTGGCAATTTCTCGCATGGAATAGCCTTCATTTCTAAGAACAAGAATAGACTGCCGAGTTTCACATGAAAGTTCTCTTTTTCTGGCCATTTTGAGAGTTTAATCAAACCCACAAATGTGATGATCCAGATACTCAACTAGCTCAAAGGAAGGTCAGTTTTATAGCTTCTCTAACCAGCTAAACTGTTTTCAGCTGTGCTAACATAATTGCACAAGGGTGTTCTAATCATCCATTAGCCTTCTAACACAATTAGCAAACACAATGTACCATTAGAACACTGGAGTGATAGTTGCTGGAAATGGGCCTCTATACACCTATGTAGATATTGCATTTAAAAACCAGACATTTGCAGCTAGAATAGTCATTTACCACATTAACAATGTATAGAGTGTATTTCTGATTAGTTTAATGTTATCTTCAATGAAAAAACAGTGCTTTTCTTTCAAAAATAAGGAAATTTCTAAGTGACCCCAAACTTTTGAACGGTAGTGTATATCATGTCGCAATTATGAAATTGGACCAATGTGTCAAACTCACCATAGTACATAATCACCTGCTATTTACTGTCCCTCACATAAAACAAACTGACACACTAGCATGGACATCTGGACTGGACTGACCCTGGACATTTCCTATGAATATAATAAGCGAAGAAATACAACTTTAATAATAGCAGGACAAACGTTGCTTTAGTCCCTCAACTGTCTTCGTCAGCTTCAACCTGGCTAGCACCAAAGATGCTAGCATGATAAATTAGCCTTTATTGACACTACAGATAGGTCTAACAGGAGGTAGACGTCTTCAACAGTTCAGTCTTCAACAAATTAACATTACCTTAAAAACAGACAGTACTTATGTTTTGTATTTTTTACTTTTGAAGTAAAAAGGGGAAAAAAAAGTTTTCCAACTGTACTTTGGGCAAAACTGACTAGATCAGGGGTCTGCAACCTGCGGCTCTGGAGCGGCATGTGGCTCTTTAGGCCCTCTCAAGTGGCTCCCTGTGGCTTTGTCAAAAATGAATCACTGTAAAATTATAAAAGTTGAGAAAAGTCAAAATTTTAAGTTAATGCACTGCAATAGACTTTTGAGTTTTAAAAGTTTTACCAAATACTAATCTTTTGTTGAGATTATTATACTTCTTCAGATAAACTTATATCTTTGAGTTTTAGAAACTCTAAAAAAGTGCATTTAAAAATGATTGAATAAATGCATTGAAGTGAAAGTGAATGATGTTGAAATTAAATTTTTATATTTTCAGTTAAAACCATTTAATTTTCAGGCACCAAAAAAATGACATTAGTTTTTAAAAAACATGTTTTTAACTTCTAAAACTCTGATTATCAACCTCAAAACTCAAAAATCTATTGCCGTATGCTACCTTGAAATTTTGAGTTGTCTCAAGCATTGTTTTTTTACAGTGTAAAGTGATTCTTACCTTTGCCAACTGTAAAAATATGTAGCCTATACACCAGATTACAAAAAATCAATAAACTATTTTTATCAACTAAAATGTGTGTCATAGGCCATGTCTATGGCTCAGTGCCTTTGCTTGGGAGAATCTCCATAAACTTGCTAAGGATGCCAAATCAAGAAAAAAGAAAAGTGTTCAGGGAAAAGAGAGAATTTCATTGTTGCGGCTCCAGACAGATTTTTTCTTTCTTTTTTTGGCCAAAAGTGGCTCTTTTTATCATAAAGGTTGCAGACCCCTGGACTAGATAGAGCTAATTTTCCACTGTGGACTCACTGACGGGGTGTACTTAAAGTGGACTTGACACTTCACTTGACAAGTCACTTCCTGACTTCTCTGGTAAAACAGAAATAGTCTGTGTCGTCCCGGCTCTACTTCTGCTATGAAACAGCCCTTTAAGTTTTCGAATCAAATATCACTACCTGCAAATAGGGTAAAGAGTATTTTACAGAATAGTTTCCTAACACCATAATCTACACCTTTTCAGAGCCTTCAACTGTATCTTATTAACTTTATCAGCAAACACAGCTGGCTTAGGTACAGTTCCAGCTCTTAGCCTAGGTGGCACCCTGGGTGAAATCTGAAAATGAATTCATTTCCTAAGTCCCCAACAAATATGGGTGGAGAAAAATAATACAACTAATATTGTGATATTTTGCCTGGGGACATTATATAAATACACAGACCTCAAGTATCGATCTCTTATTATATAAATTGTTAATATTGGAAAAGTACTGGTACTAAAATAGTAAAATGACTTTTCAGTCCATTAGATGGTGCTTTTCTGTGTTTTCTGGTGAGGTCAGCATAACTGTCTGCTTTATAATCCCATTTTCCTGCTATGAAAATGATTGCAGTGAGATGAACAAACTAAAAACTTTATCAGATGAAACAGATGTTGACATAATTTGCAGTTGAAAAAAGGTAATAAATTTCAATATATCATAAATCTGAAATAAACTTTTGGCACCTGTTCAATTGCGGAAAGTTTAGAACATTATGATGGAAGTGTGATGGCCATTCCCATGATGCTCTGTCATGTCTCATAAGTTGTTGCAGCGGTTTTAGTGCACAATTTAACCATTTTTGACCACTGGAGAGTTGATAGAATGGTCAAAAATCCCTCCAGAATACAACATTAGGACACCAAGACCTTGAGGAACTTCTGATCTGGAGATTTCTGTAAGAACTGCATTTTTCAGAGTGCCTCTGTTCCAGGGATCATGCATAGGGAAGCCATCAGTTCTCTGAATGCTCCATGTCTCCAGTTTGTGGTTGTCAAGTTTCATGAGGCTGTGATTATCCTACAGGTCACTATAGGTCATTTTATACAGTGAAGCCAAGTTTTGAAAAATGGTCTCACAGCGATGAAATGGCAACTGTCGGGGACAAACATCATCACACGTGAATACAGCTGGGCTCATTGAAGCCACAAGAGTCTCTCCGACCCCAATTTATGTAATTCCAATACTGCTTATGGACCCCAATATGCAAAACTATTCAAACAGAACAGGTGACACTGCATGGTTTTTGCCCAAAATGGGATTAGCATAAAGTTGGCATATCTTTAAAGGGGAGACCTGCACACTCATACAACCCATTTTCATTGAGATATCTTGAGTGAGACATCAAGGACAGTTTTTACCTCGCCAAAACTTAGCCTCTCTTTGGAGTGTTAGTTAACCAACCTTTCAACAAGCTTGCATGACATGGTTACTAACAAAATATCTAGTTGCAATTATTTTGACTGGTATTGCAATTGCAATATAATTTACAATATTGGAAAGAATGCTGATTTTTACATTATTCCTCTCATTTTCAATGAAAAACATTAAAATGATTAAGCAGGTGGCCTGGTAGTGTTTGCCCCATATACTGAGGCTGTGAGATCTCTGCAGCGCCCATGGGTCTAACTCCTACCTACAGCCCTTTGCTGCATGTCATTCCCCCACTCTCTGTCCCTCTTTCCTGTCCCCACTTAAGCCGTCCTGCCCAGTAAAGTCTGTACAATATGATTATGACTATTTTCAAATTAAAATGGTATTTTGACACATATTTTGCCTTAAACAAATATTGCACCAATTGCAATTTGAAAACTGCAGGAGAACATATTGTGATTTCAATCAAATTTCAATTAACTGTTCAGCCCAAGTAGGCAGAGCTGTGAAAAGCTGTTTTGGTGCCTCCTCCAGCACTCTATGGGCTATGCACAGATGCGGCGGCGCTGTGTGGACCTTTGATCAATTTAGCCTTGCTGACAGTCTTATTTGTACAGGTTTTGAGATATGAGCTGATGACACTTCCTGGTCTTTTGAAAAATACAACCATAGAACACAGAACCAAGAACAGTGCAGGAAGAATAGGTGCATTTTAGATGAGCCAGGCCTGCGCAGAATCAATCACTGGCGATTGCCGCACAATGCATGCTGATTATATTTGTGTCCAACTTGATCCTGACTTGCTCTGAGATCATGCACACATCGAGGCGGCTGCAGTTTTTATAGCACTTCGGTTGCTCTCCACAGATTGCAAATGCCTGGCTGTCACCTGATCAATGAGCTGACAGTCTCTGATTGGCTCTTAATTTTGACAACAAACACCATGTGTTGTATAAAATACTAACTTTCTGTGTAATTGTAATTGCTAGATATATTAGTCTTATGTTGTGCAATGAGGTTTTAATCTGTTAAATATATTTTTAAAAAAAGAACAGAGGATCATGTGACAGTAGGAGGAGCTTTTCTATTTCAATTTCAATCAGTGATCAAGAACGCACTTTATTTCCTCAGCTATGAATGTGCTGTGCAAACTACAGGTAACATACAAGTGACCTAACAGGATGTTAGTGTTTCTTCCTGTATATTCTCTGAAGTCTGCAAAAACTGTCCCAATGTCTTGATGATATGCAGTCAGTGATAATGCTGACTTTATCACTGACTCAAACAGCTGGCTGCTACTTAACCAGTCTGTTTACTCCGTGGTTCATTTGTGGGTCATGTGCTTGATAATGCTGCGAGGTACTAGTAGGAGCACAGTTCAACACTCGTCATACCTGCAGCAAGTAAACAGGAATATCTTGCCTCATTTCGGGATGTTGACTTTTTTGCATGATTTTGATTAATTGACTTGAGTTTTGTGGGACAGTTTTATGCCTTTATTTAGATGGAACAGCTAAAAATAAGGACCATGAAAGGGCTCACGCAACAAAAGGCCAGAAGCTGGAACCGAACCCCTGCCACTGTACGTGGGGCTCACCCTCTGACAACTGATCTACCAGGGTGCCCCAAGATGTTGACATTTGACCAAAAAAAAATACTAAATGATGCAAAAGTGTTTTGGAAAAGTGTTGAGATTGATTTTGTGAAGGTTTTAAGTCCATGTTCTCTTCTTGACAGAGATAATGAACAATGTCATCAAGAAGGCAAGAGAGAAAGGAAAATGGAAGGTATGTAATCCTCCTGTTTTTTCCATCATTCCTCTCTGATCTTGATCTGAATATGAATAAAAATCACTGAAGATATCAGAATAAACTCCTTCTAAAGGCCCGTGCTGTGTGTGACTGTGTTGCAGGTGCTGGTGGTGGACAAGTTGAGTATGAGGATGGTCTCCTCCTGCTGTAAGATGACAGACATCATGTCAGAGGGAATCACCAGTAAGTACAGGAACCACACAGGTCACCTCAGTTCACTGCAGTTATAGTCAGTTTAATCAAAATTAGTGAAGGTATATTTCAGTTTGGCTAACATTATATATTAATACCCACTTCCATGTGCAAGCTTAATTTCTGGGATGAATTCAATTGAAATAGTTGTGCATTAAAGCTGTGGACAAAAGGGGAAGTGTTTCCACTGTAATAACCACAAAATATAATGTCAAAGATAAAATTATCTAAATAAAAATGTACTCTTTTTATGTGGCTACTACTCACTGTAACTTCGCCAGGCAAATTGTAAACTGTAAATTGTTTTATCTGATTTTATGAAGAATCTGACCCGGTGGCAGCCATTAAGAATAACTTTATAGAAACAGCCATTTTACTTGTGGATGGTCTCATTAACTTACATAGGTCATACAGAGGCATGATTAATGAATTTAAATTGTTTCATAACCACCTGAAAATTTCTTGTAGTAGCTTTAAGTATGAAGCAGCAGTCAAGGAACCTAAAAAAGAAGGAAGGGTCATCACATCATAAACCATCGCTATAACGCTCTGCTTGGTGCCACACTTTGGTGCCGGTTCTGTTGAAGCTTATGGGTGATACATGGGGAAGCACACTAAAACCAAACATATCCATGTTGCATGACCCTCATGCTGATTGAAGGTTAAGTTTTTCAGTCCACAGAACACTGCTGGATTTTCACAAGAAAACAGCATAGCAGAATTTCCCAAACAATGGAAGTGAATGGTGACCAGTTTTCAAACATAAAATGCCTCCATACTGCTCATCTGGTGTAATCCAAGTCTAATAAAGCCCCAATATGCCAAGTTGACTAAAAAAATGTTATTTACACCATGTTTTTAGCCTGAATCTTCACTGTAGATCTTTAGCTTGGAGCCACATTCATCGTGCACATGCACACTGTCTGAACTGTGTGTGTGTGTGTTGTGACGGTGTGCAAACAGCATGTCGGGACTTTAGGAGACTTGGATTACACCAGATGAGCAGTATGGAGGCATTTTATGTTTTTTTTCCAGTTGTTTTTTACATTTGAAAACTGGTCACCATTCATGTCTATTGTTTGGGAGATTCTGCAACACTGTGAAACTCCAGCAGTGTTTTGTGGACTAAATAAATAAACCTGACCCTCAATCAGCATGAGGGTGAGAAGATAATGACAAAATTTTCATTTTTGGGTGAACTATCCCTTTAAGGATAAATAAATATTAACACAATCTGTAATGACCTTCTCTCTTCCTTTTATTTTGGCTGCTTTAGCATGATTTACAGGGCAAATAATATCTAATGTTATTAGAATATCACATATTCAAATGAAAGGTTTACAAACCTCCTCTGATTATTAATTGTGCATTAGTAGGCTATAAACTAGCCCTTAGCTATAAACAACAGGCATTCTGTATATGTCATGGCTATTAGAAACTTTAACAATGAACTTGATGGCTGGTGCCCTGCAGTGGTTAATCTACCCAACGCCTGTCACCATATCATAAAGTGTAGATTGTGTTACGTAACATTTGCTAACAGGCTCAAAGTTAATGTAGTTAGGGTATTATCACACTTTAACTAACATTAGTCTGTTACTAATCCAGTCTCATATGCATAAGAAGCTCCAGTCTGGCAGATTCATTAACACAACCCGCATACAAACAAGGTGAATTGACAGTCAAAGAAAATGTACATTTGAAACTCATGAAACATGAGCTAAATAAGACAGTGTCTCCATCACTGTTTTTAACTGCATCTGTCAGCTCATTGCAAGCAACACACTGCAGACATCCTGTTAAAGTCACACAAATCTAAAAAGTTCACCCTGTGGGCGCGCTACAAAAAATCTGATCTGTATTAAATTTAGGTCTGCTTATCAGATTCCATATGATTTCTGCTGTTCAAACACACTGGAATGAAAAAAAAGATTTTATCAGATCAGGTTTGGGAAACTTTTGCCTGCAGTATGAGTGAAATGTGAATGAAATTAAAGAATTGGATATACTAGTCAAAGTTCCTTCTACTAACCTTTTCTAAAATCAATGAATGCAACTTGTTTTGTTTAATTTCAGGGTTCAGGCCAAGATATAATGCTGATAACAGGACTGTGACAGTTGGTCCAGACAGCGTACATTTTGTGAGACCAAAGCCTTGATAGCAACTTGTAAACTTAAAGAGTGAATCACCACACACCACCATGTCAACATGTTCACACATTTACATAATCACTGCTGCCACTGAGACAGAATTATTGATAATATTTCAAAACTTGATCTGACAGAAAGAATGGTTGCAGCCCTCCTACATTCTTTTTTAGGTGTTTCGAGAAATGAAAACTTTAAAAGCTTTGCTGTGAGTCGAGGATAGTTCAGCTCCTATTCTGCATAAACATTAAACACTGACTGATCTGAGTGCAGTGATGTTCCTACAAACTTATTGGAGATCATGGTTGTAGTCTAATCAAGCTGATCGATGAGTATTGATTATGACTGTTTGTTCTGTTCTCTCCAGTTGTAGAAGACATAAACAAGCGGCGTGAGCCTCTGCCCAGCATGGAGGCCATCTACCTGATCACACCCTCAGACGAGGTAACTGACACAGTCCAGCAACTGAGTAATGCCACTTTATGTCACGACTGAACTCAGACAGGAGAACCCAAATGCACGACCAGGAGCCAGATGGAAAGTTCACAAAAAGATTTAATAATGAGCACAAAAACACTGATGGGCTGATGGCTGTAGCCAGGGGATCCAGAAATCCACAGAAACAGGCGAGAACAGACGTGAGGCAGATAACCAGACAGGCAGGTCCAAAACCGGGTTTCCAGACAGACAGGCAGAGGCACCAACTAGAGACAGGCAGAATACGGTCAACTAGGCAGGCTGGATCATTCACGGTAGGACAGGTAATCAGGCTGAGGCACATGTGAGAGAAAGGCAAAAAACTGAGTTACCATAACAGGCAGGGTTGAACACGGGAAGGCAGTCCAAAGGCAAAGGTACCGGCAGGGGAAGACAAGGCTCAGGAAACAGGCAGGCAGGCAGGATGAAACGCTGGTAAGTATCTTTTGACGGACGAATACGAACTGGCAAACACAGGAAGGAGCACATGGTATATATACACACTGGGAGAGGAGATAACTAGACACAGGTGAAACACATTAGGGCGGGGGAAGGTAATCACATGAGCAGGAAAGGAGGGAACAGGAAGTAAAGACACCAAACATGACACAGGAGGGAGGATGACAAAATAAAACAGGAATAGACTGGACAAACACCTAGAACACTACTGCCTGGGGGCTGTATGACACTTTATTGTCATTTGAATACTTCAAACTGCAGTTCCAGTGGGTGTTATGGTTAGTTTGTGTGCTGGGGGCTATAAAAACTTGCAATTCTTTTTTTTAAATGTCATGTTAAATAAAGTTGGGAACACGTTGGATTTGTATTCAGTATTTCTTTCCACTAACCTTTGAATAGAGTGAAGAATTGTCCAAACTGTCATTCCCTGTCACATTCATGGTTTGTAGTCTAAATCATTGTTCTCTGCTGTCTCAGTCTGTCGAGGGTCTGATTGATGACTTCAGAGACCCAAGACTCCGAGGTACCGAGCAGCTCACGTCTTCTTCACCGACAGTAAGTAAATCCATTTCTACGCCAGCAAAAATATAGACGGAACATTTTTCAAACTCAAAGTTAATATAGTGACTTTTGAGTATTTGTGTTTTCTCCCTCAGAATCCACAAATCATGTCAGGAGGGGCTTGTACTTAAAGCACACTCAAAGAATGTTTCAAAAACAGCTTAAAAGGACGGTTCTCCCCAAAATAAAAAATACATATTTTCCCCACTGTAGTGCTATTTATCCATCTACTGATTCAGTGTGACTAAATGGCACAGGTCCTGTGTTGCTCGAAGTACCAAAAAAACAAACAACAACAACAAAAAAAAAAAAAAAAAAAAAATTCAAAACCATTAGTCAAACCATTTTTTCCAAAAATCATGACCCAGTTACTGGAGATAATTCACACGCCTTTCTGCGAGCACTTTCATGTAGGAACTATTTTCTTTCTATTAGAAAGAAAGTGACGCGATAGATTCTAAAGTACTTATGGTAGATTTCACTGCAGAAAGAAAATAATTCCTACATAAAACTGCTCACAGCAAGGGGTGTGGATTACCTTGAGTAACCATGATGCTTTTTGGAAAGAGACACTGATTTAGTTTTTTTCTAATGTATTTTTTCTTGCTTGGAGCCCCACAGAACTACTGCCATTTTATCCAATTATATTTCAAAGAAGGCAGACATCTCTATGGCGATATCTCCAAAACTCTGCAGCTCACACCAAAACACTATACATGGATAAATAGCACTACAGGCCAGAGGAAAAATATGTATTTTTGATTTCGGGTGAACTGTCCCTTTAATGGGTGTTTATCCCTCTGAAATGAAGCTAACATACTGTAGCTTATAGCAGTAAAAAAAAGGCTAAAATAACTTGATCCCTGTACTGCTTAATCATAATCAGAATTTTTGCCATAAAAGTACATATTGTTCAGGTGCTCTCTCTTAAAGAACTTAAAATCCTAAAACAGTTGTCGGCTTTTTCTTTGTTGACATGTGGGCACAGCTGGACTGTGTGGCTGTGCTGTTATTGGATTAAACCTCATGGGTGTGAAATGTTGGACTTAATCCAAAATGGAACTGTGGAAACAAAATCAAACTATCTTAAATACATTTTTCAAAAAGAATGCAACATCTTCTGACTGAACTGTCCGATAAAATAGGTGGAAGTACACATTCCTGGTAGATGTCTTTGCAACATGAACAGTTTATTTATACTGTTCTCCTGCAATCAGTGACTCTGTTTACATGCACTCTAATTTTCCACTATTATACCAAATATGACAATATGTAGCATTTTCCGATAAAGACATGTGGGTTATGCTCATATTATTCAGGTTTTAAAAGCATACTTTGGACATGCATACAGTGCATTCAGAATATGCACCTCAACTGAGGATTTTAGAACAGTTTGTGACATACAGCCTCTTACCTGTTTACAGGCAGAAAACAAACCAACTAGCCAACACTTTATAAGGCTGGGTTAGAGATGCATGTTCACAAAAAGGCCACACACCTACTTTTAAACATTACGCTATATATCCCAAGACTTTAATAGTGTTTTATAATGTGATGAAAGACTTGGTTATCATTAAGTTTTGGATATGAAAGAAGGAGTCATGCGCTCGACCAAATCTGCCACCAGTGAAAAAAAAAAATTTGTTTTTTGATGCAAAAGAAACAAAATGGCTCAAGCAGCTCCAGCTGTTCCACACACAGCTGCATGTATACTCTTGTATTCATTTTCGTAAAACAGTTTAGCAGTCTTTATGCAAAATAAGAGCAAAAAACAGAATATTTTATGCATGTTAACTTAATCACTGTGATGGAAGATAAAGTTATTGTCCCTGTGGTGACTTTCCAGGGTTATAAAATCCCTCCTCAGAGTGTTACAAAGCACTGTGCAGTGTGTCTCTGCAGTGTCTGTTAACCCTTCAAACTCATGATCTTTTATTCAGACTGGACCTCTGGATCGAATTTCATGTCTCACCTCACCTTTTTGCCTTTATTATATAGAGACAACTGAAGATATGACAGGAAAAGGGGCTAGAGGGCCACATGAGAAATTGATCAGGCTGCTGTGGGCCAGACGCAAATGATGTAAGGTCCTAAAAATGGCCAAATCACTAATAATGGAAGGGTCAGAAGTGTTCTATATAAGGCACTTCTACTGTTGGTCACCCTTTCTGAATTGCCATTCGATGAACTGCGCTAATATTTTGTTGCCTGTGTCCAAACCTTGATGTTTTACAGTGTATCATGCAGGCTGCATACAGGTTGCAACGATAGTAACAGTAAAAGTAGAAGAACAACAACATAAGCAACATGGATGTACAGCACTGAGGGAATAAAGTTACAGTTAAATATAAAAGATGCAGTTCTTTATCATTATCAATGAACATTGTGCTAACCCCTTTCAAAATAAAGGTCTGATAATGGTTTAATGGTTTGCAAAATAATTGTCTTTGCTACATTTTTAATTTTTGGTGTTTCCATAATGGCCTTGCAGGCCACATGAAACCTTTCAGTGGACCATATCTGGCCCCCAGGCCGCATTTTGCCCAGGTCTGGGCTACAGAGACAGAGGGGATAACAATGACAATAGCTCAATTTTAAGGTGCCCCCCAAGTGCAGAGGACACCATCCATCCATCCATCTTCTTCCGCTTATCCGGGACCGGGTCGCGGGGGCAGCAGTCTAAGCAGGGATACCCAGACTTCCCTCTCCCCAGACACTTCCTCCAGCTCTTCCGGGGGAACCCCGAGGCGTTCCCAGGCCAGCCGAGAGACATAGTCCCTCCAGCGTGTCCTGGGTCTTCCCGGGGCCTCCTCCGGTGGGACATGCCCGGAACACCCTCCCAGGAAGGCGTCCAGGAGGCATCCGATATAGATGCCCGAGCCACCTTAGCTGGCTCTCTCGATGTGGAGGAGCAGCGGCTCTACTCTGAGCTCCTCCGGGTGACAGAGCTCCTCACCTATCTCTAAGGGAGCGCCCCGCCACCCTGCGGAGGAAACTCATTTCGGCCGCTTGTATCCGAGATCTCGTTCTTTCGGTCATGACCCAGAGTTCATGACCATAGGTGAGGGTAGGAACGTAGATTGACCGTAAATCGAGAGCTTTGTCTTTCGTCTCAGCTCCTTCTTCACCACGACAGACCGGTACAGCGACCGCATTACTGCTGCCGCTGCACCGATCCACCTGTCAATCTCACGCTCCATCCTTCCCTCACTCGTGAACAAGACCCCAAGATACTTGAACTCCTCCACTTGAGGCAGGAGCTCTCCTCCAACCCGGAGGGAGCAAGCCACCTTTTTCCGGTCGAGAACCATGGCCTCGGACTTGGAGGTGCTAATTCTCATCCCAGCCGCTTCGCACTCGGCTGCAAACCGCCCCAGCACATGCTGAAGGTCCTGGCTTGAAGGAGCCAACAGGACAACATCATCCGCAAAAATCAGAGATGAGATCCCATGGTCCCCACACCGGACTCCCTCCGGCCCCTGGCTGCACCTAGAAATTCTGTCCATAAAAATAATGAACAGAACCGGTGACAAAGGGCAGCCCTGCCGGAGTCCAACATGCACTGGGAACAGGTCTGACTTACTGCCGGCAATGCGAACCAAGCTCCTGCTCCGGTCATACAGAGACCGTACAGCGTACAGTGTGATCTCCCCTATAGCTGGAGCACACCCTCCAGTCCCCCTTCTTAAATAGAGGGACCACCACCCCGGTCTGCCAGTCCAGAGGCACTGTCCCCAACTGCCACGCGATGTTGCAGAGGCGTGTCAACCAAGACAGCCCTGCAACATCCAGAGACTTGAGGTACTCAGGGCAGATCTCATCCACCCCCGGTGCCTTGCCACCGAGGAGCTTCCGAACTACCTCGGACACATGGGAGTAAATGAACAAAAAAGTAACTTTTATAAACCACTGACAAGGAAACACAAAACAACAAAGGGTGGCTGATGAATCCAGGAGAAACAATGTCCAACAAAGAAAAATCCAAACAAGAGAGTCCACAAAATAACAAAGAGTAAACAAAGGAACATGTACAACACTGGGGACCAGACACAGAGACATCTGGGGTCTGGGGAAACTAATCAGGAAATCAAAAGGACAGGAAAGACAAGAAGTCAAGTGAACAAAGACACACAAGGGAAGGCCTTCAAAATAAAATAGGAAATAACTAGTCAAAATCAAAAGCATGACAAATAGGGTGCTTAAGCAATATGCTACTAACACCCCACTTGTCCCTAAGACAACTGGGGTCCAAATCCAGGGGTCCAGGTTGCTAGGAACTAGGAACAATGAGAGCCTTCAAACACATCTAGGTGATGCTACTCTCTACTTTTCCTATAATGCAACCCCACATACATATTTTAAAACTGTATTTCAAACTCCATGTCCAACTCTGTAGGCTTTTGTTAAAATTCTTCAAAGTCTTGAAGCCCAAGCTGAGAAACTGGATGACATCGTTAGAGTTATTTTTTTCCTCCAGAGCCACAGAAGACATTATGCAACTTTGTCACAGGCTGTGTACTATTAACCTGACATTTATGTGTAACATTGGTTCCCTTATAAGAGAACAACATTGAGCAATAACACGTAAATTGAAACTCTAATTTAGGAAAGTCACAAAATTCAGGACTGTCAGAACATACTTTTATGTAACTCCTAACTATCTCAGTCAGTCACCATGTTTTTTGTAAATCTTCTGCAGCAATCCCAGACTCGTTGTTTGGACTGCTGACCAAATCCCGCGCCTCCAAAGCCATGAAGGCCTTGACTGAGATCCACATCGCCTTTCTGCCCTATGAATCTCAGGTAAGACGCTGTCTAGACTGAGATTAGACCACAGCAGGCGCTCATAGTCGTCTGCCTCAGATATGATGGATGAGATCTGGAACGATTTCAGTCAACTGTGTGTCAAAGCTGCAGAGGAACCCGCCTCTATGTTGTCGCTCTGAATGGAGTTTGTTTTCATGGTGAGATGTTGTGGAGGATGATCTTATTACATTTGTCCTGTACATCACCAGAACATTTTGGAGGAAGAGGATGGATGCAGTAAAACTTGTCTTTTATGTTTTTTTTAATCAATTAACTAAGGACATATCCAGCAGCTGTAGCGGCTACTACTAAAAAAAGTTATCTGGCAAAACTTACCATGCAAAATTTTTGTTGCAAAGCATGTAGGAAACTTAATTATTTAATCATATGTGTTTTTTTAACAGCTGATTAAGTGATGTGCACTTGGTTATAGGCTCAGTGTACTGCAAGATAAAACTTGCATTTATTATTCAATAAAACATGGTGACAAGACTTTCATTATCTCTACAGTCCTCATGTAGCAGGCATCCTCTGTGTGCCACAGATCTCAGATCACTTCCACTTCACCTATAAAATATTAAAATATAAATATTACAGGGACAGTTCTTTTTTTCTAAAGACAAACAGACTGTGTACAAAGCCACTGTATCATCTGAAAAAAGCTTTACCACAAAGCTGAAAGCATGGCTGTTTTTCCTGGCTCCTGAAAAAATTGATATTTTGGAGATAAGTGGTGTTTACAGGACAGTGACAATATCCACGCATTGTTGTCCAAGATCACATGACATGAAGGTGAAAAGGACAGTGCAGTTTGTCGTGTGCAGGCAACAGGGATGTGAAGGGACAGTCAACATGAGAGTCCTAAACAAGTGTTTGAGGTTTCTCCTTCTGCTGATTGATGGACAGAGAATTTTTCATAAATTCAAAAAATATTTAGCGCTCTGATAGTGCTATGTTCTTCTGTGAGTGCTCTGATAAATAATGTATTCTGTGATTAGTAGGCTTACGTTGTTCATATTTAGCCTCTTTGAGGCTATTGCATGGTTAAATCGGTTAATTTTATCTTAATTTGGCTTAGTGTCAGGCCTCCTCACAGTTTTTAACAAAGATGTCTGGCTCTTTAGCTGCTAAATGCTGCATTATGTTCACCAGTTAGTTGCTAACTTTGTCCGTCTGTTGTCTGGTGCAGAGCAGGTAGTGTTCAGTGGATTTATCAGAGCTTTTTCACTGAAAACAGCTGCAAATGACATTGATGAGAGCAATGAGACTGAACCAAAACAACTAGCTGAAAGACACAAAAAGCTAGTGAGTAATAATCATTTGAATTGTTGTTATATTGATTACAGCAGCTTTAACAGGATCTTTATGCTGTAGTCACTATTTGTGGATATTTTGGGAACAATGTTCTTCCTATCAACTTCAAAAATTTTGGCCTTATTCAAAGTATTCTTTAGCAGAACTGCTCAGGATCAATCTTTTGTTGGGCAAGTGGACTGGGAAAATTTAAAGGGACAATTCACCCCAAGATCAAAAATACATATTTTTCCTCTGGCCTGTAGTGCTATTTATCCATCTTTTTTCTGTAATTTGCAGAGTTTTGGAGGTATCACCTGTAGAGATGTCTGCCTTGTCTTCAATATAGTGAGACTAAATGGCACTCGGCTTGTGGTGCTCAAAGACCCCAAAAAATACATTTGAAATTTTAAACACCAGTGTCTCTTTCCAAAAAGCATGACCCAGTTACTCAAGATAATCCACAGACCTGTTTGTGAGCAGTTTCACATAGGAACTACTTTCTTTCGATAAGAACATTGGTTCCCAACCTGGGTTCTGGGCACCCCTTAGGGGGGGCACCAGAAATAACAGAGGGTCCCTAAGACTTTGTCTGCTCTGAGGTCCTTAAAATCAGATTTGCACATGTTGACTAAAATCACAATTTATACAAAAGTCTAGAAACAAGACTATTTAAAAAGAGACATTTCTGTGTCTTCAATTAAAAATAGATTGCTACTCAGTAGGCCACAACTCTGTGATAATGAATCTTTATTGTTATTTTGGTAATAATCAGTGTGTATAAGTTGTTCTGTTGGGTTGTTAAAAGAAAAAATGCTAAACTATATTAGAACAGAGACATTTACCAAAGGTAAAAGTAATAAGAATGGAAACAGTTACAATTGATGTTGATTTTGGACAGTGAATTTAAGATAAGATAATCCTTTATTAGTCCCATAATAAATAAATTGAACAATAAGAAACAAGCGATACAAACAAGGGAAAAGGAACTAAGAACAATATATAAAAAAAAGGGAAACTCTTAAAAATATGAACCATATAAACAAATATAAATTTGGAATGAATCACTTATTCTTATGGTGTCAGCCCACCTGTGTGCAGGTTGGGGGGCTCAGCTTTCCTTAGATACAAGTAGGGGGGGCTCCAGAGAAAAAAGGTAGTTAAGTACCTTAAGTAGTTAAGGTAGATTCTACTGCAGAAAGAAAGTAGTTCCCCCATGAAACTGCTCACAACAAGGTCTGTGGATTATCTTGAGTAACCGGGTTGTGATTTTTGGAAAGAGAGACTGGTTTTTAATTTCTCAAATGTATTTTTTTGGTGCTTTGAGTTCCACAAGCTGAGCACATTTAGCCCCATTATACTGAAGAGAAGGCAGAGATCTCTACGACTGATTTCTCCAAAATTCTGCAACTCACGCCAAAACACTATAGATGGATAAATATACTACAAGTCAAAAGAAAAATATGTATTTTTAATTTTTAAGGCAGAATTAAATATAACAGTCATGACCCTGCTGATGCTGTAGAAAAAAACTTTGCACCTCAGCCCATTGAAACAGTTCCCCCACAGAGGGAGGAAGAGCGGTGAAGAGGAGCACAGCAGCAGTGTTTTGTGTTGGATCAGCGTTAGCCTTCAATCCTCTGCTGTTGTCCTGCAGTCTTAATCCTGAGAGGGAGGGACACATCTCAGCAGACCTGTCCCCCCGCCCCCCAATCCACTCATCCCTTTACCTCATTGGCCTGCGGAGCCAATCCTCACGCTCTATGGCCAATGGGAGCGCAGATAAGATGTGTGACAAGAGAAAGCACAAGGATTGTTATCATGTGATGGAGTCAGTAACAGATGGGTCCTTGTATACATGTGTCTGTGTGTGTGTGTGTGTGTGTGTGTGTGGGAAAGGCTTTAATTAGTGTCAGCTACTGAGTGCCAGTTCCAATACTTTCAGACAGAAGCTTCTGTTGAACAACATTTTTTGTTTATTATTTTACCTTTAACCGTTTTAAAGCCCAAATTATTAATATTTCCTTAAGAACTATCTGCAAATACCATTTAGATCATCACAGAACACAAAAACTCTTTATCAGAGTTGAGTATAATGAAGAACAGGATCAGTTCAGGTTACATCAGGCCTCATATTGTCTCTCTGTCCTGTCCTCTATGTCCAGGTCTACTCCCTGGATAAAGTGGATGCCTTTCAGGACTTCTACAGCCCCTTCAAGGCTGACGTGAAGAACAACATGCTGGAGCGTTGTGCTGAGCAGCTCGCCACCCTCTGTAACACCCTCAAAGAGTATCCTGGAGTCCGATACAGAGGGTGAGACCGACCAGGGCAACCCAGAACACACCTCAAGTCTGGGGAATATGCCGTTACCAGTTTTTGCAATGGTGGATTCCAATGAAAACATTATGCCGGTCTTTGGTGTCATCATACATGATGTGTAATTTTTATTTGTTCAGTCATTATCTATTCACCCTCATGCTGATTGAGAGTCAGGTTTATTTTGTTAGTCCACAAAACACTGCTGGAGTTTCACAGGAAAACAGTGCTGCAGAATCTCCCAAACAATGGAAGTGAATGGTGACCAGTTTTTAAACATAAAAACCAATCAGAAAAATGACATGCCTGACATGCCGTTTGCACACTGTCACACAACACACACAGAGTTCAGACTGTGTTCATTTGCACATGAACGTGGCTCCAAGCTAAGGATCTACAGTGAAGATTCAGGCTAAAAACATGGTGGAAATAACATTTTTTAGTCACCTTGGCATATTGGGGCTTTAGGAGACTTGGATTACACCAGACGAGCAGTAGACGAGGCATTTTATGTTTTTATTCTGTTGTTTTTTTATGTTTGAAAACTGGTCACCATTCACTTCCATTGTTTGGGAGATTCTGCAACACTGTTTTCCTGTTTTGTGGACTAAAAAACTAAACCCAACAGTAAATCAGCATGAGGGTAAGTAGATAATGACTTACTTTTCATCTTTGGAGACCTTTAAGTTTCTGGCACAGAACAGAACACAGATGTTTCCCATTAAAATTCTTCCCCGCAGCTCCTGTCATAAGCCCTTACTCATGGAACTAGTGTTTTGTGTGAAAATGTACATTATATTGAATTTACCTTGTGATCTGGAGAGTGCAGGTAATTCAGTATATTTTCTCTTATCGGCAGCTGCCTCATGCTCCTGGCTATTATTTGAATGCAGGTTTTTATTTGACACTTCACTGTAATTAGCCCTCGATTCACTGGTCATCCTCATGTTATGCAGTGACAGCTTTTCTAGCTACAGTTTATGGCATCATAGATTGGCTCTTGAACTTGAACAAAACCTTTGGAATCCTGTGGAAAAAGATCCATATAGCATCAAGCTCAGCCAGAGAATCTCTGTAGTACTGAAAAGTTGTTTGTTTGAAAAGTTTGAGTGCAGTTTACTCACTTTGTTGTTCTACTCATACACACATTTTTAAGGAAATTATGATCAGCAGGTGTATCATCAGTATGTTCGTGATAAAAATCTCTTTTTTATAGTGCTGTGTGTGTGTGTGTTGGTTCAGGGAGTACAAAGACTGTGCGGTTCTGGCTCAGATGCTTCAGGAGAAGCTGGACGGCTACAAGGCTGATGACCCCACCATGGGAGAGGTAAGGAAGTGCAGCGTAATGACGAAATTATAGCTGGATACATCACTGAAAGTTCAGCCTTTCAGTGTGTTTCAGATAATGGACAGTGAATTTGCAGCGCTACAGATGGTTTTGACTTAGCTGAAGCATTGCTTTGGTCAGAGACTTAATGGAACAATAAATCTTTTTCAGTGAAAACGAGGTTTTCATTGTGTTTTATTATGTCAGTTCATAATTGCCACACCAGAAAAAGAAAAGCAGGTCATATCACATTATAATGTGACCAGTTTCTTGTTTTTCACATTATGACAAGATACTATATTTTCATGTTATAACATATTTTCACATAATCTTATCACATTATGGGAAGAAACTTTTCTTGTTACAATATATTATTTATCTTGTTATCATGTAAAAAGTAATAATAAGTAATAACATTATAATATAAAACATTTCAAGATGTAATGTGATAACTTATATTATTAAAACGTTATAAAACAATAGGAATAATACTACATATAAGTATTATGATGGGTTTGTTTAATTTAATTTCCTTTCATTTCCTTTCTGTTTATTTTATATTTTACTATTATTATCATTTTTAATTAATTCTATTTTTTTATTAGTATCTATTATTTCATTATTTTCTTTCATTCTTTGATCATTTAATATAATGTTTATTTTATTTAGTCCAATTTAATATCTTAATGAAAATTTTAAATAACTAAGGGGAGCAGGAAAAGAGACCTTAAGGACATATTGACGTTGGTCTCACTCATGGTAGGAAATTCAGGACTGTTTAAACAACTGTCTCTTAGGAAAATCATGCCTTGCAACAAAAAACAAAAAACTTTTATTGATTTGCTTTTTGTATGAATTATTCTGATTTAATCCACCTGTACAGCACATGAAAACAAACACCATGTACCATGTATGTGCTGAATGTTTTTAATTATTATTTTTATAACAGTATACTATTTATATTGTCATAAGGTGATGTTATAAAATATAAATTACAACATTATAACGTGGAACATTTCATGTCATAACAAGATATATAGTATGTTGTTATACCAAAAAAAGTCTTTTGTTATAACAGAATAAATTTATCATAAAAACATGAAAATATCTTGTTATGTTAAACTTTTCCATTTATAATGTGATACTGATCCATATTTCTTTTTCTGGTGTGGCAGGAATATGTTGCCATAACTAACATAATTTTGGAGATGTTATGTTTTCATTTTCGCAGCTGTACTGCTACATTTGTAAGCTGATGTAATGTGCTCACCTGCTCACCTGCAGTCTGTGGTTAACAAAATGATCAGACTTCAGTTGACTGGCTGCTGTGTAATTTAGCGATACTGAACGATGCGCTGTGAGTAAAGAGTATAAATATCTCAGTTTTCCACAGTGTGCGCAGTGTTCTGTGTCTGTTCTGATGCCTCCAGGGTCCTGACAAGTCTCGCACTCAGCTGCTCATTCTGGATCGTGGTTTTGATCCCGTGTCACCTCTCCTGCATGAGCTCACGCTGCAGGCGATGGCCTACGACCTGCTGGGCATCGAGAACGACGTCTACAGGTGAGAAAGAGATCTGACAGCTGCTGAGAGTCACTGAGCTCACTGCTCCTCTCATTCAAATGCTGGTCTCTTATTTTTTGTTTTTTACTTTTATATTGTGTTGATTATTTATCTTCCCAAGGCGTGTGTGTGTGTGTGTGTGTGTGTGTGTGTGTGTGTGTGTGTGTGTGTGTGTGTGTGTGTGTCTGCAGCATACTACTGCACCCTACATTACACTGCTAGAACCTAATATTTTTTGTGTACATTAATAGTGTTTGCTCAAAAGCCTCTCATGGTTGCATTTTTTAAAAAACCTTAACAAAACCTATTTTATTATCTGCTCTATTTTATCAATAACTTCTAGGCCAAAAACAAACATCTAATTTGTTGCAGGCCAAATTTTGGCTCATGTCATGGCTCAAAAATCAATTAAAAAAAAAAAAAATACTGAATTTCATCTGATATGTTATGACCCTCTAAAGTTAGACATGATAAAAGATAAATAAATAATAAAGATAAATAAATCCCTGTTTTGTTAGCTTTGCCTGTTATCTCTGCTACGTGTCTGCATGGACATCGTCGACTGTAACTGTCTTAATTCTGAACCAATTTTCATGAAATTTGGTTTGTTATAAATCTGAAAAGTAAAAAAAATAATGTTTACCACTTGTTGAAATTAAATTCAGTGACTGGTCTAATCAGTTTCGATGCCCAAACATGAACCCTCTGAACAAATCTAGGGTTCCTTTCTAGAAACAGGCTGTTTCCAACTGAAACTCCTGAAACTGTCAAATTAAGCAGTGTTGATCAGAAATGGTTCAAATTTCTCTTACTGCATCATGTATTTCTGTCTAAAATGTTTTTAGAAACATATTTTAGTGACTGTTTATCAGTAATCAGTCCCTCTAGGATTTTGCTGGCTTTTGTGATTGTGTCTTGCAGCCTAAAAATATTGCAATGTTGTGGATCACATTTTTTTTATTTATTTTTATTTTTTGTATATTCATTAAAAAATGGCAACTTGCTCCGGGGAGAACAAAAGCACACTGAGTATTCCAAGTAACCTCATCAAAAAGGCTCAGGGTTACAAAACTTCTAAAAAATATATGCTTTATTTGTGGATGTTTATTTGTAGATGAAAAAGTGCACCTGGGGAAGTAAAATTTTTGTGGAACTCAAAACACCACAAAATCATATTTAAAAAAGGGGCACAGAGTGTTGATTAATGCCAATAACAATGATAACAGGATACAATGGATACAGGAAGTTTGATGTCATTCTCTACTCAGGAAGGCATTACTCCATTATATCTCTACTTTGCAAAGATTTGTTTGCTGACATCTAATAATGTCTAATAATGTTGTATTCAGGACCTTTAAATAAAATTGACATTAACTATACAAAAACACTATTAAAAACTTGTAAATCACTGGTTGGATCTGGCAGTTGTGACATTGCAGTAGGTGCTTCACTATCTCTACTGAGTGACCTCTTACTAGTTTGTTGTTATATTTTGTTTGTTGTGACTGTCTGTCACTTAGTTTGGGATATATGTATTTCAGTGGTGATGCCGTGGGTTAAATCTAATCCAACTGTCTTCAGCTTCACTCTCCAACGTTATGTTTATTCTGTGTTGATCTGCAGAAACATTTCACTCCCACTGACATATTTTTGTATTAAATTTAACAAACAGAAGCCTGTCTCTCTTACAGTGGCGTAACAGTCAGCACCAGGCTCTAATAAAAAGATTATCAAACCGGCCCTGCTCATCAAAATCAGACATAATATAACATAATGTCACTGAATGAAAGAAGTGAAAGCATGCAGCTTTCAAACAACTAACAACAGCGAAATGCAATGCCATGATATAGAGGAGTCATAATAGCAAGGCCAAAATAGTGATAAACTAACCTTCCTTACAAGATCTGGTGTTGGAGCATCATAACAGATTAAACTTCATCACTGTCAGAGCAACTTCTCACATATAAAAACTAACTGGTGACAGCACACCTTTACATGGATGAAAAACATATAGGGTAACAGGTGACAGCGCACCCGCACACAGATGAAAACTAATAGGTGACAGCAAGGTGACAGCAGCACCTTAACACAGATGCTAATGCGCTGGTTGCTATCTTGTGCATTCAGATCTATTGCTCCACAGACTTTGTGCTGTGACCAGGTTTTAGCCGGTGCAAGGCGCAAGTGGTTTTTACTCCAATGTGCTGAGCACAAGATAGCAAATGCGCAGGGCCACGCCTTCGTTTTGCCTTTATTTTAGACGTCCCGCCCATGGCCACACAGACCAGACACAAGTGCGTTTGCTACCTTGCAGATATGGCAAAAATTGCACTTGCACCGGTCTAAGATAGCAAATCCACCTGCACCACCAGCGCAACAGCTTTACGCCGGGTATAAGACAGGGCCCTTAATTTGTGTTATTGTAATGTTAGTGGTGAGTGATATCAAGTATGTGACACCATGAACTAAGTGTCTCAACTGAATAAGCAACATAAATATCTTCCACACCCACGTATAGAATTATGTGCTGAGAAGTGGTAGCGAGAGCACGTTGTCATATTTCATATGAAGACTAGGGCATGCTTCTATATAGTAAATTATTGAAGGCTTGTGCGCACGGGCATAAGTTGGTCGTGGGCCTTAATGCATATATGGTAGTTCTGCTCTGCTGTCTTAGCTGCACACCTATAGTCTGTGAACCTCTCTCGCCCTGTCTGTCAGTTTTGAGACCAGTGGAATGGGAGAGACGAGAATGAAGGAGGTGGTGCTGGATGAGGACGACGACCTGTGGCTGTCTCTGAGACACAAACACATCGCTGAGGTGTCAACGTGAGTGTCTTTCACTTTCTGCTCACACACGCACTCACAACACGGATAAACAACCGAGGAGCGACCTCCTCCATCACACACCTACAGCTGTGACATGAAGCTGTCGCAGAGCAGCAGTCCTCTCAGGAATCAGCAAACAGAGAAGCTTCTCAGTTTTCATTCGTCACCTCATTTTCCCTGATTTTCCTTGTCCTTTTCTGTCTCTGTCTCTTCGTCTGCACAGGGCTGTGACTCGCTCTCTGAAAGAGTTCTCTGCCAGCAAAAAGATGAACACTGGAGAAAAGGTAGAGGACACACTGTATCACTGCTCTGGTTTCAGGATCTGTTACTGAGTTTCAGCTCCCAGCTGCCCTTCACACAGTCACACAGAGGAGGGAGGAGAGCAGAAGTACAACTGTACTATACTTGAATTTTGATAAAGTAAAAGAAAACCTTTATGAAGACACCTACTCATTTCCTCCAAAATATAATATAATATTATTCTCTGCAAAAATACACAGTGAAAAAATACAGAGTGAAAATGATCTGTTGATAGTCATATTAGCATCATATCAGCAACATGACACCTCTCATGTCACAGACTTGAAAAAAGTCAAGCACAGGGCAGTGTTTTACTGGAGCAGCAGCACTGCAGCCTGTTTGGATACCACAAGCATAGTTCAGCAAGGTAGCCGTCATGCACAGGTACATGCTGCCGGTGTGGTCTGAGCATTACGTTCATCTGATGGACACAAATAAATAAAATGTTGATGTTGAGACGGAAGACAGACTTCCCCAAGAACAATAAAGTTTATTATGTTCTATATTTTGTTCTCTTTCTCTGTAACTGTTGGATGTGTAAAGCAACACATTCACCATATCAAGGTCCAGTGTGTAAGATTTACGAGGATTTACCAGCATGTTTTCATTAGTGTATAATCACTTGAAAATGAGAATAATTGTGTTCTCTTAACCTTAAAAGTCCTTAATATCCACAGAGGCCACAGCTCCTCTTGCATGGAGTCTGCCATGTTGCACCACCGTGTTTCTACAGTAGCCCAGAATGGACAAACCAAACAGTGGCTCTAGATATGACATTTTACACTCAGTTGAGTTTTGTGGCCACTGTAGCTACTACAACATACTAGGAAGAGGAGAGTGAAACAAGGTGTTTGCACTTTATGATATGATACAAAACTAGAGAGTATGACTGGTCAGACTCATCAGATGTTGACTCAGGGTCTAAGCCTGCCATTGGCCACCTGTTAAGACGGTATCCGCTATCTGCATTTTCAAAGTGTCCATTGCTATGGGGAACAACAACAACCTACAAGCTAGCAGCCTACATGCTGGAAATCAAGTTAGTACTTGGTCGCTAATGGTACCAACATAAACAAGTGAGCAGCTTTCACATTTTCTTTTGATTTAGCCATTTTACTCCCAGCACTCACTTCCCTACGTGCAATTGTTCAACCAAAACAAGTTCCCCCCAGACACTATTTTTCAGGAGCACCATTGCTCCTTCCTGGGCTTAGCCCCCACCCAAGAATAATGTGATTGGTTTAAAGAAACGTCCAGAGCGTTGTTTTCCCCCTATAGCAGAATGATGACAAATAGAGCCAGACCCTTCTCCAGCGCTGACTGCTGTGTAGAGAGGTCTGGGTATGCAAGACTAGCATATGACAAATTTTGTACTCCTCGATGGATGTTATTCAAATTTAGATACAATGCAGTTCCTTAATAACATAATGAGTCAAATGTTTAAGGTTGAGTACTTGAGTAAATATATTACATTAGCACCATTGAAGATAAAGAGGTTAAATATAATTCACCCCTCATCTGTGTCTTTCAGACCACCATGAAGGAACTGTCTCAGATGCTGAAGAAGATGCCTCAGTATCAGAAGGAGCTCAGCAAGGTAGGAGCTGAAGTCTTACTGCACAGTCTGTACAGTTAGAGCACATCATGCTACTGGATTAAGTAGAGTTTAAGTGTTTTCATCCAAAGAACCACAAGGGCTGCGTCACTTCAGCCTTTGTCAGCGCAGAGTCACTGTATCACTCATTGAGTTAGAAAAGCTAAGCTAAAGGTAGAGTTGTCAGATTTATATTGTGGTACATTTGTGCACTTTTGTATGCAGATGTGCATGTATAGAGACACCTGGAGCAAGTTGCACCAACAGGACTTACACCTGGTCTTAAGCTAAGATGGGCATAACTTTGCATTCTAAGTACAACCCCATAGTTATGCTTGAACTAGGCTTAAGCCTTCCTCTTGCTAAGACCGGGTATAAATCTTACTCTCCTTCACCAGTATGCCCACCTCCCCACTGAAGGATCATCTAACTGTAACACTGTTTCAACAATCAATCAGCAAGAAAAGAACATTACACTCTGACAGGTGATACTTAACAGGTGTTCATATTTGAGCACTGAGGTTCAGAACTTTATTTTGCAGATTTACAGAGGTGCACATATGAACCCTGAAAAACATGCTTCTTGTCATGTTTTTACAGCTGACTGTGTTAACAGCATGTCTCCTCTCTGACCTCAGTATTCAACCCATCTCCACCTGGCTGAGGACTGTATGAACCGCTACCAGGGCACTGTGGACAAACTCTGTCGTGTAGAACAAGTAAATCTCTCTCTCACACACACACACACACACATGCGCCTCACTCTCTGCACTTTCGCCAGTGGTTTCTTTACACTTTGGATAATAATACAGCTACTTGGCCAATATATTTCAATAATACAAAGCAAGCTCATTTGACATTATGGATAGGCGCTGCACAGTAATTTAGTAAGTTAAGTAGCAACTAATGATTGCACAAGGATTATGGGTAGCTAGACATATTTCAACTTTTGTTAAAAAAAAAAAAACTTTAACAAAAAGTTAAACAATAATTTGGTCCCCCATCCTCAAGGGACCCAGGGTTTATAATTTTAGGGCGAGTTACATTTTCTGTTGCCAAACAAGTTTCAGCCAGTGCTTTTGTATAGCATTTTAAAGTACTTAAAATGGATATTAAGAAACAAATTCAAAGTAGTGTTGAGAGTTTATTCTGAGAGTTTATGTTGTTGGGATGTGACACAGGAAGTAAACCCAGAAGCTAGAAAACCTTTTCAGCTTATGCACCAGGGGATCATCTCTCATTGGCCTGAATGGGAATTCTTTATAATACAGTATATCTATGATTTTGAGCTTTGGCCTCTTCTGTCCTCCACTGTTTTTCAGGATCTGGCAATGGGCATAGACGCAGAAGGAGAGAAGATCAAGGATCCCATGAGGCTCATTGTACCCATTCTGCTGGACGCCAACGTCAGTGTGTTTGACAAGATCCGCATCATCCTGCTATACATCTTCCTGAAGAACGGTCAGATATCCGCTGTCCTGCTCCTGTTGTTTCTCATATCAACTAATAACATTTAGAACTTCTGCACCAAAAAGCAGAAAAGCTCACTCACAATCTTTTGATGGACTCATGCATTCATATTTTGTTTTTTTTTTGTTTCTTCACTGTTAATCCATTCTCAGGTGTCCTTGTGTTTGCATGCATTCTAACATATTTATAAATGTGCATGCTCTCATGCATGTGTGTTGCATGAACTCAAAGTCTATGCTGCATGTGTTTGTGCGTCTTTATGTGTGTGTCAGGTGTGACTGAGGAGAACCTGTGTAAGCTCCTCCAGCATGCCAACATCCCACCAGAGGACAGTGACATCATTTCCAACATGGCCCACATGGGCGTTCCAGTTGTCTCTGAGGTGAGCTGTCCTGGCCCGGGACCTCAGTGTCTCATCATGAACCATATGAACCATAATCTTGAGCAGGTTCTCACCGGGTTCTTAACCAGAGGTGGCAAAATTCCACACGTTCTGCACTCAAGTAGAAGTACAGATACTTGTGTAAAAAAAGGACTTTGGTAAAAGTAGAAGTACTGATTCAACTTCTTTACTCAAGTAAAAGTGTGAAATTACAGGCTCTGAAATGTACTCAAAGTATAAAGTTAAAAGTCGTCCTCCGAAGGACATGTCTACTGTTTCTGTGCAAAGCTAACTGAACCTCACCTTTTCTTCACAGTCAAGTCTCCTTCTCTGTCTGTTTTGTCTTTTACATCAGTTTTCATTTTGTTCCGTCTTTGTTGTTTTCATCTTGTTACGTGTTTTACATAGTTTTCATCTTTCGAGTTCTTTCATCTTTCGTCCAGTTATGTCTTCATTGTTTATCTTGTTACGTTTTACTTTGTCTTAATCTTGTTACTTTTTTGTCATTTTCATCTTTTACATCTTTATGTAGTTTTTGTCCTGTTAAATCTTCGTCGTGTTCCTGTTGTTGCATGTTTTATTTTCATCCTGTTACATCTTTGATTTAGTCTTGTAACTTCTTAGTGATTTTCATTTTGCTATGTCTTTTATGTAATTTTTGTCTTGTTAAGTCTTCGTCTTTTTCCTATTGTTACATGTTTTATATCATTTTCATCTTGTTTCTTTTTAGTCTTCTTAAATCTTTGCTGTTTATATCTTGTTACATGTTTTACATAGTTGTCATCTTGCTAAATCTTTTTCATCTTGTTACTGCTTACGCCATTTTCATCTTGTTTCGTCTTTTTCGTCTTGTTGGTCGTTCTTGTTTTCGTCTTGTAAGTTTTATGTCATTTTTGTCTTGTTGCATGTTTTATGTCTTGTTATGTCTGTCATGGGTGCACTGATGGATATAGCATTAAGTTTCTTTTCTATGTGTTATTGTTGCAGCCATCTAGGTTGAAATCAGTTTGTTGTTGTTGTGTGTGGAGTGTAAGGAGTAGAAAGTACAGATATTTGTATTTGTGTGCAGGGAGTTCAAGTAAAAAGCTGTCAGAAAAAATAAATACTCAAGAAAGTACAGATATCTGAAAAATCTACTTAAGTACAATAATAAGGTATTTATACTTTCCACGTCTGTTCTTAACACTTCTGAAGGTGTATAGCAGCATGATTCCTCACTCTCAACCCCTTCGAGTCTGTTCAGCATGTTCACCAAAACGCTTTGTGCCTCGATGTGTGCGTCTAACACCTGTTTCTCTCTACAAAACTCAAAAGACAGGCATGAAAAAATGACCCACTTTTTACAGTGAGTTGATTTGCTGATGTGTAAACTGTGAGCACACGAGTGATCAGCGTCATTTCCTCACAGGGCACCGCCAAGAAAGCCAAGAAGCCTGATCGTAAGGAGCGAATCAGTGAGCAGACCTACCAGCTCTCCAGGTGGACTCCTCTCATCAAGGATCTCATTGAGGTACTTCGCATGTCTTACATTACCAAGCTACACACTAATATCAGGTATTTATGCTGTAGCTTTAACTATTACAGATATTCATCTTACTGTAGCAACATTTCAATAATGTGATTTTACATTATTAAAACATCGTTACTGTGAGTGCTGATTCTTAAAATTTAATTTTTGCAAGAGTACGGAGCTGCAGATGTGCAGACCTCCATAAGAGCATGTGCAAAAGGTACCCCCAAAGTGGAATGTTTCTTGGGGCCAGGCCTCATTGATTACCGTACAACAAAAACACAACTTTATGGACAAAATATTTTCAGGGTTCCCCTCTTACTTTGGAGTTACCTGATGGACAGATGACTGTATTTGTTGCTAAAGTGCTAATTGTGACTGTTAGCTATTTAGCTCAGTCAGCTGTGCAGCTAACGTTAGTAGTCCTGTTAGCTGGGCCCAGGACTGTTCCCTGTTTGCCTGGCTCCTGCTCCCATTCACACGCTGCTCCACGGCAACATACCCACTGTGATTTCGAGATTGTAAAAACGTAGTCTGGAAACAAGTTAAATCACTGAGGAGCATGGTGGTGAATATTTTTTCCCTACTTTCCACTGTAATGTTATTGCATCTGAATGTGACTTTAGATAGAATTTATTTGTGAGAACTGTGATTGAAGACTCATGTACTCACTTTCTGAATGTGTCCCTGCAGGACGCTATTGAGGACAAACTTGACCCGAAGCAGTACCCGTACATTTCCCAGAGACAAGTATCTGCCAAAGCCAGCGCTCCATCAAGGTGTGTAGTATTTCAATGCATATTGTCTACACCTCATTGCTTCAGTAAATGGCTTCAGTAACTAAAAAATAAATGAGGTAGATTTGAGCCATTTGACTTAAAACATCTTATTTTTTATTTAAATAAGAATCTTACAATATTGGCTCAAAGAAAATAAATCTACCTGCATGAGTAAAAATCAATGTTTTGCAGTAAATATTTATCCAGTTCCTTGTTTGACATCTTGCAGTGCTCGCTATGGTAACTGGCACAAGAACAGGGGCCCCACAGAGATGAAGACGGGCCCAGGATCATCGTCTTTATTATTGGGGGGATGACGTACAGCGAGATGCGCTGCGTGTATGAGGTCACCCAGGCCAACGGCAAGTGGGAGGCCCTGATCGGTGAGTTCACTGGACGCAAAGAGTCAGTCTGTGTTTTTGCAAGTACGCCAACTCTTAGCTGAGCACCGCTTTATTTTATTTGATGAAGATGCTAAAAAACATTCTCTTTCATGCAGTTGCAATGCAGCAAGGGATGATTCACTCACAGAGAACCAAAAAAGGTTCAGGGTTTAAGTCTGGTAAATAGTTCATTTCTGTTTTTCTCATACACCATTGCAAATGCCTGATCCAAGACATCTTGTGGACACCCTGTCATCAGAACTGAACACAGAATTTACACATTTTTGTTTGGAAATCTTGTGCAGATGTGTCTAGCCCTGAGTATACACTCTTAGAAATATTGTGATAGCTAGAACCATAAAAGGTTCTTTGGCTTGTGCCCATAGGAGAACCCTTCCATGGTGTAATGGTTCCACCCAGAATGTTTTCTAGCCAGTTTATCCAGAACATTTCCACCTTCTAAGGGTGCTAACAGAAACCCACCCTGGGGTTTCTACGGACAACCATTTTTATAAGTGTTTTATGTAGAAAACATCCAGGGGCTTCTACCAAGAACCCTTTATATTATGGTACAAAGAACCCTCAATGACCTTGAGCATTCTTCACGGATTTCGACAATCCTTGAAGAGGTTTTTCCTCCAAAAAGGGTTCTTCAGTAGCAAGCAAGTAGCAGTAGTAATGGAACCCTTATTTCTAAGAGTGTAGGGCCAACCTAAAATCAAACAGTCATCACAAGAGCTTGAAGAATCAGCTGCCAAACTGGACCTATTATTAAATGCCAAGGAGACAGAATGTCTGATTCTGAACAAAGAGCCAGATCACCCACCCACCCGCTCCATGAACAGCGCTGACATCAAGGAAACCAACGACTTCAAATACCGAGGGTCATATGTAGTCAGTAGCAGAAAAGACTTCCTGACGAGGAAAGGGCAGGCTCGGGGTGTTTGCTACATCCAGTATGTAGTCAGACATCTCAAGAGCCACCAAGATCATTTTTTTCAAAGCCTGTGTGGAAGCCTTCTTTATGGGGCTGAAACATGGTCAATGAATAAAGAGCTCCAGGAATGTCTTGATAGAACATACACAAGACTCCTCGTGCCTGTCCAGAACCTCTGATGCAGGAACCATCCCACAAAAGCTCAGATTTATAGGTTGCAGCCCTCCCATCTCACCTGCTGTGGCACAAAGAAGAGCCCTCTTTGCTGGACATCGCTACAGTGCAAAAGACCAGATAATCTCGAACATTCTGCTCTGGAGACTTCCTTGTCCGACAAGGGGAAGCAGACCACTTGCATTTCCAGATCTGCTGACTAGGGACACTGGACTTACTGTGAATGAGCAAAAGAAACCAGTGGAAACAACGCGTGTCTCAGATCTCAGGGACACTCGAGGGTTGATGATGAGGGCCAAGTTACCTGGTGGGGGACAGGGGAGGGGGAAAATCGGGAGTAATGTAAAAGACTGTCTCTGTCTTTAGGTTTGGTGAAGAGAGAAGTGTAAATGTCTCCCGTCATAGATTACCTATGTCTCTGAATGTGTGTGTGAGTCCCTGCTACGCTGTAACTTTTTCCCTGACTATTGCACCAGAGACGAGGACAAACAAAGGACAATGTTTTTTAAAAGGGCAGCTCAACCCTTGCAAATTATTTTTATGCAGTTAAAATCCTTTATTAGTCTGAATTCTGAGGAAAGCGTTCAGCTGGTGAAGTATTAACATCTAGTTTTTTATATTATTGCTAATTTCTGCCTTGTGTTGAACTGTCTAATTTAACTTGGCAGAATTTTCTACCTCAACATTTCACTGTGATCTAGTGTTCAATACATTTATCATATAGAGGGTTGACAACAGCATGTTTGATGCAGTATGGCTTGGTAATATCCTGCTATGGGAATAGGAGGATTAAAAGTTGGATCCATCCTCCTGAGTGTTTGAATCTTACTGATGTGTCTGTTTGGAAATCGTATATTTATGTTCCCTGTACTGCTGACTCAGCAGAGCTTCACTTCTGTGAAATGGCATCAATCACATTCTCTGTGAGAGCTGATATGTTGTTGTGACTCTGCAGGAAGGAGGAGAGGACAAGTGAATCTGCAAAAATCATCCGTAATTCTCATTTCATCTGGCATTTAGCCATATTGCATATATTGACCTTTGAGGCTTTTGTTCCCGGTAGGTTCCACCCACATTCTCCACCCCGCCTAAGTACCTAAAGGAACTACAGCACCCAGACTTCCTGGACCCCAACGCCCCACCAGAGGGCACAGAGGAGCCGCCTGCGGAATGAAAAGACATTTTGAAGTAAATACACAAGTAATGATGTGGTCTGTGGATCCCTGTGTTCCCCATGTCAACCCGCCTGCCCAGTGTCTGACCTGTGAACCGTAATGATCCTGCTGTGTTTGTTGTCAGTGATTTTCACTGACACTCAAATGCTGCCTGATTGTTGAAAAACTAACCCTGGTCCTCATGTTTCATGTCTATATCTTGATAGTTTAGTAGACTGTCCTGATAGTGAATAGTGCTGCCTCTTGTTAAAAAAATATTATGATACGAGTACCCTTAAAGTGATATCAATTGACTGGCGAAATTTAAATACTACTTGATACTGGGTTATTTTAATCAATACCTTAAAGGTATTGAGTACCAATACCCAGCCCTCATAGACACATTTTAATATGCGTAAAAATCTCTGCTGTGATTAATGTTTTTAACATGGATTCGCCTCATAAAGGTTCACCCTGAAAAAGGGGTTGGATCTACTCTTGGGGCCCTGTCTTTCACCTGCTGCAAAGCTGTTGTGCTGCTTGCACAGGTGGCATTGGTATCTTACACTGGCGCAGTTGCCATTTTTTCCACATTTGCAGGATAGAAAATTAACTTGCGTCTGGTTTCTGCGGCCATGGGCATGAGGTCTAAAAAGGAAGGCAAAACGAAGGTGTGACCAGGACACGGGAGTGTGGATTAGTAAAGTGTCTTTGGAATGTGTTTAATATCAGAAATAACGTGTACATATTGAAGTTGTGTTTTTAAACGAATTGAATGTTGCTTAGTCAGAGTTAGCAGCTCTTTTAAAAACTTTACAATAAATATTTGTAAAACCCACAAACAGAAATAAAGGGAGACCAATAGCATTGATTTATGAAAAACAGAAAATGTGGTTATGCTTCAATTTCCAGGTCCCCGAATATCATAGTAAATAGGTGATAATTACCAAGTAAAATATTTAAATTTTCTTTGAATTTACCCATAAGTTACCCTTAAATTTCATGATAACTATGTGATAATTAATTAATTATGATACTTGAAATTATCACATATTTACCATGAAATTTGCAGGTAAATTTAAAGAAATTTAAAATATATGAAATGGTAATTACCACCTACTTACATTAAAATGACACTTGCTAACTATCACATACTTAGCCATAAAATTTGTGGGTTATTTCTAAGAAATTTCAAATATGTTACCAGGTAATTACCACCTATTTACTGTGAAATTAGGGAACCTGTAAATTAAAGTGTTACTAAAAGCACTCCTGCGCTTTCACTTCTTGAACCAGGATGTGTGTCTCCTCTCTTTAAAAATATTTTCTCTTTGTTTCTTCTTGGTAAATCTGCCGTCATGCTGCCAATGCTTTGTTCTCCTGGCACACCTGCTTTTTAAAGGTGATGAGAGCTGACGTTCTCATTGGTTTATTGCATTTTTGGCCTAAAATCGCCCATGAATTAATCAAGGAATTGGACACACCTTGAATAAATTACATCCATTGCGCCTTGCGCTCTCAACTTGTGCTTTAGATCAGCATAAGAACACGGCCCTTGGCCTCTTTCTCCCTCAATGAGAAAGTCTGGATCTGGCCTTGCACCCCGCCCACCACCGTTGCTCATAGTAGGTTTGCAGCCGACAGCAACAATATTATATATGAACAATACAAACTAGTTTGGCTGTATCTACATAACAACTGAATCAGAGCTCCATCAGAACTACTTTTTGGATTGCTTTTGATTCAGGGCTGCTGTGTCTGCAGATTTCTGTAACTTTCTGAAACCAACAATCCTTACCATTCACACCCCTTCATGCTGTGATCAGCCAGCTGTGTGGAGATGTGCATTATTTTACTTCTCTTATTCTCTCTTTTTTACCCCCATTCTTCACATGACTTCTTGTATATCCTCCTCTCTGACTTGTGGTGCTGTGTTGTATCTCACCTCTCTTCTTATCCCCTCCAGGGCTGTCGTCGTGATTTGTTTCCCTGCCGCTGTTCTGTGTCTTCCTTTTGTGTATCAGAGCTGTTCTTATTCCCCTTCGGTCATTGTTCTGAAAAGTGATCATGTGTCGTCTTGTGTTTCTCAGGATCGACTGGAATCTTCACCCCTACTCGCCTTCTGAAGACCCTCAAAGACATGGATAAAGAAGAGCAGACCAGTTAAGAAGCTCCTGTAGTGCTCCCTCCTCATACAGCAGTAAACTGACTTCTCCCTCCCTCCCCTCGCCTCTCCTCCCCCTGACACCACACATTAAATATACACTGGATATTATATATGATTCAGTTGCTGTTAGGTCATGAAATCACATCATCATGTGTTGAATCTCATGAGTGTGTTAATGTTGATCGAAGAGATTTGATGGCTTTGTGTTGAATGTTGTCCACTACTGTGTACTGTGAGATGTGTATTTCTTTGGAAAAAGTAATGTATGAATTAGTTTAGACAGCTGGAAGAGATTCAGGGATTATGGGCTGTGAAAGCAAACTGGTTACTGGGACAGTTATTGTACTGCTTTACTGTTATAACAGGACAAAATGGTCTCTTTCATTTGAAACTCATGGATTTAACACATCTGTGTATTCACTTCTAGTGTATTCTCTCCCCTACCAATACACAACCTTCTTCTTCTATTTTCTCGGAGCATGCTATGTTTTATGTAGTGCTTTCCATACTGTAGCAACCATGCTATATATAGTACAAGTCATCAGATTTACAGTGATGTGTCTGACCTTGGAAATGCCAACGTAAAGCCACTCTGATGGTGTATTTAGCTGTAGATGAAGCATTTTGAAAGAAAAACATACAGTATAGTTGGATTGTCTCTTGTGCATTATCTCAATAGTGTTTTTGTCAGTGTACTTTTCTCCTGTAGAGATGCAGTTTCCGATTGGTTCCCTGTGTTGGACCATCATGTTGTCATTGGTTATTGTTGTACTGTGACTCTCTGTAGCTAGTGATCCACTGTGTATGACGAAAGTTGTCAGTGTTATGACGAGTTTGTGCTTTTATGTCCACATCCATGAACAATACTCGCTGCAGGATGTGTGTTACGCTAATAAAGTGGCTTCCATTAAACTCTTTGTCTAGTTTTTCTTTAACCCTCGTATCTCCCATGTGGATAAATTAATATTAAAGGGACCCCTTCTCTCCAATATAATGGAACTAGATGGCACTCAGCTTGTGGTGCTTAAAACACCCCCCCCCCCCAAAAAAAAAAAAATTTTAAAAACTCTTTCCAAGAAATCAGTCAGTCAGTAAGATAATTCACAGACCTTGTTGTGAACAGTTTAATGTAGGAACTACTTTCTTTCTACTGAACTACACCCACCAACTGTATCACAGTGCAGAAGGAGACGTGCATCTACTCGTGGACAAGAAGCTCGTACTCGTGACGGCATGGGCTGCAAACTCTCATGGCTTCTTCCTCAGCTGAGCTGTAACGTTAGCACCGCTGAGCTTGCTAGTGCAGTGATACAGTTGGGGGTGTAGGTTGGTTTCAAATGTAATTTTTTTTTTTTTTGAGCACCAGTGCCATCTAATTCCATTATATTGGTAAGGAAGCAGACATCTCCAGAACTCTGCAACTCACACCAAATCTAGAAGTGTGCATTCAATAGAGTGCAGATCTCCACCACGAACCAACAAATAATATTTGGATGTAACCCTTCTGGGATCATTTTGTCATAATTAGCATATGAATTCTTGTGTTTTGTGAGGTTACAGTAACCTTGACCTCTGACCTGCAGAAGTCAAATCAGTTCATGGACATTTGTACCAACTTTGAAGAAATTCCCTCAAAGCATTCTTGAGATATCATTCACAGAAATGGGATGACCTGAAAATAAAATGCCTGTGGCTGTCACCGGTGTGGAGGCACGCTGCAAAGGAGGTCCTTCAGCATACAGTTATGAACGTGCACCAAAAAATTAGGCTGATGGGTCCAGCAGTATTCAAGATTAGTTGTGGACAAACTCCAGGTCTGTTGGTCACACACAAGCAATCACATGATCCCCTCCAGCCTTATAGCAACACAGGTGGGACGAATAGTATGTATTTTGATTCTGGGTGGAACTGTGCCTTTAAATAAGAATCTGAACTTAGTAATTTAAATTTTTGAGTTTTTTCTCCACAGAGGTGATCAAATACTGAAACATAGGCCACTGTATATTTTTTAAACATGAAGGTTTGGTGACCCCTGGTAGGGGTCGGGACCCTCAGGCTGGAAACCAGTGCACTATACTTCAGGTAGTACTTTTTTGTTGTGGAAAAATGATTAAAATATTTCACTCACATAGAAATCAAGTCAGTTGTATTATATTGTCATGAAATCACCAATTTTTTGCCAAATGGCTTTACAGTTTGTACAGCATATGAAACCCTCGATATTCACACCGTAAAACAAAATACAAAGAAATTTTGAGAAGTGAAATGATTCATTGTGCCCAGTGGAGGTCAGTGTTTTTATTCCACTCACTAACCAAGTCTGGATGACCAACCAGTGCATAGTGTGCGATTATGTGCAACTTATTCCACATTGTGGTGGTTCTTTACATTATAGATGAGTCAGATTTTTTGAGACTGTCCTTGCTCACTGCAGTTTCAAAGAACTGCTCAGACATGGAGTTTACTGCTTATTTCACTCCTGATATGTATTGAAACACATGAAAAACACCACATGGACATGTTAGCAAGGTTAAAAACATGATTTTCACTGGAGGAGGTCTTTAATAGATATACAAGTTTTATTTATTCAAGTTAATTAAACTTTAAATTTTTTGATGAGTTGAATGAATACACTGTACAGAAACGATCAAAAGAAACATGATCAGCATATAAGGAGACTTCCCAGAATGCGTTGTGTGAGAGTTCAGACTTTCCTAAAACCCTTCTTTTTATAGTTCAAAGAAAATTCAGTCACTCCTCCCTTACACTTGAAATATGATAAGAATTGTTGGTTCAACTTAATATGTTAAGCTTATTGAACCCGTTTTCTCAAGTACACCTGAATCAATATGTTAATGTGACTATAGAAGTTTATTTGGTTTCAGTTGTTTCAAAATAACCTCAACTTGTCTTTTCAAATTCAGTCAACTTATCATTTTAAGGCAGCCCTGACACCAACTTTTTAAAGTTAAAGTAAACAGTTTTCTTTTTTCCAGTGTAACAGATATTTCTAAAGAAACTCATTGGATTGCACGCCAACCTCTCCTCTCCTGTGAGCCGTGAGAGACGGGCATGCACTGTCTCTGTACTCTGCCTCACAGCCGACGGACAGGCTGGCGCAAGCTTTATTCTGAGCTATTTAGAGCTGAGACAGGTCTTTTTTGGCTGCGCCTGACCAGACTGGTGAGCAGGTGAAATAAATAAAACTAGAGCCTGTGTCACGAGCACTGTAGAGGCAGGGGGTAAGAAAAGATCTTCTTCTAATGCATCATATTCCTCGACCCATTTTCTCAATATTATCAGCACGTTTCACCCGTTATAGCTGTCCATCAAGTGCAACACAATGCAAATTTGCCTCTTAAACATGTTCAGTGTTCAGAGTGATGGTGAGGCATGTTATCATTAGTGGTGGCTTGTTTAATATTTTTGGTTTCATTCAAAACAAGTCTGTCCTCCCACATCCAGTCCAGTGATAGTTCCAGTGTGCTCCTGAATTCAGGGACAGTTCACCTCAAAATCAAAAATACAGATTTTTCCTCTGGCCTGTAGTGCTATTTATCCAAATCTATACTGTTTTGGTGTGAGTTGCACAGTTTTGGAGAGATCAGTTGAGAGATGTCTGCCTTCTCTCCAATATAATGGGATAAAATGGCACCCAGCTTGCGGTGCTCAAAGCACCAAAAAATACATGTGGAAGAAATCAGCTGCAATTTTTCTTTTCAGAAATCATGACACGGTTACTCAGATAATCCACAGATCTTGTTGTGGGCTGTTTCATGTAGAATGACTTTCTTTCTGCAGTACAATCTACCAAAACTTTCTTTCTAAAAGAAAAAAAAAGTAGTTTCTAGATGTACATACTTGTTCACAACAAGGTCTGTGAATTCTAGTTATTGTAATTACAAATACTAATATAATTAGTCATGATTTTTGGAAAGAGACGCTTGTTTTTAATTTTTCAAATGTATTATTCGGTGCTTTGAGCATTTAGTCCCATTATATTGGAGGGAAGGCCGACATCTCTGCAGCTGATATCTCCAAAACTCTGCAACTCACAGCAAATCTGTGAAGATTTTCATTCATCCAGGTCATAGAATTTCCAAAGGGTTATTGAAGGCAACTGGATTTGCTTAGGTTCTTGACGATGTTTCACCTCTCATTCAAGAGACCTCTTCAGTTCTAACAGACTAGTGGGGAGTTTCAGATATTCAACCTCTGTGGGGTCGTTAACACCTTGAGAGACATGTGACTCATCAGTGAACTGTTAGGGTCACTTGAGGAAAGGTGTGAGTGGGAGTCATTAAGGTCCCTGTAAGTTTGTTGATACATTGCCATCATGTGGAGTCATTAGGATCCGTTGAGTGTGATGTGGGTGTCAACTGCCTGGGAGTGATCTTTAGGACTGCAAGTATTGGCTGATAGATTATGTTCCTGACCTCCTCTATTGAAGGATGGTTGTTGCAGGTTAACAAAAATGGCTTCTTTTCCTCCTCTCTCAAACCATTTGTCTTCCCCGGCCACAGTACAGTAGTTGAACTGCTGGGTCCTGTCCTGAGGAATTGGCTCTCCTGTGTTGTGCCATGTACTTGTGCAGTGGTTGTTAAGTTTCCCCAATGTACAGGTTTGTGCATTCCTCACTGCACTGGACGGCATACACTGTACTGTCCTGCTTGTGTCAGAGTGTTGGGGTGGACAAGCTTTTTGCCTCAGGGTGTTGCTGGGTTTGAAATGCACAGGGATGTGGTGTTTGCTGAAAATCCTCCTAGTTTTATAGAAATGCCTGCAATGTAAGGAATAACAATATTTTTCCTTCTGTTCTGTCCATCCTGTTTCTTTTGATGGTTTTGATAAAGGCCTAGTTTGAGAGCTTTGTTAACCTGGAACCACCATCCCTCAACAGAAGAGGAGGAGGTCTGTGACACAATCTATCAGCCACATACAATGCAGACCTGAGATCACTCCCCAGGCAGATTATCACCCATCTATACTCATGATGGCAGGGTGAGTCAGCAACTCACAAGTGACCTTAATGACTCCCACTCACACCTAATAACCCTAAAGAGGTTAAATACCTGAAATCCCCTAGTAGTCTGTTAGAAATGAAGAAGCCTCTTGGATGAGAGCTGAAACATCTTCAGGAACTTAAGCAAGTCCAGTTGCCCTTTATGAACTCACACCAAACACACAGGCCCATGGAATAATATGTAGTTTTGATTTTGGGGTGAGCTGTGCCTTTAAGCATAATGAAATTCAAGCAATTTGAGCCAAAACTAGACTTCTGCTCCTCCTCCAGAATGGCTTACAGCACCTCTAACAATATAGTTTGTCATTTCATGCAACTGAACTGAGAACTGAACTAAATGTCATGGATTTTGCTGAGGGGCTCTGTGTCAAAATCTAGCTTTATGACCCTTTATTATTTATATGAGCTTACTGCGTACATATTCCTTAATAAATCTATCTGTCAGATTGTTCCAGCGTTTGCAATTAGGACTCACACACTTTGGTATTCAACTTATAAAAATGTTTTTCAGAGAAATATGAAAAGTATAATTTAGATTAAGTTCCTCTTCTTCACTAACTTACACAATGCAGTGGGAGGGACAGTTCAGCAGTAGGAGATAAGAGCCTCAGCTAAAATTTGCCCCAGGCCAGTTGATGGCTTAATGTGACCCTGATGCTAAGCAGTAAATATAGCTGTCATTAAGTCAAATACAATATTGCTCTTATGAAATTTAGTAAAGTAAAATGATAAAGTAGTTGCTGAAGTCAGGTAGGGGAGAAGTGGCACAAGTGTAACACTTGTTGTTTTTTGCTAAATTACTCAGACTGTCACTTGCAGACAAAATATTTCACATATGTGTACATGTCTGCTCTTATTCTAACATGCAAGTTAAATCACTGCGTAAACAGACAAAATTCTACAAAAATGAAACCACCGTGTTTCAGTTGCACTGCTGATGAGGAGCAGTTGTAACACACTGCGGTGCAGTTGTACTAGTGCACTGTCCACCCCTGAATTCTAACTGGCCACTCCAGTATCCTCCTATGATTGGTTATCTGCCCAGTGAAAGGCAGAACCTTAATTTCAAGCAACTATTTGACAAGTATTTTAACATGTGCATTTTTTGTTTGTTTGTTTTTGTTTTGTTTTTTGTGTATAGCCTACTTTTAATTTTTACAAGGTTAACATACTTAGAAAAATAAAAAATGAAAGTCATTTTAGGAGCATGTAGGATGAATTAAGGAGTCTCACAGCCTGAGGAAAGAGTTATAATTTATTTTTGAAGACTTAAAGAATAAAGTATTGAAGCTTTGTATTATATTTTTATGTGTACATTCTGTTGTTATTGTTTCGTGATTAGCTGCACTATTTACCTTGTAACTAAGAATTTTATTCCAGGAACGTAAGAAACTGTAAGATACAGTTAATGTTAGTAATTAAAGCAGATATTTTAAAAAAGGTACATTAAATTGCACATACAGATACTTCACACCTCCACTGCATAAGTCAGTGTCCAACCTGAGCCTGTACACCTGCCTAAGTGATTTGAAAGGAAATTCGTGCCCTGATCTGTCAAAATTTCAGATGGAATAACATCCCTGGAGAAAAGCTGCTGCAAGGTGTATGCTATTTGTTTAGCAGTGACGTCTCAAAGGGGAAATGCTTCAGGATATCTAGTAGTGTAATCACGAATTACAAGTAAGAGGCGATGTCCTGACTGTGTTTGCTCTAATGGGCCAACAATGTCCATAGCTATTGGGCTGAATGGAACATCAATTACTGGAACTGGCTCCAATGGGAATTTGGGAAACCTCTTTTCCCCTGTTAGCTGACAGACTGAGCAAGACTGACAATACTCCTGTACTTGTGTGCTCAAACCTGGCCAGTAAAATCTGCTTGCAACCTTGTCCAGTGTCTTCTTAGACCCTAGATGACCTGCCCAGGGAATACTATGGCCTAGTTTCAGCATGTGTTCCCAGAGCCCCTGTGGAACCACTAGCCTTTCCCTGTCATCTAGATCTGCTTTGTAGTGCAGCCAGTAGTGTAACAAGTCAGTACTGGGCCCTAATGCTAGATTATCACTCCAGGCCCTGCCCATCACAGTCAGACATAATATAACATAATGTAAGTGACGGCTTGCTGCTTTAAAACAACTAACAACAGTGAAATGCACCGCTGTAATATAGAGGAGGAGTCATAATATGAAGGCTAAGATAGTGATAAACTAGCTTCCCTGACAAAATCTGGTGTTGAAGCATTATAACAGATTAAAGCATCATCACTGTCAGAGCAACTTCTCACATATAAAAACGAACAGGTGACAGCGCAACTTAACACGGATGATAAAAATACAGGTAAACTAACAGGCAACGGCCACCCTAACATTGATAACATTCTTCAAGTCTACATTAGAAAATAAGCAAAAAACTTAAGTGTGTCAGTTGACTATTAGTCAAATAAAATAAGTAAGTTTTACTTACATCATAGGTGCACTCTCCTTAATACATCCATAGGATCAACTTGTGGCGTTCATCTCTCTGAAACTTTCTGATAGAAAAATATTTTTGGAAGCTGATTTTTCTTTCTCTGCTGCCTCTTTCAATTCTGGATTCTCAAACTTACTTTTGTGTTTGTACATTGCTCATTTCTCACTTATTTGCCATCTTGACGTTTCACTAGCTAACTTTCTGATCATTTTGCTTCGGGTAGTATTGTGCATGTCCATAACTGCAATAACCCAGAATTCCATGCGGGCACACTTTGTACATTTTTGAACACAAAAATCGCCCATTAATCCTTATTTAAAATTAGTTTAGAAACATTACATAGATGTATAAGTCAATAAACTATAAGCTTGTATATGTAAAACTTAGTTTGTGTTATTGTATTGTTATTTAGTGAATGATATGACACCATGAACTAAATGTCTTGACTGAATAAGCATGTTGTTATATTGTCATATGAAGATTAGGGCCCACATCCAATAGTAAATTATCGGAGGCTTGTGTGTATGGTCCTTGGCCGGTCGCAGGTGCTAATGCATCTGCATTACCTGCATGTATGGTAGCTCTGCCTGAGTACAGCACCTGGTCTCTAAATGAAATAGCCCTCCCTGGTACCTGACCCTGCTGAACAACAGTTACTTGTTTAAAGAATTCCTGCAATGACTCATCCTGCTTTGAAGCTGTACAAAATCACAACTTTTGTCAGCTTCACAACCCTCTGGCTCCACTAGCCCTGAACTTTACTGTCCCTGCCATCTTCTGTTGCCTTTTCTACCTCCTGTGTATCTGTGACATCTTCTCAAAGTGAGGTAAGTCTAAGAGAATATTTAGATCCTTCGCAGCTGGACCCTGAATCTCTAACTCGACCTGAACTGGGGGCTGGATAACTAGCTCCTCTGAACACTGAACATTTTCAGCTTCCCTGCCTGGTCCCCATTCACTCCCCCCTTCACCTCCAATACCTGAGTCTGTGACCTTGTGACAATGTTAACTGGCTTACATGACTGAACCAACTCCTGAAGATGGCAATATCCTGCCTCAAGATAACCTGATGGTTAAGCTGTCTATTACTCCCACTGACACAAGGTAAGTTTGCCCTGCTACTTCAAGATACACCACTATTGTAGGATAGGATGATAGGATAGGATAGGATAAGCTCTATGGTGACCATGTACACAAGCAATATCGAGGACTGGCATCTCCAGGGGACCAGCCTAGCTGCCTCAGGCTCCCTAAGACCACCCTGACCCCAGTGGCTTACCATGAGCAGGGCTGGACTTCTGCTGTGCCTCAAACCAGTAGTCTGGACCTTGGGCTGCTAGGAAGGTCTCCACCAGTTGAGCTGCTTCTTGTGCTGACTCTGGATCCCTTTCCTTCACCCACACTCTCAGCTCTGTAGAGAAGGAGCTGTAGAATTGTTCCAGAATGAGGATCCCTCCAACCTGGTCCTTGGTCCTCTTCTCTGGGTGGATCCACTTGTTGTACAAGTCCTCCAGTCGATTGTAAAACTCTTGGGTTCTCATGAGGGCAGATGTCAGGCTCTCTAAACCTCTGCTGAAGACCTCTTAATTGATTTCATATTTGGCAAGGATGGCTTCTTTCACCTCCTTAAAGTCAAATGTTTTGTCTGCTGCTATGGCTACATATGCTGCTCACGCCTTCCCCATCAGATGTGGAATTAGCCTTACTGGCCAGTCGACCTCCAGCCACTGATATGCTGCTGCCACGTGCTCAAAGGTGGTCAGGTACTGCTCAGTGTCATCCCCCTCCTCCAGTCAGGGAACTGCTGCCTGCCCCCAGCCCCTACCCTTTGGCTCACTACAGGCACTGGACTGGGACACCTGCTCCCCCTCCCCCTGCTGTGGCTGCTGTTGTGTGCTCAGCTGGGGCTGACTCACTCCCCTCTGCTGCTGCTCCAGTTAATCTCTGAGGTCATTCATTTGTATCTGTATTTGATGCCCCTTCTGTGAAGACACTGCTGCAACATGTCAGTAATTGAGACCATGTCTGAAGGCCCCGGGTGCACATCTCTAGGGTGTATGGTCAAGGGCACCCCTCCTGCAGCACCTTCTCCTGGGCTGTCTTCAGCAACTTCCATCCTTTGAACTTTGGCTTGAGCTTTAGGTCCCATGCTATCGGCTCTCAAAGCTTTACCCCTTCAATTTGGCTGCGTCTCATCCCACTCCTGACACCAAAATGTAAGGTTTTGATGGTGGTGAACCTCTGCAAACTGGATGAAACCAGCAGCCTTGAGGTGTAAAGTGTAATGGAGAAATGAGGAGCATCAGATGAGCCGGGATTTTTGATTCCAGAGCTCTGAATTCTACTAGTGTCCATACACAGAGTACAAAAAGGTCCACATCTCTCCCCAAACATACAGCAGACTGCTGGATAACAAAAGAGTCACACAGGTGCAGCAAATTGCAGCAGCAGAGCAGAGGACACTCCACCTGCCCCCCTCAATTCTAACACCTACACTGATTTCTCACCTGGCCTTTCTACCCACAGCCTCCTCCCACACCAGTGAGAGCACTAAGACACTCCCACACTAACATTAAAACATTTATTCACAGAGCACCACAAGCTGAGTACCATTTAGTCCCATTATACTGAAGAGAAGGCAGACATCTCTACGGCCGATATCTCCAAAACTCTGCAACTCACACCAAAAAAATCTAGATGGATAAATAGCACTACAGGCTAGGGGAAAAATGTATTTTGGGGTGAACTGTCCCTTTAACTGCTCTTACTTTTGACCAGTGGTGTCTGTTGATGTATCTTCTAATGAAGACTGATTTAGTCACATTTTGAAATGCAACACTGTGTTTGCCTCAGTATATTGTGCTCAGACCTCCTTGAGTTTCAGTGGGATTAACATGCTGTTATTCCTCATGAAGCCACTGGAGGGAGCCTTTGCCAAATGCTGATGGAAGCTGTTAAAGCATGGGGCAGATCTTTCATTATGAGAGCTTGAAGCATGTGAACTCAGCTGTGAAAGATAGACTATTTTTAGAGTCATTTCCCTCTAAAGCTGCATTGATGTTTTGATCAGCATGAGGTCTCTGGTGAAGGAAAGGGGTCAGAACCAAAAAGCTGTGAGCTATCCGGATGTCTGAGCAGTGACCCAGGCAGGGCAGCGTGGGAGAGGTCAGTGTTCAACAGCAGAAACTCTTGCCAACCTGTATTATCAGCTCTGTGGGTGCTATTCTGCAACAGCCACAGACATTACATTTCCTTTCAGAAGTCTTGCAGTGATAAGACGCTGTTGTCTATATGGTACATGTTCTGTTTATGCAACGCTGTGGTACGCTCAAGGCCAATGGCAGAGAGGCACGATTAGATGCGAGTCATTTTAATGCTATGGAAACCAATATTTTTCAGAGACAAAGCTCAGAAGAGCTGAACACATGTCTACCTCTGCTGAGGTGGCACAATGTGGAACACAACACCAGCTTATATAACCAGAACATCTTGTCAAGTATATGCAGAGGGAATTCCACAATGCTGGAGTTTCAATCTTTTTCTCTAAAACTACCCCCACACAAAGGTGGGTTTTCTCTCATGCATTGCTACATAAGTCTGACAAATGAGCTTTATAGATGTGGGAGTGCAGTTGAAGTGTAACAGTGTGATCTGGACCCAAATGCAGCATACTGCATAACAAGGATGGTAATGACCTTTATTGATGACCTCAGCAGACACGAAATGAGCAGACAAGTTAGAATACAGTTCAGTTCAATACTTGAGGTCTTGGACCTGCTGTGGCTTGAGGCAGACCTGGAGGCTTTGGATGAGTGAGCCAAAGTGGGGAGCAGGAGAGTTTGGAGGAGCAAAGCACACTCAGACACAGCAGGTGGGCAGGCAGGAGGCGTTGTTAGGAAGGCAGAAGATCAAAAACCAGGTAAGTATACAGTCCACACAGACAATCCAGCAGGAAGCAGGTAGAAGGCGAGTCGAGGCCAAGCAGGGAGTCACACAGGCAGGGAAACAGGAGAACTCACACCGTAACGTCGTCAGAAGGAAACACCAAACAGCTACAGGGACAGGCAGACAGAAACCAGGAACGCTGAGCCAGATCTCGTGGTCAGGTATAGACGGCTGTGGTGATTTTCTGGGATTCGGACAAGGCAGGTGAGTCAGAGACAGGCAGGGTTGGCAACAGGGGTTGGGGGGTGTCCAAGAATGAGTGCTAGAGAGTCTTGCATTGAGATACTGAAGAACAATCTGGCAGTGAGTGACTGGGGGTTTAAGTACTGGCCTGATTGCTGATGAGCTGCAGCTGTGTGCACAGGTGAGTGGAGTTGGGCTGATGAGGTGGGCGTGGCTGGCAGGCAGAGTGGAGTAGAGGCGGGGCCAATGGAAAAGTATTGGAAGAGCTGGAGAACTGAGTGTGGGGAACTGGGCATGCAGAGCTGTTACATAAAGGTCCGGTGTATAAGATTTAGGGGGATCTGTTGGCAGAATACAGCAGAAATAAGTGAGACAAGGTGCTTTCCAACCCAGTCTCACAACTGTACACAAACTGTAACTGCTATGTTGGTCCCCTGCGCAAAATGTATTAGTTTTACAATAAGGGCTCTAAAATGTCGCATTTTTCCTGATGAAACCTTAAAGAATCTTCATTATAACTACCAAACTAAAAATCATATACATTCACTGAATAAAGATCACGAGAATAAAAGGAACATTTCTCACTAGAAATGTTATTTAGTGAAAGTTAGTTTGGGTTTTGCAAGAATAGGATTCAGGATGAGGACATAGTGGTGGTTTGGCACAACATTCTCAATTTTTCTATGATGCTTTTTGCACAGGTTGGTATAACACAGGCTCTGTGCCAGTTAAATTAGAAACAAAAATGTGATTCTCAGTAATTTATCGGTTTTAAGTCCTGGTCCAGAGAGGATGGCGTGTGGCTTGACTCAGACCTGCCTATCAGTGAGCTCTGGTCTACATCTATGCTTGCTAGCTTTCACTGCTCTTCTTCCTTGCCTTTTATTATTTAGGGGAGAATGGGGTAAGATGAGACAATTTTTACTTATGCTGTCCTGAGGACAAGGAAAGATAAGACAGAAGTGCAATGAAAGCATTTACCTTTATTTCAGGATGTATCCTGTCATTTGAATTTAAAAGAATTCATTTATGACAAAGAGCCTTGACAATACTGTAAAATTAGGGTTAACAATGATAAAAACTAGCTGATGAATAACTTTGGCTAACACAGCCACTAACTGCAGTGTCCAACGTTCTCTTTGGTCCGTTCGTCTCTGCCATAATCTGCATAGAAGCTGAGCCCTGTTCCCTTGCCCACTCATCCAGCTCTGCTTCTGGTGCCCATTCTGACACCGCTCTCTGCCAGCACTGGTCAAACAAACCTAATAAAATTATGTTAATAAAAAAAAAGAGGTGTTGAACCATAGCCCCAACTTTTTTGTGTAAATAAATACTTTCACCTTCTCCCTTGTGCTTCTCGCCATCACAGCATGGTAGAAATGATGGCTGCTTCCTGAATTTACGGTCACATGACAACAAACGTACACAGTTTCCTAGAAATGGGTTCATGTTACACCACTCTCCCCAGCAACTGTGCCAATGAATGTTTGGTATTTTTGTTTAGTAAATGACTTAAATAATTAATTAATTATATGAAAAAAGTCAATTTTTATATTGAGCAACTAACAGATTAATCAAATAATGATTTAGAACACAGAGTAAAACTACATATTCTTAAATAAATGTGTGCTTAAATAGTATAATCAAAGACAACAGAATAAAAATGCACAAAGATGAAGAGAAGAGCAAGCTCAGGAGCACCATAACTACTTTTTACACAAAGCTCTGAATAGATTAAAGAGGGTCCAGAACTGTTTACTAGTAAATGATGCTGTCGTGATTCTTTCAGAGCCATAGTAACTTCAGCTACAGCAGGTGTTGTCTACCCTGCCAGGCTGCTCCTTCTGTTCCTTTTCTTTGCTCAAATCCGTGTGTGGGCTTCAGTTGGCCACCATGAACACTATTTTAATATGCTGAATGTGACTTTGAGTTGTGCAGTGAAGGCGGTGTGAGGCTAATCACTCCAATTAGTATCAAATTAGTATTCACTTGATTCAATAAAACAAGTTCATTTGCCATGGAACAGCATCGGGGGAAGAGTAATTAGTAAGCTAATGCTTCATTTCTCTCTCCAGCAGTAAGTAGGAGCAGCGGTGCCTCTGCAGCACATACGCTGGACTGTTGCCCTGTTTTAAAGCAGGAACACTATCTCATTTATATCAAGCTGGCTTGCGTTCCCTTTTCCATTAGCGGCATGCTGACTTCACCAACAACTGCAGAGGTTCTGCTTCTTTTCTGTCTGTGCCAAAGAAAGATGGAGGACGATAAGAAGAGGAATGTTTGCTGGATTCTGTACAAAAGATTACAACTGATAAACAGACATCTGCAAATGTGCGTTTTTTTTGACCAAACAACATTGTTGACTTAAATCTCATCAAGAAGATTCTGAATTTGTCAAATGAAGCCCTTCCTAAGTCCCGCCCCCTTTTGTTGTGTGCTCCAATAACAGTTGAGCGACTTTCTCCTTTTCCTTTAAAAGCCACATACAGGGTCACAGCTAGGGGTAGTACCTTCACTGTGGAAAAATGAGGGACACTTTGCACTAATTTTGAAGTCCTCTCTGCTACTCTAAACATGAATGTAAAGGAAATTACATGCTCAATAAGAGTAGAGCACAGTTGCATCAGATATATTAAGGATAGTTACATTAAAACATCCAATCATAGACATAAGCAAAATGTCTGGTCTGTAAAAATAATGTATTTGGTTAATTTGAAAAAGCAAGAACCCACTCATAAATGACCTGGTGAAATGAATGCCTTTTTTGTTTTTTAACAGTCAAACTGATTACAACAACTCTCCTGGATGTAGGCACAGAAATAAAGATCAGCCTGTTCCAGAGTGAGGGACATGTGGAGAAATAAAATAATTGATCATTTATCTAGTTGGTGTTATTTCTAAATAGGCCTGTGTATTAAATGAATGTAAATTTAACATTCAGTCCAACATTTTTCAGGAGGAATGAGGCAGTCTAGACATTGGCAGATTAATTTTTACCAAGGTGGCTATTGGTTAAATTTCTCTCTGCCTCTGTCTCACTCTCTGACACACACACATGCATGCTCTCGGACGTGGAGGGGGCGGGTCTTCTGCTGACATCCTCAGAGAACTGTCAACTTATGTGTCTGGAGATTGGCACAATGACAACTCTAAACACAGTATACGATCTAATAAGAGCAGCACATTCTGGGGTATCATGAACTGAGTGATCCCACAGGTTGGACAGTCCACCGTGAGCAAAAGAACATACTGTATGACACTGATCCACCTGTGGTCTGTCTGCCATGATCTGTATTCTAACTTTATTTTTACACGCAAACTTTAGCTGGAGGTTTTTGCCTGCAGTGGTCGTGTCTAGAAGGGAACCCCAGACCGATGGAAGATCTCGCTTGAGTGATGGATACAACCCAAACCCTGATCTCCTCACAATGAAGGGAAAACACAAATATCGCGAGAGTTTCACAAATCAAGAGTTCCCATCTGGATACAACCACACGCAGTCCGAAGCTATACGTTCAAATTTAACTTGTGAACTTGTAATCACGACATGGGAGATCGTGTGCACGATGTTTGTGAAATTCAAATTCAAATGCCTCTTGACAGACAACTTGCCTGTCATTCTGATATAATACTTCTCCACTATGTTATGTGAAACTCTTTTGGCTTTATTATGCTGCGTTCAAATGGAACTCATGAACTCATAGTTACAAAATGGGAAGTCATGTACACGATGTCATGAACAGAAATCTTATCAATGTCATGATTATGACAAGAGGGTGGCATTCAAATGGTCTCATGTAAACATGGTATGCAAGACCCCATTTGAAGGCACGTTTATCCCTCATGTCATTCCAAGCATATGAAAACATAGTGTCTGGATTAGAGTAGGGTGTGCATGAAAATACAGGACAAATCACATCCCATACTGACCCAGTGAGGGACTGTGCATTTTATTTCTCAATATGGGACGATGTGGCTGGGTGGCAACCCTAGACTCACATCTTAAGTAAGCTCATGTTAGCAAAATGCAAGCTAATTAGCCAGCTAATGATTCATGTACATTGTTGTATATATATTCACATCTTAAGTTAGCTAGTTAGCTAACTTAAGATGCAAATATGCATCACTTTTACAGATCACCCAACGTCTTTCACCCATCTTCAAAATGTGATTTTCTTTTCGACATAGACGAGATGAGCACACAGCATGTCTAAGTACAGAAAACAGAAAAGGTGCCAAGCTCGCTCAGCTGTCATTGGAGGATAGAGCAAAAAGGGGCAGGGCGTAGGAAGTGTCAGTTGCATACGTTGGAAATCATCTCACATGATGCTATTCAGGCAATCAAATCTGTGCATTCTGACAAGCTTTGTGACTCGAGTCAGTGAGTGAGTGAGTGAGATACACACACACACAGGGGAGACGAGATGAGAGAAGACAGTCCAAGAAATGAGTGAGTCAGAGAAAAGTAACTTGACATGGCTTGCTTTAAAAGAGAAAAGCACAGTGAAAACAGAGCTTTTAATGAAGAATCAGAGAGCCACTCTGATCGATCCACCAGAATCCGAACACATTCAGTCACTGCCAACAATATTTTTCAAAAGCTCTTTGTTATATATTACATTTTTAAATGTAGCCCTTATCTGATTTGAAATGAGAAAAAAAAGTTTATTAGAGCACTTACTCTTTATAATTATATCCTGAAAACTGACAATAAATATTTTGGAGATATTAATGAATTGTATTTTCTTTATTCATTTTTACAGTCTGTTGACTACATACAGATGCCAATAGAAGTACTAGGCTACTTCAAAATATATGGCACTGAATCATGATGCAAGTTACACATTATGATGTTCCAGACCTTCACATGAGGACATTTTCTCTGACTGGACCTCTTTGAATTTTAATCAAATACCCCAACATAGATCTACAAAAAATCAGCTTTGCAAATGTTTTATGATGAAGAAAATTCATGCATTCAAATTAATTCTGCACGTTTGCTAGATCTCACCAAAATACACTAAGTGTTTAGATGAGAAACAGTGATGTGCTGTTAACTGTTGCACAAAACTCTCACACACAATCCAGCAACAATATTGAGCCTATAGATGAGGAAATAATGCAGGACTCATCTTACGCCTCTCATCATTGTTGGTGATATTATAATTTAGGTGCATGTTCTCAACCAGTTTTTCAGCGACACACATTTTCACAAACCGTCTGACACACAGTCAACCTGAGGCTTCCGGGGCCTCTGGGAGTCGCGGGCACAGCTGCTCACATTGCCCTGATGAAAATCAAGCCTGGATTAACAACACTGCTGCACCACAGTCTGTTAGCTGCTCTGTTTATCCTGACTACTTTATTCCCCTTCAAAAAATAAACTAAAATAAAAGGAAAAGAAGAAGAAGAAGAGTTTGTTTGGTCTAGTATATTAGCCACTGCAAACATACAGTGACACAGTTTAAAAAGTATCACTGGATGCAAATGAAAGTTATTTTCATTATCAGTTGATGTGGATTAGTTTACCTAATAATCAATGAATAGTTTAATCTATAAATTGCTCAGCAGTTTTATCAAGTTGTCTTTTATCAAATTCATTTTTAAGTGTGTGAAGAATCTTGACCCAGATGTACTTGGTCCATATTTCACAGAAACAGACTCCTGTAGATGAATCTGGTGAAGTACCGGAAGTTCTCTACAATATGAGCGTAAATGAATGAGAGCCATTGTAAGAAGTTTACAATTTTCTGCTTTTACACTTAAATTTTATGTAACGTTACTTTTGACAACAATGTCTAGAAAGTTGGGAAAACGTTTAGTGAAAAGGTGAAACACTGGCTGAACAAAACCAACCTGACTGATTCTGTCTATGCTTTTCACCATTTCTGTTTTTTTTTTTTAATGAATTCTTGTCTTTTTATGTCATGATTTTTTCAGCCAAAAGCTGGGGACGTGGGTTGCAAATTAGCCTTCGCTGGAAACTCTACCTGCAACACATCTGTATCCTGTTATTGTTACATGCTATGAAGTAGCCTATAACACAGAAAAGCAGCAGCATCAGTCAATGTGACTTAAATCCGCTGCTGAAAATAGTCCCCAACAAATGTACTATTTTTTAAAGTAACGCTGTTTCATGGGATTTTTTGACTATTAAAATACTATCAGCTTTAAAAATGTGAGAATAAAAAATTAATAATCCTTCAGAGGATTACTGTCCAGTTTTTAAGTAAAGAAAACAGTGCTATAAATACATTCCAAGTAACTAATTAAATAAAAATTTAAAGTATTGCTCATGACTTACCCAGAAAGGTTTGGTTCATGTTGCCAGAACCTGTAAATTACAAAAAAGTTCATTGAGCCCAGTCAGTCTGATCCCATAACCTCCGTCTTATTCTGTTCACAATAACCATAATGCAAATACCCATGCTTAGAGTTCACAGAGCTTTTTGTATTCTTGAGGCAGAGTGAAAAGTGCAGTTTCAGTTCCTGGGTGAGTTTGCAAAGTGCACGCACACACCTCAGAAAACCTCCAGCCTCCAGCTCGCCCAGAACAGAGGAGGCTGCACAGAGAGCCCTGCTGAGCCTGACTCACATGTCACAGTTCACAAAGAGAAGCTGAAAAATACCCGGCGCAGTCTACTGTTGAGTTGTGGAGCCCTCGGCATTACCACAATTCAATAAATCGACTCGTGAAACAGAACACTGTCTGCTGCAGTAGATCACTCTGTCAAAGATATAAATCTGCATACATAGCTCCTCCTCCCACGAGCTTTTCATTTAGTGGTCCGCAGAATGTAAAATATCACTCAGTCAGACGATGACATTTGGATCTCTACAATAGTTTATGGAGGTTACACCAATCTGCATATTTACACAGCAAAGCTATTGAAGCCCATTTCTGCCAATGTGATGAACAAAAAGGATCCTGTAAGTCATTCTAATGAGTTAGTAAATCAAAGTAATGAGTTAGTATCTCACTATAATGAGAAACTTTCTCAAAATAATGACTTGCCCTCAAAGTAATTATCATGAACAAAAACATAAATGCAACACTTTTGTTTTTGCTCCCATTTTTCATGAGTTGAAGTATAAAAGACTTTTTCTATGCATATAAAAGATTTATTTCTCCCAAATTTTGTCCTCCTGTCTGTGTTAGTGAGCACTTCTCCTTTGCCAACATAATCCATCCACCTGACAGGTGTGGCATTAAGAAGTGCTGATTAAACAGCAGGATCATTCATGCTTAAACCTAACCAACCCAACCAACAAAGGGAATGAGCACTAGCCAATCAGAGGCAGAGTAAGGTGGGGTCGTGACTTTGCCCATCTGGGGAATAAAATATGGTATCTGCAGCCATACTTACAACCTTCAAACCTCAAAAATATGAAAATGTGCTCAGAAAGTTCATCCTGTTAACCCTCTGAAAAATGATTTTCTTTATGGTTCTTCAACTGACCCTTCGCTAAGCCCCGCATTCCTTAGCTACAGTTGCTAAGCCTGCCAAACTTTCCATTTTCGCACTGCATTTATGTAGTTTACAGTGGCAGATTTAATATTGAAATTGGGAGTAAATGTTGAAACATGAGGTCTTTGAATCCTTAGAGATGTAAACAAAAGCAGCTTCTCATTTCTAGCTAGTCTGACTCCAGCTGATGTTTTAATGTTTTCATGTGAACCCTGTGAAAGGTAAATGTAACAGCTGCGTACATGATATAACGTTAATGCTAAAAAACTGAGGCTAAAGCTAGCTTACATCTCAGCAAACACTGATTGGATGATGAAATATGGCAGGTGTGTCTACATGATAAATGACAGACATACACTCTTTGACGTGGGAAAAGGAAGCACAGAGACTCGATTAGTGCAGCGGACCTTGAGACCGCAATTGCAGAAGCCAGCCAGGATAAGAGCTAAGCTAACACGGCGTTGCGAGCCAGAGAGAGATGCATCATCGATGACCCACTTTGATTCTGCATCAGCCCACATCCTCCTCCTCAAACCCCCACAGAACAAACCAGATGCAGTGGTATCTAACAAGTTTGTCTGGAGGTAAAGTTACTGGTGCTAGTTAGCTAGTGTTAGTTAGCCAGACATGCTAATGTTTGCAGCTTATGTTAGAGCAGATGAAGACAGAGTTTAATCCATTCACCACATGTGTGCTCTTGTGTTTAAGAGATGACAAAAAAGACGCCACCGTCCAGACTCATGATAGCATCACTCTTCTCTGAGCCTACTGCACACCTTCAACGTGTAGAGAGTGTTTCTCAATCCTGGTCCTCAAGTACCACTGCCCTGCATGTTTTAGGTGTTTCCCTGCTCCAACACACCTGATTCAAATGATCAGGTCATTATCAGGCTTCTGTGGAGGCTTGATGATGAGCTGATCATTTGAATCAGGTGTGTTGGAGCAGGGAAACACCTAAAACATGCAGGGCAGGGGTCCCTGAGGACCAGGATTGAGAAACACTGGTGTAGAGAAATGGAAAGCTTGACAGCTTTAGTCACGGTTGCTAACCTGTGATTGGACATGTACTGTTTGGAGGCGGGGCTTAGTGAAGGCTCAACTGAATGTTTGAGATTCATTGTGGAGAATGATGTATGGTCAGAATTTGATACTAGACAGCTGTTTTTACATTCTTATGCTGACAATCTGATTTTAAGGGGTGGTGATATGAAGGTGATTCATGACACCATATTGTATGGACCAATCCTGGTTCATATACAAATGCCCGTGCACTGAGCGTGGACAATACATTGAAGAAGAAGACATCTTGTGTCCAGCAGGAAAACTTTAGAACTGAACAAACATATGCATCTGCATATTCATAGATTCTGGAATTTTTAATGAGGAGAACTGCTCAGCTGCTCAGTGAGTTCAGTGACTGCCTGTCTTCTGCCGGCCAGACTCCATTGACATGTTGATTAATTTAATCATTATAAACATCTAAACCTTCTAAATAAATTTCTTACAGCTCATAAAGAGACACTTATCAGTCTCTCCAGGATTTCAACAGCTGTTTTTGGGATTGTCGCAGCCTAAAATGCCCAATTTCATTTTTTTGTATTCATTAAAATCAAAGGAAACTTGTTCTGAAAAAAATACCATAAAAAGCAAAATCTTTTTGGACCTCAAACTCAGTCAAAACAGCAAGCACACATTTATAAAAGTGCACAAAAATTAAAAAACAAAATCAAAAACAAAACATTGAGTCATTGAGATGTACATGTATGATGTTTGCGCAGGGGAACTGCTGTGATTGGTGGAACTAATAAGAAGCAACGATGATTGGTCAAATTTGCAGAAAAGCTGCAGAGTTTGGGCGAAATTGCAAGGTCGCACAGAATTCACAGGGATTCATTGAATTTGCCTGAATATTTGTGATCACAACATCACAACTTCCTGGAGGGACTGACTTCCCTCAGCAAACATTCAGCATTAATTTGAACCCAGTGTAAAGTGAATAAATGTGAAACTGACTGACAAAACCAGATGCTGTTGCAGCATTTTCAGAGATTCAACTGAGGACTGCCTTAATCTGACCTGATGGTCATTTTATGATTTAGTACAGTAAATATATTTCTTATTTAATACATGTCTGGAGGGGATCTTTAAAGATTCAACCCATAAGCCCATCAACGGCTGACACACAATCACTGCTAGAATTTTTAAACAACATTTTTGCAGGAAATCCAAGCATTTTATTTCATTTTTTATTATTTCAGTTTTTATACCTGAACAAACCTGCTTTCCAGGCTTCTCTGTTGTTGCTCTATGAGTCATATGAACCTACACACCTGAAACAAGTATTTTAACAAGGGTTTAAAAAAACAAAAACAATCTCCAAACAACTCTTTGTCGGCTTGTTAAGCCAAATATGCAACATAACATGTAAGCTTTAGTTTATCAGACATTTTTATTGTGTCGTCAGGGAATCTGTTTGGGGAATATTTGGAAGTATTTCACGCTTTTTGCCATTTGAAAACAAAACAAAACAAACAAAAAAAAAAAGATTGCAGGAACCAGTACAAGAATAAGTGACTTGTTCTGAGGGATATTTCTGTGGTGAGACAGCTGTGATAGGACACAGGGAGGGAAACGCACAAGAGATGTTAGCAGTTACATCAGCAACAAAGGGGTTACATAATTGTGTTAAACAAAATTCTCTAACCTCTCACCGTTCACTGTATATACATCTCTATAAATCTATGTGCAGCCTTTTCTGTACAAGATATATAATGTTTGACCAGTTTGCATTCACAAAAAAACAAAACAAAAAAACATTGTCTCATTTACACAGCGTTTAAATAGCACAGTATTCTCTGAATCCAGACACTTCAGTGTTGCATTACTCACACATCTTATCAACAAACTCCTACTTTTCTCTAGTTTTATCTCACTGTGGTGGGATTATGTCATTAGATTACAAAAATATAATATAACCATCATAAATAGAATCAGCCCAAAATACATTTTCAAAAGCGTAACTACTATGTTCTCAATCTGGATTACTTGGCTCTGCTGTATTCTTACTTCGGATCATGGTTGCAGTTATGAAAGGAACAGATACTAAAATATGTCTCAGCCCTGGAACGAGCAAACGCTTTAGAAGGAACAGACCGAATGGAAGCCACATATACGACTGACTGTTCTGCCCTCTCCTACGGCAGAGGTTTCAAACCACTGTAGTTAACAACACTGTGCTGTAGGCAACAACGTGCTTCTGGTAAATCAGCTGTCTGGGTGTCTGCAGCCCAGGTTGAAAATTGATTATGAAATCATGTCATGCTGATTTGCTATGTATTTGCTATAATGCTATTGATCGAAATAGGGGCCGTGTTAAATGCCTTTAAAGGGGCATTCCAACGATTTAGTATGGCACTGTCATAAAGTTGATGACTCACAAGAGACTCATTTTTACAAAAGAATCGTTCACGTTGCAGTGGCAGACAGAGATATCTTTAATTTAATTTCTCTGTATGGATAAAGCTCCAAAAAACACTAGATCCTACATTTCCCACAATGCAACTGATAGCATCTTTCTGTTAGCAGTGGTAATTTACCCTGCCTGCCCTACCCATGCAAGAGAAACTTTAGTCTTACTCTGACAATAAAAGCATCAATAAACCAATTTTCTATAAATTTCTACATTTTTTTGCATTGTCACAAATATAACCCTGATGACATCACTATGGTTGTTTCGCTGTGGTTATTACTACAATAGATTTTTTGAGTTTTGAGCCCAGTTTTGAAAAAGTTTTACCAACTAATCTTTTGTTGAGATAATTCACTTTTCTTCTTTATATAAACTTTATTCTTTTAGTTTTAGAAACCTCAAAAGACTGTATTTTAAGACACTGAGTAAAGTAACTGAGGTATAAGTTCAATTAAAACCATTTAATTTTCAGGCACCAAAATACTGACCAGTCAGGTTCACAGATCACTGTCACCAATTTTTGAAATAAAGTTGTTTGAGTCTCCAAAGCTCAAAGAGCTTCAAGCTTATTCAAGCTTATTTACAGAAGAAAAGTAAATCATCTCAACTAAAGATTATAAGCTGGCAAAACTTTGTTTAAGTTAAGTTTATTTCAAAACTTACGTGTTTGATTTGGGCTCAAAACTCAAGACTAGAGACTAATTGATTCAACTATTTTTTTCTACAGTGCACAGAAGTCATTATATGACTAACAGACTTTTTTTTTTTTTTTTTTTTTTAAATCGGTGGAGCACCCCTGTCACTGTAATTCATAAAACTGGTATCACATCAAAGATCGTAATAGTCACACCGATCCACTGTGACAGCGTCACATTTTGCCTCGCCAGGGTGTGAAGTCCTTTATTTCTTGCTCCTAAAACTACATACGTGCTTTGCTCCTTTCATTATTGCCACCTGCTGGTGCTGCATTGTCATAAAACATGTACTTTTTGTGCCTCGGCAAGACAACACATGACAATGACACAGTATCCTCTGGTGCAGTGTTTCTCAGTCCTGGTCCTCGGGGCACCACTGCCCTGTGTGTTTTAGATGTTTCCCTGCTCCAACACACCTGATTCAAATGATCAGCTTGTCAGAGAGAATCTGCAGAAGCCTGATAACGACCTGATCATTTAAATCAGGGAAACATCTAAAACATGCAGGGCAGTGGGCTCTGAGGACCAGGACTGAGAAACACTGCTCTGGTGGAATGGCAGGTCTATTACATACTTTGGCATGAGACTGGCTGAACTGATGCTCTCCTGTATGCCACTGCAGAACAGCAGACAAGATTTTGTCAGAGTCCAGTTTTCAAGATTTTTTGTCTGTGGCCTCATTGTGGCTGCAAATAGCAAAGCAAATCTAAAGATAACAGATAGTCAATAGTTTTTACATCACTTTAGAAATGATCTAATAGTACAGTGTGGAGAGTTTAGTACTATGTTCATGAACTAGGCATCATTTCTTAATGCCCTCAGATACAAATATGCCTACATATTATGTGGGCAAAATAATGGAAATATACACTCAGTTACCAGTTTACTTGTCACGGCTGTACCACCATTTTATCCCTTGTGTTTCTGGTCTTTCCCTGTCCCTCTCTCCTTCTTTCTCTCTCTCTCTGAGTCTGTGATGAGGGCGTGGCGCTCCTCTCACTGTCCCGGCTCCCTGATTGCTATCAAGCCTACACACCTGCTCCACTCCGCACGCCTGCAATCCATCAACTTATCTACTCAGCAGTTTATCGACCCTGGTTCTTCATCCACTCATCGCCTGAGTGTTGTTTCAGCTGTTGTGGATCACGTCTCAGGCCTCTTCTATATTTAAAAAAACAAAAACAAAAAAAAAAAACAATGCTGCAGGGATGATGTATTTTTGGAAGCTAACCTGGAAGTTAACATCACCATGGTTCCCCCCACTAAAAGCCAGTGGGGTTTTTCCATCAGAGTTCAGGTTATTGCAGAAAAGAAGCTCTGTAGCAAACAAAATGATACTTATGATCCTTACAAACAAGATAATTTTCACAAATGATGATTTTTGAAGCGTAAAAGCAAGAAGCAGAAGTAAAAAGCTAGAAACCACCTCTTAAGACACGAAACAGCTTCAAAATTCATGAGTAGTGTATTTACTGATGTATTTTATGTCGTAGAACAAAACGTGAACATCTCTTAAGCTTGTGTTAACCACAGACCTTATTTCAGGAATCTAATCTTGACTTTGAGATGAGGAAACTGAAGTGCAAATATACTAACTCATTTCTTGGTTGTAGAAGAGGACTCACTCCTGCTGCTCTCTGCTCTGCAAATTAAAACACTGTCATGTAAAGATAGACCTACACGTTTGGTGGATAATATGCTATGATATATAAATATAATATAAATAACAATATAATATATAAAACCAGGCAATAAACCTTTTCTGATCTGTTCAAAACTCTTGAGTCTGTTTTCTGCAGTGTTACAATGTTCAACTCTTTAAAACAATTTACTCTTGAGTAAATCCTACCTTCATAAACGTTCTGTTGATGCTAATGAACTGCACTGAGTAATACAGAGAGGTATTTCTAATATTTAAGTCCACCCTCCCTGATACACAGTATTTTAATGGCTAGATTAATCTGGCCAGTTAAACATTAACACAAAAAAAAATGAAGGCAGGATTTACTGCAGGGTTTTTATATTAGAGGCTGCATTCATTTTAGTTTGCTGGACCTAATAAACTGGCAAGTCAGTGTAAGTTTTATGACCATGATGGGCCCACAGCAGCTGTATTTTTTGACAAGAGCTGTTAAGACAAATTGCCGCATCCCACAGTCAGTCAGTAATATGGCTTTCAGATTTGGTCAAACTGATTCTCCTGTCCAAACATGAATGAGGGTCTAATAGGGATTAGAGCCGGGCATAGGGGAAAAAATGAGAGGAGAAAATATCAAGAATAAAGCTGAAACACTGAGAATAAAGTTGAAATGTCAGGAATAACGTTGAAAAATAAAATTGAAAAAATCGGGAATAAAAATGGAAGAATAAAGTTGAAATGTTCAGAATAAGTTTGAAGAATAAATTTTAGATATCAGAAATTAAGTCAAAGAATAAAGTCAAAATGTGGTGAAAAAAGCTGAAACATTGAGAATAAAATTGTAATATTGAGAATAAAGACAAAATGTTGAGAATAAAATCAAAATGTCAAGAATAAAGCTGAAGCATTGAGAAAAAAAATTGAAATGTTGGGAATAAAGTCAAAGAATAAAGTCAAAATGTCAAGAATAAGGTCGAAGAATAAAAACGAAATGTCATGAATAAAGTCCAAAATGTCAAACACAAAGCCAAAATACTGAGAATAAAGTCAAAATGTTGCAAATAAAGTTGGAGAATAAAGCTGAACTATCAAGAATAAAAATGAAGAATATAGTCAAAATGTTGAGAATATATTGAAATGTCAGGAATAAAGTCAAAATATTAAGAACAAAGCAGAAATGTTGAGAATAAAGTCAAAATGTTGCGAATTAAGTTGAAGATTAAAGCTGAAATATTGAGAATAAAATCAAAGATTAGAGTCGGAATATCGAGAATGAAGCTGAAACATCTTGAATAAAGTTTAAATGTTGAGAATAAAGTTGAAATGTTGAGAATAGGGCCAAAATATTGGGGATAAATTCAAAGATTAAAGTTGAAATGTTGAGAATAAAGCTAATGTCCAGAATAAAGTCAAAACATCGAAAATAAAGTTGAAATGTAAAGAATAAAGTCGAAGAATAAAGTCAAAATGTCCAGAGTAAAGCCGAAACATTGAGAATAAAGTTGAAATATTGAGAATAAGGTCAAAGAATAAAGTCTAAATGTCACAAATAAAGTCAAAATGTCCAGAATAAAGTCAAAACATTGAGAATACAGTTGAAATGTAGAGAAGAAGACTGAGATATCAGGGATAAAGTTGAAGACTAAAGTTGAAATCTTGAGAACAAAGTCAAAATGTCCAGAATAAAGCTGAAACATCGAGAATAAAGTTGAAATGTCAAGAATAAAGTCAAAATGTCAGGAATAAGGTTAGAATGTCGGTGATAAAGTCGAAGATTAAAATATTGAGAATAAAATCAAAGATTAGAGTCGGAATGTTGAGAATGAAGCCAAAACACTGAGAATAAAATCAAAAGGTCCAGAACAGGGTCAAAATATTCGGGATGAAGTCAAAGATTAAAGTTGAAAGAACGAAGTCAAAGAATAAAGCCGAAATATCAAGAATAAAGTCAAAATGTTAAGTATACAGTTGTAGAATAAAATTGAAATGTCAAGAATTTCCTCCTCTGATTTTATTCAATATGCCTGGCTCTAATACTCTCCCTCATGTTCCTCACAGTGTGTGCACTCCATATTAATTATAACAGGATCCTCCAATCTTATCAGTGTTTCCTGTGTGTTGCGTTAGCAGCTCAGTGATTCATTACTGAGTCTCAGTCCTCATCAGCATCCCACCGGGTGCAGGATATGGATATGCTAATTCATATAGGACCTTCATTGATCTCTACTGTGTAGGCGCTGGGACGTGGTTTCATATAGAGCACGGCACATCCTGCACCTCGACACACTGGGTGAAGACATGAAATAAAATATGAGTGATGTGAAGTATTGTAAAATATTAGTCTTGGAAAATATTAAATGCTCTTCTACTGTAAACTAATATTATAAAAAGTTAAATAGTCATTTCAGGTAGGGACTATAAGCAATCTACATTATATACAAACTATCATACCATTAATGTTTGTTATAGCTATTGAAGTACATATGGTGACCTTTCTAAAATACTGAAGAGATGTTACAAAATGGACATATTGACAACGATTGTGATGGGTTGAACATGTATATGCTCTGAAAAGAAAAGCACCATTTTGGTCAACATGAAGGAGCTGCTGATGTATAAATCTGAGAGTCTGATGAGGTTTGAGCTCCATTAGGAAGTGATTAGTTGATTTATGTTAAAGAATCAAAGGCTTCAATTCAGTTGGTCCTTAATGAATTCTTTGTTTAAGCAGTGGTGGAAGAAACATTCAGATCCTTTCCTTAAAGGTCCAGTCTGTAAGATTTAGGGGGACTTATTGACAGAATATGACAAAAAATTAATAAAAATTTAATAAGTATGTTTTCATTTGTGTATAATCACATGAAAATAAGAATCATTGTGTTCTCGTTACTTTAGAATGAGCCCGTTACATCTACGGAGGGCGTGGGTGGTCCTCCACAGAGTCTGCTGTGTTGCACCACCATGTTTCTACGGTAGCCCAGAATGGACAAACCAACACTAGCTCTAGACACAGCCTTTCGTTTTTGTTTTTCGTTCTTTTCCCCCACAAGTCTTGGCCACTGTAGTTTCTCCTACATGTTTGGAGCCGGCAGGCGAGGGGAGTTGTGTTGGGTAGGTTGCAATCTGTAATCTCACCACTAGATGCCAGTAAATCCTCCACACTGGTCCTTTAAGTACAAATACCACACTGTGAAAATACTCTACGAAAAGTCCTGCATTCAAAACCATACTTAAGTAAAAGTATATAAATATTATCAGCAAAATGTATTTAAAATATGAAAAGTAAAAATGCTGTAGATGTTTAAGGTTGAGATCATTTTTAATCTAAGTTTGATAAGTTTAGTTTAGTTATAAGTTTAATCTACAGCAATGCATCATATTCTGTTAAATCATCATATGTTTCAGCCCAGTATCATGTGGCAGTTGTAATAGTCATAAAATGTAATCTATAGGTTTGTGTACATGGACACAAATTGACAAAATTTTTCATGACAGTCAGCACAACTTTGAGAGCTGGTTTCACAGACAGGGCTTAAGCCTAGTCCCAGACTAAAATGCTTGTTTAAGATGTCTTAACTAAGAGCAACTTGCACAGACCTCTCTTAAAAATAATCATTGATTTAGCCTGTGCTAGATTAAACTAAGCTGACTACAAGAGGGAGGACAAGAGTTACCCTTGGACTAAATTGAATTTTAAATTAGTCTTTCAGAGAGGCAGGTTTAACCTCTGTTTAGATCTGAGATTGGGCCAAGGGGTCTTTACGCCTTTTATTTATAGGACAGCTGAAGATGTGACTGGGAACATCACGCAGCAAAGGGCCGCAGGCAGGAGTCGAACCCACGGTCACCGCAGAGGACCCACAGCCCCAGCACACGGGAAGAACTCTCTACCAGCCAAGCCACCAGGTCACCCAGTTTATGTATTGTAATAATCTATTTTAATAATAATGATATTTTACTATCCTTTTGCCTCTGCCATGGTTTTGCCTCCAGATTCACACCAGTAATGGTGTTTTCTCCTCCATGCTTAACATAATAAGACTTTACTCAAGTGTTCTCATTTAGTCTGACTTACTTTAATCCAGGGGTCAATAATCTTAGACTAACCACTGGGTTGGGAATGTATTCAGATTTCCCAAATCGATTCAGTTCGATTCACAAGTCCCAATTTTATTTGATTCACGATTCCATTCAATCCTCTGTCGATTCGGTTAGAGATATTTCAGTTACAATACCAATTTTGCCTTAAGAATTGACCCCAAAGTAGTTATCATGGCATGGTAATCATGGCCTGACCAATACACTCAAATAAAATAATTCAAATTAAATCAAATCACGAGGAAGACAGTGTAAATAAAGTGGCTACAAACATATTGTAAACTGAGGATATACACTGCCTGCCTGATCTCACACTATGAGATCTTGCACCATGAGATCTCACACTATGAGATCTCACACCCAGAGATCTCGCGGCAAAAGCTGGGCAGGCTAGACTAATGGGGTTAAAACTGCAGGCTGGACAACACACAAGAGAAAAGAAAAAAAATTCTGAATCGATTCGAATTGATTAATACATTTTTTTAACCCAGGCCTACTAACTAAACCAAATTTCAGCCACATTCATGAAAGCTAGTTTAACTAGCACAGATTAATGTCTACACCTGGCTTAATCTAAACTCTGTCTGTGAAACCGGCCCACTGAGAAAGTCTATCCAGGGTGGATAGGTGGGTCAAACAGGAGACAGGTTTGATTCCCATGTCAGATGAATAGCCAGTGTTGATTGTTTTAAGGAAGCAGTTATTTTAAGCCAAACTAAGATTTTTTTCTAAACTTAACCAAGTAGTTTCGGTGTCCAAGCCTTCCCAAGACCTTTATTTTGAAATTCTACCCATGCGACCGTAGAATGAGAACCCTGGTGGATATTACATGTCACACACAAACATAAAGAAAATTTGTGTCTATGAACAAAATCTATGTGTTGCAGCCAAGTTTGTAGCATTGTTGTCCTGCGAGAACCTCATATCTCTAAAAAGTCAACTTTTAATGAGCTCAGAAAAATAGCCCTGTTTTCAGCTTTGTGACAACGCATTCTCCAGCTGATCCAAGAGGCTTTTTACAGAGTTTATAACGTTTAAAGAGATACTCCAGACTTTTTGAAATGGGGTAACGTTAAATGCTTATCCATACTCAGTGTGTTACCTGCAGTAGATGGCAGTTGGCAGAAGCAGCAGGAGTACTGCTGTGGACAGGGTTAGTAGCAAAAAAAAAATCAATATCAGTGTATGCTATATTAAGAGTATTTCCTCAGCTGTACCTTACCATTTCTGACAGGAAACTGCTGTTATATAAGCCACACATCACTCTCTATCCAAAACCACCAGACTCCCAATTTTGTTGTTGCCACTTCAAATTCCCCCCATGTATTGTCCTCTGTCACTGCCAGCTCCAACTATTTGGTACATAGATTACGGGCTGCAATCTGGTTCAGGCTTAAATATGCTAATGACGGTCAGGTTCAGACAGAATTTTGTCAGGCCTGCATCTTTTCAGGCTCAACCTTTCAGGCCTGATTAAAGTTCGACCGCCCACTGCCTTGATACCTCATACAACCCCAGGTCAAAAAAATCCTAATTATCCCTTTAAGAAGTATGAGAATCTTTTGGTCTTTTAGTAATCTTTTAGTTTATCACAAACTTTCACAATCACCACATTTGTAGATACGTGGTTCTCACTGGACAGGAAGAGTATAAGTAACTAAATATAGTGGAGTAAAAACCAAAATATTTGCCTCTAAGATGTAGTAGAGTATATGCACAAAGCTGCATAAAATGGAAATACTCATGTAATGTTTAAGTATCCTAAATTTGTACTTAAGTACAGTACTTGAGTAAAAGTACTTAGTTACATTCCACCACTGCTTTTAAGGCAGACTAATGGGACATGCTGCAATTTTGTTTAATTTAGCCATGATATGCTGGTTGAGATATGGGTATTATAGGTTTTCAGTCACAATATATCAGGATAATTGATTTAGCCAAACATGACTCAAACGATATTTGCAACATCTTGATGCCTTCATTGAATTGAGTTTCACTTCCATGTAAATTCATCAGAGGCAGAAGAGACAGAAACATTTCTCTTAATGGGCAGAGCCAAAGATCCAGCTATCTTCTCCAATTAAAATATGACCAAAGCTCATTGAAAAAGTGAGCAGTGACAGAGGGAAGCTGATATCATGAAATCTTACACTCTACAGTAGGTGCACTTTTATCTGGGATAGTTTATCAGTCTGGCTTTTGGTTTGGTTTTAAGGTCTTATTCTGTCATTGAAGTGAACTGGTTTTCTCTGCCAGTTGAGGTCAAACTAGTATAAAGAAAAAAATCTGGTTTATTACTATTTGGGCTTCATCCATCATTTCTAGCCATTGTGGTAACATTGTACTCAACAACTTAACTGCAGATATCTCAAAACATGGTAACATCACTAAAAAGAAATGTTTGGAGTATTTGGAGGTAAAACCAGTAATAATCATACTTGCCAACCGTCCCAATTTTCCCAGGAGATGTATTTTTCACAGTTTATGACCTGTTTCCAGGGGGTGGGGGTGGGTGGGGGGGTGGCGGAGGGACGGGCTTTCACTTTTTATTGTTGTATGTTTCGTCATTTTATTCTGTTTTATCTTGTGAAGCACTTTGGGTTGCATTTTCCCATGTATGAGAAGTGCTATATAAATAAAGTTTGATTTGATTTGATATTTGATTTGAATAAGTGGGAGAAACTATGGTGGCTGCGAATTTGCGAAAATGGTGAAATGAATGAAAAATTCTCTCTCTAGAATTAGTCTTTGGGTTGTCAGTAGAAACAGGGTGCAACATGGCGAACTCCATGGAGGACGACGAGAGGCAGACGCCATTAGCACCCAGATGTCAGTAGCTAACAATGCTATTTGCACCCAAGGTAGAATAGCCAATGTGGCTATTTACACCTGGGTGTATACAAGCTAGCATGGCAGAGACAAGTAAACAGGTCTGTCTGTAGCCAATAGTGCTATTTGCATCCAAGGTGCAAAGTGGCAATAAGGCTTTTTACACCTGTATAGCAGAGACAAACCATGATATTTTTCAAACCTAACCAAGTATTTTTGTTGCTTAACCCTATTATGCCACATGACGTAAGTCACGTGATAGAAGTCACGTACATAACGAACACAGGACTTGAACCCCGGTCTCCTGGGTTGAAGTTCTGTGTTTGTTTGAACCATCCTGTCCCGTCTCTGATGCTCTTTATACTTCTTCTGTCACACTTACATGACACACTAATACAGCTGCGTGACCTTTCGCGGGCCTGACCCTGAATGGATACTGCAGCTGACAGTATCTGTGTTAACAGAGGTCCCCTGCTCAAATCCCAATCTTCAGGTTTTGTCCTTTGGCTCTTTGGGGTGAGCTCTAACTGAGCTTCGATGTTACATCGGTGGCAGTGGTTGGATCTCTCTGGTAATGCCTCTCTGGTCGCACAGCCCTCCCCCCCCCCAATTGAGTCTCACTCCTGGTGCGCATGGAGGCGCTTCTTCTGGGGCGGGATGTATATAACAAACTAATACAGTGACCAATAACTAATGGGCCTGGCTCTATAGCTGAATGGATACTGCAGCTGACTGTGTTAACAGAGATCGCTGGTTAATGGATGTTACACTTTCTACACCCACTAGAGATCGGCGTGTGACCATAGCTGCAGTTTGCCGTATTTTTGTCTGTGCGCAAATAGATCCTGTTAAACATTTCCAAACTTACAGTTGTGGCACTTGCAGATGATAGACGGATTATTGGCTTTGGCTCTCCAGGCTCTCTTCTAATTACTGCTGTATTGAATGTATTCATTTTCGGTGTTACCTCCAAATGAAGTAGCAGCTAAATCAGCTGAACTGCTTGCTTGTTTTCAACATGTCTGGTCGTGTTCTTGTCATGTCTGACTTTGTGTTGAAAATCACAGTATTTAACTTGGGGAGTACAATGTTATGTTACTGACAGAAATGAAATAAAACACAAAAATCCTTGCTGTAATGAACCCAAATTATCCTTTAAATGCTTCTCTCTGCCTCCCCAGATATTGTCTCAAGAAAACAAAAGCCATGAGGCTTGAAGACTGACTTTACCAACTGTAATTTGATTGGCTGTTTTTTATATTATTTGGTGTGACAACCATGCTATTAGTGCTAACTGTCCTACTGGTGAAACATACAGTAACATCTGAAAACTACTGAAACTAATGAAACAGGATAAACTAATGAAAACAAATGCAAATAGCATTTGACCCAGGTATGACTTTTATGGCAATTATTAATGTAATATCCTTTCTAAATTTATTATTGTGCAAATCTCTGGAGAGTGCAATCAACAAATACTGGACACATCTTCCTCTGATCCTTTCCCTGAAATTAAAATGAGGGCCATGATTAGATGACAACATCATGCGTTCATGAGTTCATACGGGTCCCTCAAAGCAGTAAAACAGTGTCTTCTTAAACAGGCTGCATAAAGTGCAAAGTCCTCATACTAGAGCCCCGGCTCCACCACCAGGAAGTCAATGTGGTCCTTCTCTTTGGTCTTGAAGGCCTCAGCGATGATTCGAGCAGCATCCTTGTGTTCCCGACCTCTCAGCGAAATGCCGTTGACCTCCAGGATGACCTGACCCACCTTCAGCTGGCCGCAGTTATGAGCCGAGCCTCCCTTCTGTCAACAGGGACAAGAAAGGAAGACAGACAATAATTAATCAGCTCCATTCAGTGACAGATGAGTCATTAGTCAGTAGGAAGAACGTGTTTCTGCTGTTGTTGTGCTTTCTTACATTGCTTACAGTGCAGGGCAACTCAGTCATCGATTCAAGTCCCACCCAGACCAAGCACAGAGTGTGGACTGGTAGCTGGAGAAGTGCCAGTTCACCTCCTGGGCACTGCTGAGGTGACCTTGCATGAGGCACCAAACCCGTAACTGCTCAGGGTGCCTGACTGTATGTATATATGTGTATATATGTATGTGTGCAGCCCCCTCACTCTTACATCTTTCCGATCCATGCCTATAGGTCCTGTTTGCGCATATGTGTATATTTCAGGCCTGTGCATGTATAAATAATGTACAACGGATTTCCCCACTGAGATTAATAAAGTATGCCTTCTTCTTCTAATGTTGCAGGTTTTCCAGTGATTATTAAGTTACTGCTTCACACAAAAATATCACTGTTTTCTTTTGTTCTTGGAAAGTCCCTAGGTACCACTGAAGACAAGTCTTTGGTACTGTCTCTGTGAATCTGTGGTTTTACCACCCTGAGGAAGAGTTTTTTTGTTTGTTTGTTTGTTTGTTTGTTTTTTAACAATTTTTATATTTTTTAGAGCCAATATTTAATAAATTAGGCAAAACAAATGTACACAAATACAAATTAAGAGAATTAGTCTTCCTTGAATTGTGAAAGAGGGCATTAAACAATATTTAAACCATTGTGTGGGGACATAGAATACAGAGAATCTATAATTTCACAACTAAATTAATGTATTCACCAACCAGGATGGCTGGATGAATGGAGAGGTGAGGGCTCTATTCAGAGCCAAAAAAGCTGCCTTTAAGTCAGGTGACAAGGAAGCTTACAGCACCACCAGAGCAAACCTGAAAAGTGGCATCAAGCAGACAAAGCGGAGGTATCAGCAGTGACTTGAGAGAGACCTCAACACCGGGAACACTAAAGATATGTGGGAAGCAGTTAAATGTGTTAGAGGCTACAAAAGCTGAAGCGCCTCCATCATGTGTGAGGCCACATTACCAGCTGAGCTAATTGCATTTTCTGCTTGCTTTGATCTTGGACTTCCTCACAAACAGACCCCAGACAGTTCAGATTGGCGGTCTCACCTCCTCCACTCTAGTGCTCAACACTGGAGCCCCCCAGGGCTGTGTGCTCAGCGCCCGCCTGTTCACACTGTAACACCCGTGACAGTAGCCCACATGGAGAGAACTCTGTTGTGAAGTTCGCAGATGACACCACCAGCATCGGCCAGATTTCATACAATGATGGGACTTCATATTGGGAGGAAATCAACAGTCTTGCAGAGAGGTGCACAGAAAACAACCTACTGCTCAACGTCAGCAAAACCAAGAAGCTGATTGATGACCTTTGGAAAAGGAGGGAAAAGACTCACACCCCTGGAGCTGAGGTGAAGCAGGTGAACGGTTTTGGATTCCCGGGCATCAACATGACAGAGAACTCATCATGGGCATCACACACCTCAAACCTGCTCCCTAACTAAAAACTGCTGTTTTAGTTAGGGAGGCAGCAGGGAAGTCCCGCCTCTTCACCTGCACAAAACGCACCCAGGGGACAAGAGCCATGCCCGCTCTTCTCCTGTCAGAAAACTGTGGACTCGATGTCCTGACAGGCAGAGTTTGTGCACCCGTAGCATATGTAATGAATCAGCATGGTCATCGGAAGTGAAATGCACTGTAAAAGTAGCCAAACAACAGAGGTGGGTAGTAACACCTTACATTTACTCCATTACATTTACATGAGTAACTTTTTGGATAAATTGTACTTGTAAGAGTAGTTTTAATGCATCATACTTTTTACTTTTACTTGAGTATATTTGTGAAGAAGAAACGCTACTTTTACTCTGTTACATTAGGCTACATTCCCCTCGTTACTTTGATTTGTGTCCATCTTATTCAATGCACGATCTGTTTGTTTTATTTTGTCAGAGTTCCGCCAAAGGCTCTGTCACATGTCTCTGTTTCACCCATCAAACGTAGCCACTAGCGACGTTTGACCAATCAAATGGACCCCTGGCAGTCACATGGCCGCACACAAAATCTCCGCGGCAACGCACAGAAGCAAAGTGATCACACTGGAGCACACACACATAAGAATGAGTGGACGACAGCAATGCCAGAAACAACGGCGTGCGATTTGGAACCAGAAGAGGCAGAACACCCCTGGCCTCATATTCAGACTATTTTTTACCTTAGGCAGAAGAACATCATTTCAACATGAATCAACATTATTATGAACATAATATAAACTGTGCAGGCTGCGTACAGCTCGACCTTCGCTGCAGCTGCATGTGAGGATGAAATGCCAAGTTCAGTCTGTGATCTGTCTCTGTCTGACTGAACAGATAGATAGATAGATATGCTTTATTCCAGACTCAAGGTCCATATGAACAGCCTTATGGAAGTGATATTTTCCTAGTCATGATATTTTAAACTAACGAAATTCGTTAAATCAAGTAATTTGGTGTTTTTAAAGTTATGATATTGAGCTGAAACAGATTCTACATTCCGTTTGTATTCAAAGGCTGCAGCTGAGCGCAGCAGACGTCTCGCACTATGCGCACGTCAATGTTCAACATAGTTGGCTTATTAAAGTAAATGATCACTCAGCATTAAAAAGTAAAACTCGGGCGGACGTTTAGCTCAGTTGGCAGAGCGTCCGACCCATGTATGGAAGCTGCTAGTCCTCTGCAGCGGCCGCTGGTTCAATTCCCACCTTCGGCCTTTTGCTGCATGTCGTCCCCTCTCTCTCTGTCCCCCTTCCTGTCTACTCTCTGGCTGTCCTATCAAATAAAGGCAAAAATGCCAAAAAAAAAAAAAAAAACTTAAAAAAAAAGTAAAACTCTTAAACATCTCTCACTCACTCCAAAATCCGGAATATATATTTTTCCTCTGGCCTGTGGGGCTGTTTATGTTTCTAGATTTGTTGGTGTGAGTTGCAGAGTTTTGGAGATCTCAGCTGTAGAGATGCTGCCTTTTCTCCAGTGTAATGGAACTAAACAGCACAAGTCTGAGAGGGCAGACATCTCTGTGACCAGCATCTCCAAAACTCTGCATCTCTCACCAAAACAATATAAATGGATAAACAGCACTACAGGCGGGAGGAAAAATATGTACTTTTGATTTTGGTGAACTGTTCATTTAATACTTGCTGGTATGGCCTTGAAGTTGGCATTAAATTTCATTCTAAGTGGTATTAAAAAGGTCATAAATATAACTTGGAGAACCCTAGAGGTACACTGTACTGTAGAGTGGGACTGGGGACGTGAGGCTATATGATATTTATATGAATTATATATTTATATATATTAATTTATTATTGTTTTAGTAAAGGGATACTGTTTGGTAATATCTGAATTTGCACATTGCTATTTTAAATTTTTTTAAAACAATAAATCAAAGTTACTCAGCATTTACTCAGTACTTGAGTAGTTTGGGTAGTAGTACTCTTACTCAAGTAATTATTTGGATGACTACTTTTTACTTTTACTTGAGTAATATTATTCTAAAGTAACAATACTCTTACTTGAGTACAGTTTGTTGGCTACTCTACCCACCTCTGCCAAACAATACCAACTCACTGAAAGACAACCACCCAGACTCAACACCACCTACTTCCACACGTAGGTCAGAGGCAGAATCAAATACAGCGACTTCCTTTTCATATGTAATATGATGCAACATTTGAAAAAAAAGCATTTTTAAGAGCCCTGCTCAAACAGACCACCGTTTCCTCTGATTTTTGTCCTTATGTCCAAAAAAATCTTAAATTAAGTTTTGAAATTGTCATTTTACACACTTAAATTTCATTAAAACATTTCAGCTTAAAGTTACACTTTAAGCTGAATTTAGAAAGACACTTATTTTAACCAGAGAGCTGCTTGCATACTTGACATTTAGTTGTTGAAGAAAGGGAGGGATCTGAGGCGACAAATGAGGTGAGTCATTTGTCAGTACAGTTTCATGTTGGGTCAGTAGAGTCATGTTACATAACTATTCGTCCTTCTTCTACAGTCTAACATAGCCACAGGGTTAATCCATCCATCCATTCATTGATCCTTCCTCCACTCTGGATAAAGAGCTGAATTTGCTCAATTCAATTTAATCCTCAGCCTAAATATCTTTATTTACTGTGACATTCAATTAAAGTAGCAGCTGAAAACATCACTGTGGGGCATACAGGCTAATAATGAATTTTGATTCTGAAGACTGGCCAAGAAACTGAGGGTAATGAATCAGCTGCTTTACAACCATCACTAATATGCCTGTGAGCAAGGCATTAACCCCAAACTGCTTCAACCAGCAGCTCCTATAGTGGCCCAGAGGACAAGGCTGAGGTCATGATGGGCAGCTCCCTCTTATAAAGACTGTAAAGCATTACAGGGTTTCAACCAGCCCAGCAGGCAACGTCAGTGATTTCAGTTGCTACAGTTCAGTCACACAAGAGGTGGGAAGTAACTAGTAATAAGTACAAATACTTTGTTACTGCACTTATGTAGATTTTTCAGTTATCTGTACTTTACTTGTGTATTTATTTTTGAAGATTTTCACTTTTTGCCTTTATTTATAGGACAGCTGAAGATATGACAGGAAGGTGGGTAGAGAGAGAGGATGACACACAGCAGATGGGCCACAGGTGGGAGTCGAACCAGCGGCTGCTGCAGAGGACTGATAGCCTCAGTACATGGGGTTCTACCAACTCAGCTACAGGGGCGCCCCATATGTTTGTTTTTCTGACAACTTTTTACTTGTACTGCCTACATGTTAAACACAGACTCGTTCCTTCAGTTTTAATGCATGTGAGTGGAAATACTGCATTGTCTTTATTTTGTGTCACTGCACACCACCTCCCAACCTCACTCACTCTTTTCAACAACAAGACAACAAAACAAACAATGTTAAAGATGTAATAAGACAACAATGACGTTAAAGTCTAACGGACAAAAAAGATGTCAAAATGTAACAAGAAAAAAAGATGTAAGGAAACAAAGGAACAATAAAAGATGTCAAAATGTAACAACACAAAAAAGATGGAACAGGACAAAAAAGATGTAACAAAGCAAAAACAAAGTTACAGATGTAAAAGACAAAATGTGAAAAAAGACTCAAAGCCGCAACAAGACAACAAAGACATAAAAGGCGTAACAAAACAAAAAAGTGGTATCAAGACAAAAATGATTTAAAAGATCTAAGATAACATTAAAAAATGCAAAAGACGTAACAAGACAAAACAGATGTTCTTAGACAAAAAGATGTAACGAGACAAAAAAAAACCCAAAAAGTATGTCAAAAATGTAACAAGACGTAACAAAACAAAAAAGTAATAAGACAAAAAAGACGTAAAAGATGTAACGACAAAACACAGAAGAGGAAGACTCGACCATGGAGAAGAGGTGAGGTTCAGTTAACTTTGCACAGAAACAGTCAGTAGAAATGTCCTTCAGAGGACGACTTTTTACTTTTATACTTTGAGCACAATAGAAGCCTGTGATTTTTCACTTTTACTGCAGTGAAGTTAATCGTAATATTTACAAATTTTAACATATATCTGTGAATCAAAGGAGAATCTGTGGACTTTTGTCACCTCTGAGTTAAACTAATATTACAAATTTCTGACATATTTCTAGGGAATCAAAGGCAAAGTAATATTGGTCAGCTCTTATATAGAGCCATGAATCTGAGATTTGATGACTAAGCTGAGTCATTTGTAGAAGAATGACATGCGGTGAGTGGTGGTGAGGAACTGGCAAATTGTGATGCTGAACACACTTGATTTCCAAACACAGCTATTGTTTTCTCCTGCCAGCTACACACTGACAGTTTTTGGTCAAGCACCAAACCACCTGTCAACGAGGAGGTTTCCGAAGGCGTCAAGAGGCAGACAGGACTGACCAGCTTCTCCAGCCGAGCAAATCCAGGCCCCATCACACGCCAGAAACAAGGCTGTCAAGTAAGCACGCACATTTTCTGTGTCATGTTTAGTCTTTCATCTTAAATAAAAACAGAAAGAATGAGCTCATGCAACGTATTGCTGCTTTGAGTCACACTTGATTTATGAGACAACAGTGGGAGAAACAGTTTAAAAGGAATTAGTTTGGTTTTACACCTGCAGAGTGAGGACATTTTGAATTATGAGGACATTTTACCCCTCAGTGACATGCCCTTTAGGACCTCACACCGCCTATGCAATTTTGTTTAAATAAAAAACATATATATAATATGACAAGACATGTCTGTGTCCAGTGTAATGAAGGGTTCAAGTATTCTAGTTGCTGAAACTAGCATTAAAGCTGCAGTAGGCAATATTACTCTGGAATTTCACTTGGTTGGTCGATACAACATCATGTGTAGCAAAAGTTACATGGCAGCTATGTTCCTGCAACAATTTTGTACAACTAGGGATATTGATTGGCTGGTAAAATTATTTCTCTGTCATTGTCTACACCAGAATTTCCAACCAAACTTGTTGGGTGAGTTGCATTGTGGGTAGTGCAGGTGCCAGTCTTTGACAAAGAAGAAGAAGGTGTGAAATAAAAAAGGACGATATATCTGGCTCTGCTGCATCGATTGTGACACTGTCCATCATTAATCTGACAGTGTTACAGGATTGAAACACAATGGAATGCAGTGCAAAATAAAATATATTTAGAAAATAAAAAATTCTCTCTTTTAAGTACAGATTTTTTTTTCTTAAAAATGAAGCATCAGACATGTGATTCACAAAGCTGGTTTGTAAAAACCTGAAATTTAATTTCTTTTGCAGTGTGTGAATATGCATTGTGAGGGCCCTTGACTCCAAGTCACAGTGAATATAATATCTCTCCTGCCAACTCTTTTAACTTCCCTGTCAACCTAGCTGGTTTTAAAGAAGAGATAAACCAATTTAGATTAAATCACACATTTTAGTCTCTTCAGCACCAAGTGTGAATCCAATGACTGTGTGCAACCACTCAGAACAGAGCAGAGTGAACTTTATTAGATTACAGCCCCTTGATATGATAGGACTATAATTGGCTAAATGTGCATGTATTCATGTGCAGTGTCACGCTGATTATATGGGACGTGTTTGACGGGCCACAAAATGACTGTGAGGGTCATCATCGCACCGACTGACATTCAATGTCATCCACTGTCCTGAGATTCGGGGAGGCGGGTGAAAAGGAGGCATTGTTATGGAAATCACTGCACTGTCACGAAAAACTCCTCAAGGATGGCCCGCTCATAAAAGAAGAGATGGAGGTGGGGGTGCTGGGTACTGCTGAGGTGACCGAGGCCGTAACTCATTCAGTGATTAGCTGATGTTATCGCCGCTCACCCTCAGCCCATATAAAACACTTCTGTTATGTAAATGTGCTGCCATGCTTTCTTTGTACTTTTTGGACTTAACAAAATGTGAAAGGTGTCGGAGAGAAATATCAACAGCGCTTGTATTTGCAGATTGCCTCAGAATGCTTTCTGTGCAAAACAAATGGAAGGTAATAATCGGATGCTGAAGGAGTTTCTATTAGAGCATAAAGTGAAATGTTAATGCGGCGGAGTGACTGTTTTTTCTGCATTTTCAATTCAAGTCTTGTACGCTCATTTTTAAAGAAAAGACACTTAACGTTGGCACAAAAAAAACGGCTTCGAGCCGTCAATCAGCCAAACCCAATTGTATCGCTGCCTCACCTGAATGGTGACAATGCGGGGCAAAGGTTGGCGTGTGTTGGCTCCCCCCTCGATAGCGATGCCAAGGGTGCTGGCATTTTTCACCACTCGTACCAGGTGGCACTGGGCACTGGGACCGGTGAGCCAGTCTGCTGGGACACAAAGTGAAGAGGGATCAGGTGCAAGAACAACTGAAAACAAGATTGAACTGCATGATGTCAACATTTTCACATCAGTGTGTTTATGCAGAAAGCCACAAATCTGAATTTCTTGTGATGACAGGGTGCCATTCTGCGGGTAAAGACTTTCAAGCGAAAATACATTTATATGCTGATGACACAGTGATTTACATGCATGCTCCCTCCATTACAAACCGCTCTGCTGAGTTTAAAATTGGTTTTAAATTCTCGGAAAATGAAGTTCATGTTCTTCTCAAAGGCTTGCTCACAGTTGCTTGATGATTTTAGCATTTTCACATCTAATGGACATTATTTTGACATCTTGGACATAATCGACCACTCGCAGACAATAGCACTTGTACATTTTCATCTATAAAGCAACACTGGGCAAACATCCAGCCTAGCTCTGTAGCCCTCTGTCACAGCTCTGCTAGTTACCAGCTATGATCCTCCAATGGGGTTACTGTTTAATGTGCCACAGGTTTTAACAGATCTGGGGAAAACTGTATTATCTCACTACTGATTATGGGCAGGGGACAATCTACAAAAAGATCTAAAGTTATATATACTTGTATCTACTGATGAACTTAAGGAAATCATAAAGAATGTAGCGATGGAGGTATGTGTTTGCTTTTCATGAGAGGCCACTATTTTTGATATATATTATTGTTTTATTGTGGATAAGTGTATATCATGTTGTATTTATTGCACTTTAATATCCACATCTCTCTTGTTAAAGAGATTTCCATTCTCAATGGGTCTTTCTGGTTAAATAAAGGTAAAATTAAAGTAGAATTTAAAATAAAATTAAAAATGTAGATCTAAAATCAAACCCACAAATACTTATGATAATTTTTGGAACTTCATTTTTGGAACAGTCGGATAAGCAAGAATGATTGGTCAGGTGTATGGAGGAGTGAAAGTAGACCCGGGCTAAATTTCTTGCTCAGGCTACGTCCACACTTCCATGGTTTTGTTTTAAAACACAAGGTTTTGCATCATTTACACCTAGTGTGCACATTCCTCTGGTGCTTTCAAGCCCTAAAAATGGAAATTTGGAAATGCCGATGGTCCCATTTCAGTTTTAAAACTCTGGCATTTCATGCAACCTTTTCACATGCTTTGAGGCTGGCTGTTGCTTGATTGCTTCACTTTTAATGCTGTTATAAAAGTCTCTGGCTGTTCTCTGGATGTCTAGTTCATAACGCATCATCTGCCTACTTAATCTGTGCCTCCATTACCACAGACTGGACTTTCCTGTTGGCTGAGTCAACAGCCACAGCAGCCAGTGAGGATAATATCTCGCATTACCACTGCTTCTGTTTTATGAAAAAAAGAGACATTCAATATGGACTATAATAGAACATTTTTATACCTGTGTTATCAATAGGTATTGTTAGTTTTAAATTTTGAAGGCTTTTAACATGTTTTAAAATTGTTTAAAGTTGTGAATTCTTGTCTGGATGAGGCTGGCACAGGG